>CAOKZL010001361.1:600000-979180 GCA_948472985.1 Iguana delicatissima
TAACATTATCTTTATCACTAACAGTCCAGAAGAGTGGGGGTAGGGAACAACACATAGTGAATTCTGTTCTAATAAGGCTACTTTCCCTACAATTTCTCTTGCAGTTATTATGACAGTAATTATTTTTATCGTTGAAACTGCCTTCTTGTATTGCTTACACTCACTCTCTGATCCCTAGAGAGAATATTACATTTTTAAACATATCCTTTTCAGTAAACATATGCATCAAGAAGAGGTATTCACTTACATCTTCTTCATATTCAGAGCCACTCTCATCTTCACTATCTGATCTGGGTGCAACTTCATAGCTGGTGGGAAAGAAGGAAGGAAGCAACAGAGTATGAGAGAGATATGTACCTCAAATTCAGCATCTTTCACATTTAAAAAAAAACCAGGATAAATTAAGTGCATTTCAAAAATATACAGGAATAAGCAAGAATAATACTCATAAATATTTGGAATATATAAACGCAGTATGAAAGTAACAAGTTTGGAAGCAAGTTTGATTACTCACCCAGGGTTCATTTCTAACCAAGCATCCAACTGACTTGCTTTAGGAGCCTCTGGTCCAAGGAGAACCTTGCCTGTTTCAGTGTGAGTTACTTTGACTGGAAGATCACTCATCTGGCTGCTCTCATCTATAGGCTAAAAAGTAAGAGGCAATGTATAGTTTAACGAGCAGAAATCACCTCTCATTCACAGGGAAACAAATGAAGTCAAAATCAAAAAAATTAATCAGTTACTTGCTCCAGCACCACAAGCACTAACACCAACATCAGATTTTCACATTTAAGTAAACAATTGGAAATAACATTAAAAAGATATAAATCCCCCTACTCGAAGGCAGAACCTTCAGCAACTCTGAATCGACCTGTACCATTTAGACTACAATGTGACACAAACTGAGAGCAGGTGGCCAATACAAAGTCCTTACAAAGTGCTTCAGATGACTTGGTTCAAGGGAGAGAAGCCATACACTGAAAGTAAAGTTTAAAAAGAAATGGCCACTTTGACCTCAGAAAAGACACCTTCCTGCCTCCAAACAGGACTGACAATTAGCCTGAGCCAAAACAATTCGCATGCTTCTTTATTTGTATCACACATATAAACTCCATTAAATGCATTTATGAGAGTATATTCTTACGCCAGAAGCATTTATCACTCCCTTCAAAGGGATGTAAAAGATTAGCCATACAATTGTTAATTTCTTTCCTTTTTATTATTTATATGTAAAGGAAATTGCTATATAAATTACTATATAAATGTGACTTGGATGACCTAATCTTATGCATACTTACCTGTAAGTCTCATGCATGTCCACCCAAAAAACCACAACACAATGGGACTTATTTCTGGGAAAACATGCAAGAGAGGGTATGGTAGGTTTCTAACAGAGCTGTTCTTGATACATCTGCTCAAAAATGCACCCTCATTAATTTCAAGTGGATTTACTCCCAGATAAGTTGTAAAGTCTTAAAGTATAGTCTTAAAAGATTATAAAGAAAACCTCATAAGCAACAATGATGATGGCAATAACAATATATATGTCATATTTTGAATGTAAGATACTAACATACATGCACAAAGAAACTTTCTGGAGTCATTTATAGGGCATTTAGCATACTCATTAATGAGACAGCTCATTAACTACAAGGGCACTCATTAAAAACTTCAATTAGATGTGTTGGACAAAGTCTTCTATTAAACCATTTTGCTACATATCCTTCTGTATCCTAGAAAAGGCTTTAAACTACACATCTACTGATGTATATTTGCTTGATTAGTTTGGTTGCAACAGTCCAATTTTACATGTGAAGGGAGAAGCTAAATAAGACTTCTTCACATTATAAAGCAAAAATATAGCTGACTGCGGAATGTAATCTTAAAATACCAGCTACATGGATATGAATGTGAAATGCATTGTTTAACATGAAATGCATGTTAACTATAGAATAGATACCTCAAAAGTGTATAATTAACAATGAACAATCAGTAAGTGTTCTTACACTAGGCCTATGTGGAATAATTGTCTCGCACATAAATCTGTCCTTGACATCCAACAACAAGAGACAGGAACAAGTTTTCAAGGCATATCCACAACTAAAGCTAACATTAATTCATATCAATCTTTGTTCTAACTATTCATTTAAAGCCTATTTTAAACAGAACTAGTCAAAGATAATTTAGCCAAAAGGAAAGGCATAAATATCTGTAATAATAAAATCATAAACATTTTGGATTAGAACATATGCGAAGAACTCACTCATAGGCAACAGTCACTGGTAAATTATAAGGAATGTGAGAAGCTGTTTAAAAAAAAATTCTTCCCTTGCAAAAAACTAAAAATTGCTCTGTAGGATTAAGAGTTCCATGAGAAGCAAGGCTGCAGGAGAGTACTGAAAATGGTCTGATTCCTCCACGTTGCATCTATTCAGCAAACAGAAGGGCAATTCAAGATCCAAAATATGTTAAAACCAAAAAAAAGAACAACTTGTAAACCTAATTTTAGTACTGCTTTGTATAAAAGTCTTAAACGTAGGTCTCCTTACCTGCAATATTATTATAACTATGTTACAGGACTGTGGAAATATTCAGGGAAATCACTCTCTTTGTATCCTGGCCCTGTTCTTTACCCTCCAAAGTCTTTCTACAAATTAGAGCACAGATTTGTGGCATTTTGTTCATCATTAGATAAGAGCTGAAATGTCTTTCGACATCTTACCTCTCCATCAGGACCAAGCCCAGAACCCATTCCTTCTGTGTTATCTTCTGGCTTCTGTAATGAAATAATACAGACAGACACAAAGTTAGCTCTAGAATCTTCCGAACGCTACCGCGCAGGGGCGAAAGCTCCTAATATATGAGGCACAGAGACCACGAAGAAGAAACAAAGTTATGTTCAAGATAATGTTATGTCCAAAAAGAGTATTACGAAAATGCGGAAAGTATATGCTTCAAGATGTGGACTTGATATACACCAACACCACATCCTGTACATTCTGCTGTCTGTTTTACAGGTAGAAAAAGTAGTGCAGTGCAGTGACATTTCACACTACTTGAAACTGAACTAAAATATTTTTTTTAAAAAAAAATCACTATTCCACATGGATTTGAGAAATCTCAATCTCCAATCCTGTAGGGTACATCTTCTAAATTCTGTATTTAAAACTGAAATAATTCTGTCTTCCAACCATATTCAGTCTATACATGCTCCTTTATTTATAGCAAAGCCATGCAATATTAACGCAAGTCTTATCTTTCTTACCCCTACAAACGAGAACTAGTTCATAGTTCTACAAGGTTCAGAGATTGAAAGAGCATCTAGTTCTTATTCTTGGCATAGCATAAAGCTCTTCATTCTAAGAAGTGCCAAAGATTATCAGTATTAAGATTATTATTCAGTGAGGACTAGGTTAAGATAAACTGATTATTCTACAGAAACATTTTGATCTGCAGGGCTCTTCTGGAATCTTCCTTTTCCCATTCACTCAACATGATCTAATGCACGGAGTATGGGAAATAAGCAGGATGAACTTGAACTCCTAGTACAACAAAATAAATACGATTTGATAGGCATCACTGAGACCTGGTGGGATGAGTCTCATGATTGAAATATAGGAATAGAGGGGTATAGCCTATTTTGTAAAAATAGACTAAACAAGAAAGGAGGAGGAATAGCCTTGTATGTCAAGGATGTTTTCACCTGTGAAGAGATCCATGACTTAAACCCAGTAAGCCAGGTCGAGAGCATCTGGGTAAGAATTAAGGGAGCGAGAAACAATAGGGATATTCTGGTGGGGGTTTACTACATATCTCCAACCCAGGCTGAGGACTTTGATGACGCCTTCCTCAACCAAATGACTGCACATTCAAGGAGGAGAGATACAGTAATAATGGGACATTTCAATTACCCGGATATATGCTGGCAGTCAAACTCTGCCAAGACAGCAAGGTCCAGCAAGTTTCTTGCTTGTCTTGCAGACAACTTCATGGTCCAGAAGGTGGAAGAGGCCACAAGGGGATCAAATATTCTAGATCTGATCCTGACCAACAGGGATGACCTTGTTAATGAGGTAGAAGTGGTTGGATCTTTAGGGGGGAGTGACCATGCCCTATTGGAATTTGGCATTCAGTGGGAAGGAGAAGATAAGGGTAGCCAGACACTCATCTTAGATTTTAAAAAAGCAGACTTCTGTAAACTTAGGGAGCTGCTGGTTGGAATTCCGTGGTCAAGAATAGTGAAAGGGAAAGGAGTTCAGGAGGCACGGGAGTTCCTTAAAAAGGAGATATTGAAGGCACAGTCTAAAACTGTGCCAATAAAGAGCAAAAATGGAAGGCATCTGAAGAAACCAGAATGGTTGACTAAAGAACTCTAAGCTGAGCTAAGTGTTAAGAGAAACATGTATAGGAAATGGAAGAAGGGGGAAACCACCAAAGAAGAATTTAAGCAAGTAGCCAGGAGATGTAGGGAGGAGGTCAGAAAGGCTAAAGCACAGAACAAACTTAGGCTGGCCAGAGACATTAAAAACAATAAAAAGGGCTTTTTAAAATATGTCTGCAGCAAAAGGAAAAAGAAGGAGACGACAGGGTCGCTGCGTAGAGAAGATGGCAAATTACTCACAGGGGGAAGAGAAGAGGCAGAACTACTTAACACCTTCTTTGCCTCAGTTTTTTCCCAGAAGGATACAAGCACTCAACCTGGCGGTTGGGGAGCAGGTGAGCAACCAGGGGAAATGAGGCACGTAATAGGTAGAGAGGTGGTACAGGAATACCTGGCCACACTGGATGAATTCAAGTCTCCAGGGCCAGATGAATTGCATCCTAGGATATTAAAAGAGCTGGCAGAGGTCATTTCGGAACCGCTTGCTATAATCTTTCAGAAATCTTGGAGGACAGGAGAAGTTCCAGCAGACTGGAGGAGAGCAAATGTTGTCCCCATCTTCAAGAAGGGAAAAAAGAGGACCTAAATAATTATCGCCCAGTCAGCCTGACATCAGTACCCGGAAAGATCCTGGAGCAGATCATTAAGCAGTCAGTTGCTAATCACTTAGAAAGCAAGGCGGTAATCACGAGAAGTCAACATGGATTTCTCAAAAAAAAAGTCATGCCAGACTAATCTTATCTCTTTTTATGATAGAGTTACTAGCTTCATAGATGAAGGGAATACTGTGGATGTAGCATATCTCAATACCCCATGACATTCTTGCAAAGAAACTAGTAAAATACGGGCTGGACAGGGCTACTGTTAGTTAGATTTGTAATTGGTTGACCGACCAAACCCAAAGAGTGATCACGAATGGCTGCTTTTCATCCTGGAGAGAAGTGACTAGCGGGGTGCCACAGGGTTCTGTCCTGGGCCCAGTGCTGTTCAATATTTTTATCAATGACTTGGATGAAGGAATAGACGGCATGCTCATCAAATTTGCAGATGACACCAAATTGGGAGGGGTTGCTAATATGCCAGAGGACAGGATCAAAATTCAAAATGACCTGGATAGATTGGAGAGCTGGGCCAAGGCTAACAAAATGAAATTCAACAGAGAGAAGTGTAAGGTCCTACACTTAGGTAGAAAAAATGGAATACAGAAATATAGGATGGGGGACACGTGGCTGGATAGCAGTATGTGTGAAAGGGATCTAGGAGTCTTCATAGACCACAAGCTGAACATGAGTTGGCAGTGTGATGCGGCAGCCAAGAAAGCCAATGCAATTCTCGGCTTCATCAAGAGGAGTATGATGTCTAGATCCAGGGAGGTACTGGTACCACTCTACTCTGCTTTGGGTAGACCTCATCTTGAATACTGTGTCCAGTTCTGGGCACCCCGATTCAAGAAGGACATGGTCAAGTTGGAGCAAGTCCAGAGGAAGGTGACCAAAATGGTGAGAGGCCTGGAAGCCATGCCCTATGAAGACAGACTTAGAGAGCTGGGTATGTTTAGTCTGCAGAAGAGAAGGTTAAGAGGGGACATGATAGCCATGTTTAAATATTTGAAGGGATGCCATGTAGAGGAAGGAGAGGGCTTGTTTTCTGCTGCTCCAGAGACCAGGACAAAGAGCAATGGATTCAAGCTGTAGGAAAGGAGATTCCACCTGAACCTCAGGAAGAACTTCCTGACAGTCAGGGCTGCCCGGCAGTGGAATCTGCTGCCTCGGAGTGTAGTGGAGTCTCCTTCCTTGGAGGTTTTTAAGCAGAGGCTAGATGGCCATCTGTCGGGAGTGCTTTGAGGGTGTTCCTGCATAGCAGGGGGTTGGACTGGATAGCCTGTGTGGTCTCTTCGAACTCTACATTTCTATGATTCTATCTGTAACTGCAATCCAATTTTTCTATTTTCCTCTTTACTATCCATTTCTCAGCTTTTCCCCAAGTCCTCTATGTTCCTGCATTTCTCTAAACACTACATTCCTCCCACTCCGAATCACTTAGGACAATGCTCTTTTATACCTGAGGCTATATATTTATATCAGTCACAATGCCTATGTGCATATACAAATTGCAGGTTTCTTCTTCCCAATCTACATCAGCATACATGCACATGCACACATACAATGTGAAAGGAAATGCTACAATTTTTAAACAAATGGGTTCTTTTATAATAGCTATAAGATTCACTCTTGTACTGGGATGCTGCATGTCAAACACAAGGAGTGGCCCTCATTTTCCCTCCACTTCACTTCACTTCCTCTCAGTCTGAGATGTCATAAGGGACAACTATACTGAGATATTCTAACATACATACAGAGTTTTCCACATTCATCCACATTCTTGCAGGTGCAGGCACATACAGGAAGAACTGAAGTGTATACTGCTGGGCTGACTTAAGTTTTATTTATTTTATTTTATTTTCCCCTTTCTTCTTCCTAGTAATAGGAACACGTTGCTAATCATCAGGTGGCTGCCTGGCTGGCTGGCAGGCAGGCAAGTAAAGTGCAGAAGGAAGAGACATCCTGACACTGTTTAAGAGCAACTAAGGTTTGTAAGAATAGGCAGTGGCAATTATCAGAAGTCTTTATATATTTAAAAAAACAAACTAACTTGCTATCATCATGTCATATTACTTGTTCCGTTATTAGCTGCTACTCTAAGGCACAGAGGGAGACTAGAACTCCTGAGTGGTATTCTGCCCCCTCTGATGTTAAAAAATACCATACTTTGTGCAAAATGAAGCACAGAGTACACATATATTTATGTTATATACAAAGAGTACACAAGTACGCAAACACCCACATCAAAACAGTGGACAAAAACGGATTTGATTCCTGTCATACACAGAAATACACTCACCCCATCACCATTTATATGTGCTATGATATATAAGCAAATGAAAACACTGTGTAGTAGCCCCAAAATGAAGATAGGTCATGCGAGAAACTACTTGAAAAATGTAATAGGAAAGAATTAAAAAAGACTAGCAACTTCTATTGTTGATGTACAAGAGATTAGATCACATTTTCACACAATGTGCCCCTCCATGTATAGTCAGAGTTTTTGGCCCATGGAAAAGTCCTGTTTGGGTAGGTGACAGACTGAACTGAAAGGTACATTTCAGATATAAGACAACAGTCTGTTTTAAATAAAACATATTAGCATATATTTACACTTTATTTTCATGACAGCGAAATATTTATTATCTGAATCTAATGTTTTATGTAGTCGCAGTCCGAATAAATAATTGAAACTGCATTAACTGTAATTCACTGAAATACACAATCTGTTGACTTTTTTTTAAAAAAAAAAGGAAGCGTCAATGCTTCCATCAAGACTAAACATGTTGTAAGAAACCTGATGCTTAACTGTTAAAATACCATTGCAATGCTGATTATGCACCATATGACTGTTCAGTTATACAACAATGCACAACGATTAAAGATTACACCAGCAACTTTCTAATAACATCTCTGTGTTATATGTAAAACATTAACACTAAAGCTGTTGGATGAGGGAGACTGGGCTTGAAGTCTCTATATATCTACTATTATCTACGTACACATCTTGTACAGAATGGATCCTAGCCATTGACTGCTATTAAGTATAAAATAAAATGGTGCATTTCAGCCACATATACATGGAGATAACAATACTGGCATTCCTGCTTCCAATGGAAGACATGCATCCAACATATGATAGATGCTGCTATCTTAAATGCTGGCTTTTGGTTTCCATGGTTTGACATTGATTCTTATTGTGGTTTGTGTTTTATTCTCGTTTTTAATTTCTGTCATATGAACTGCCTTGAGAGGGGTGTACAGCCCTCAAAAGCAATGTATAAATACTTAACATGACTAAAAGCATATTTCACATTTACAGCAGTCATCTTTTAATTTTAAGCAGCTACCTCTGCAATGTGTGATAAAGACAGTCAACATTCCTGCACAACAACTCCAAATGTTAAAGCTAAAGACTAAATTTTATCTTTCTGTGTCCAGTCACCTATTTTTCTAAAGCTTTATAGTCATATTTAGTTTTTTCTTCCTTTTTAAAAACATGATGTTAAATATGCATTATACATGTACGAAGATAAACAACATTCTTGCCATCCATTCTCAGCTGTTCATCCAGAATATCTCCTGGGGGAAACAATCAAACCTTCTAACTTTACAACAAAGATTTTTCCAGAAGGGATTATATTCTTGGTTTTAGCTATTTTGTCAAGTATAGAATTATAACTGTGAAGAAAACATAAATTTACTCAAGAGTACAACATTTTCCACAGTCTGATTCCTTGAGTAGAGGAGACTCCCTATCAAATTATTCAAAGGGACATATTTGAGAGCTAAGTGGGAGTGATGCTGTAGTGTCAAACCACTTCAATGTTTTTCCTAAGGGTAAAGTCTCAAGGGCCCCCTGTTATACAGCTGCTACTGAAGAACTGAGAATTAAATTGTATTTCCACGAAGATTATAGTGTAATTGAAATGAATTAAGAAGATTATTTACAAGGAGGATCTGGGACACAGTACTACGAAAGATGAACTGATGTGGCACAAGTTGTTAAGCTATGAGTTTATACTTACAGCTTCCTGGATAGGTTAGCAAAGCTGACCTGATGACAGAACTTCATTGCCTACACACACATACCACTGACCATCATAAAGTAATAGGTTTTAGTCTACCTTTCCAGGGATTTATCAATCACATGTCACCTTAAAAACCTGATGCAAAATAATGCTAAGTACATATTACAGAAGTCTCTGCCTGGTGAAGAAAAATCCAGGCTTGTGGCAACAAATGGGTCAGATTCTTCCAAATGAAAGGACTCATTTCACATACTAATCCATTTCATACAGTGATAACACAATATGAAGTACCTTTTATAAGAGCACACTCATAACTAGGACATTTATGAAATGAACCACGGCCAGATAAAGAGCTATTCTCCAATGAAGAGTGAGACTATAAATGGAAATGCATAGGACATTTCATTTCCATTTAAATTTCTTTTCTCCAGCACTGGAAACACATGGCATATAGAAGTCCCCCTTCCTCACAATTCAGTATTGGAAGACACATCATCGAAAACCAGACAGTATTAAATAAATATCCATCTACTGAGACAACAAAAAGATGATCTCTGATTGGCAACTTGGCTTTCATAACTTCAAAATTAACTGCTTCACTCCCTTCTTTCAAGGATGCTTGGAAAGTGGAGCATGCACAGACTGCCCTAGACACTACTGTGTCATATGTTTACATGTGTGTGTATACATGTACATACTGCACATGAACACTCAGATGCTTATTACAGTGGTGCTTCAGTACTCAAGCTGGTTCCTTACAGTGTTCAGGATACAATTCATTGATCATGCCTCAAAGTGCTAAATGGATTTGATTCTATCTTCATGCCTTTATTATGTCCCTTACAATCCTTACCAAGAACACAAGACCAAGAACACCTTCCTAACAAAACCACAGGTGCACCAAGTTCAAAAATCAATAACATGGAGAGTGGCACTCTCAAAGGTTGCTTCACATAGCAGCATCTCCTTTCCCTGTTTGCCACAAATCTGGGCTTATCTGGAAGCAGTGCAAAATAAATCAGACAGGAGAAGCATTTTGTAAGGAATTGTAAGGAACTGTGTGAGGAAACTGTGAGAAAGCCAATTTCCAATGGCTGGCTACACTGGTAAAGATTTTTCCTGCAAAAAATTGGTGATCTCCTTTCATTTGCATGTCTTTAAGTGCTGAATAGTAGACACTATCAATTCAGAAGTTTTACATAACTGCACCTGTGATTTCAAGATATTACTATGTAAAATTAGCAGCCAGAAATGGATATGCAAATTTTACTCTAAGATGCTGAGATTGGTTTATAGAGTAAAAAGAGAACCAAGTGGAGAAGGAAAGAACAAGGCACTCTCTTTCCCGCAGCTGCTTTCATTATTTTATCTTCTATGGAGGTCTGTAGGATGGGCATATTCAAATATGTGTATTCTTTCTTCTCCTCCACTTCCTTTTGCTAGTTGAAGAAATTGCAGCCAGCATGCCATGTGTCACACAGTCTACCTCTGAGCAGCCATACCAGATCCTGGAACTTCTGCTACAGTAAACAATCAAGTATTAACACAGCCAGCTCCAAGGAAGTCAGGAATAAGAAGTAATGTGAAATATCTAAAGCCATATGTTAATTTTTGTTTTCTGCTGATGCTTTAGTCTTCTGCCCTCTAAAGTGAAATGTAATGACTTGAGATTATTCTGACCTATCCATTCTCGTTTTGGCCTTGTCTTACACTATCAGAAGAAGACTGAGATTCTATTACGTTTGAGAAATAAAGTACTGAAAGATGTGATGATGTGATTTTTCTCTGATTTTTAACCTGTATTTTGTAATGTGCCCCACTTATATCTGAAACTAAAGTGAAAGGAGAGAAAACTCTGCCTCGCCTACGACAACAGGATATCAACTCAAATCTATACAATAAGTAACAGAAACATAGTTGAAACACACATCAAAAAAGGCTTTTAAGTGGATAAAGAACCATTCAGTACTGATCTGGCTTTATTAAAAATGAAACGCCATTTACCTTCCATACTGTATGGCAAAACCTTTTTTTTTTAAAGATCTCAGAGGCACTTTCATAAAAAATACCATTTTTTTCCCTGAGGAAGAATGAGAGTGATGAAGGGAGATATTTAAAAAGTCTTTTAGTGACAGTTGAATTATACACTTGCCTTCTTTCTCCTCCTCCTCTTCTTCTTTTCTTTGGCAGCTTGTGCTTGCTTGTGCTCCCACACCAGATTAGTCAGGTTAGCCACATATTCATCTGTTTGCTGTAGTAAGTATGCCAAACGCCTGTCTTTCTTCTGATCAATCAGTTTACGGTAGCCTTCTTCATCTTCAGCCTAACATTATAAGGAAATGAACATCCATGTAACATTCCTCTCTATACAGTCACTCTTAATAAATCCAGATTAGTTTAATGTGAACAGACTTCTTAGATCCGAAACTGACAAAGTGCAGCGCTGGAGTCACATGCAGGGTGTTTTTGTGACCCTCAACCCCTCCAACCCCTCACTGTCCTTTTTCCAGATTAAAAAAAGGGGGGAAATTCCAGAAGTCTCTATGACTGGTAATTCACTTTTTAAATAGTTTGCAGCACCTGTCTGTCCTGTTTAACCTCAAAACCTACCTGTTTCTCAGAACCAAAACTGGAGTCCCAATGACTTCTAGTTTGACTTTTTTTGTGTTTTTATATTTCAGGCTTTGTGTATAAGCTTCCACAGTGTCTGACAGACAAATGGGACCCTGGACCTGCCTCTTATTACTGTGTTAGAGTCACACTGGCTTAACTGCAGAGGAAAAAGGAGGCAATCAATTATATGGGTCTGAATATTATCCTAAATCTGGAGCAGAGGAAATTAACTATACCAGTTTGCCACTTGACTGTCATTTCAATCATGCACATGACATGATAAGAATCAAAATGATGATTAGCCAAACTTAAAATGGTTCAATTAACCAAAACGAATTCAGAGCTTTGAAACTTTAATACCAAAGCTAATGTTTCAATATTTAAAAACTAATTTGTCGATGTTAATTGTTTTTGTGAAAACTTTAAAACTGTTGTGCTAACTATTAGTAAGATACTAGTAAGATATTATTGAGAATTTTTCAAAAAATCAAAGTTACTGAAAATGGAACACATACACCCAATCAGTAACGAATTACAAAATTAGTTATAAAACACACATTAAAATAATATAAATCATTAACAGTTCTTCAGACCATTGACACTGCTGTCACTGAATGACTAAAATAATAATTTTAAAACCACTGGGTGAAGACAGAAAATGATCAAGAGGATACAAGCTAACATTGCCAGTATCAGAGTAAAATGTCTTGGTCATGAGATCTCTACCTTTTATAGGAAACATGGAAGCATACCTCATACCAAAGAGAAAATCAGGAAAAGTTCAGAGTAATATTAAAGTGATGCACTAAAAGCTAAGATGGACTGATATCAAAAAGGAGAACAGCAGTTACATATGCTGAATGCTTTATTATGAATTTTATAATGAGACTATACAATGTTGGACTTTTTGTAGGCTGCTGGTAAGTGTGAGCACAATCCCACACAATGTAAGCACTTTTACATCCTATTGATTCTCACGCAAGTTAAATTTCTGCTTAAGTATCTCCCACTAAAATCAGCAGGAGTCCAAAATGCCTAACTTTGGGTGAGATTCTGCCACTTGTCTTTGACATGTTAATCATTCAAATAATTGAAAGGGGTAAGTGTTACCATGGTTTAAATATAATTGAAAGGTTGGGGAAATGATACGGTCTCTATGTTGTGAATGCTAACAAGTGTTTGAAAGAAATGACTATGCAATGATAAAAGCTTTCTATAGAGAAATGATAAATCTTTAAAAATGAATAACGATATGACAGAGCAGTTGGTGTCACTCAGAAGTTATGAGTAATGAGTCAAACTATAAAAAGGGGACAGGACAATTAAAATGTTTGAAACCACAAGGTAAAGTGAAAGTGGAGTAATTAATCTTGTCAAAAAATGATTCAATTAACATCTTCACCATCACTTTAAGATGCACAAGAAAGGTTTACGTTCCATAACCTAGCAACCCTATTTTACACTAAAGGATTGACAAAAACTGTAATGTGAATGAAGATGCAGAAGGGCAGGACATTTTTTTGTTTTGTTTTGCTGCAAGACTGATAATAGCTCAGAACTAGAAAAAAAAAGGGACCACCTCTCAACTGAAGCCTGCTATATAAAAAAAAATGGGGAATAGCTCCTATAGAAAAGTTGGCATCTGCTGTATAAGATGACATAAATGACCAGTCAGAACTAAGCTTCTTTTCAACATGGTTTTGTTTTATTCATTTCATCAATGACAGAGGGGAGTTTCTATCTCTTCCACAGTCACATTAGAGAGATGCTTAGAGAGAGATGTTTTAGTTGAATGGCAAATTTATCCTTATTTTCTCATCTTGTGAACCTATGAACCAAAGATTTTATATAAACCTTGAAAATTTTACTTTTGGGAGATATAACATGCAATGCCTGGTGAGTTTCTTGTCTGTTTTGTTAAAAAAAATTACATTATGGCACTATGTCATACTGTTAACCTAATAAAATTTAAAGAAAAAGAAGAGAAAGAAGAAGAGGAAGGCAAAGAAGGGAAGGGAAGGGAAGGGAAGGGAAGGGAAGGGAAGGGAAGGGAAGGGAAGGGAAGGGAAGGGAAGGGAGAGAAAGGGAAGGTTGCAAGGATGGCCCTGTTAATTTTCCACCATGCAATTCTTTAGACAGGAAGAATCATATGGGCAGTGGGAAAAAGCCAGTTTACATGTAGTGAACTTACTTACAGAATGAGATCCACAAAAATGCTTCCTTACAGCCTATTTTGATATAGCAAAAAAATTCCCAGGACTTTTACTTCTTATTCTGTGATGGAAGTATATTAATTGATGCTTTTATGTTTATTTTATTATTGATTTATGTAAGCCACCCTAACAATATTTTAAAGTATGGTATAAGTTCATAAAATAAATAAAACAGTATGTCAGGTAGTCAGAAGTTTTAAGATTATAGCTGGAAAAATCTATTTAAAATTAAAGACAATGTAATATACACTGATTATTCTGGGACACAATAATCTATTGGTATCTCCAATTAAAGAGATACAAAATTTGATCATAAGAACATGAAGTTGGGATTCATACAACTTTCCAGACTGGGGTAGCCACCTCCCCCTTCATCATTTTATTTGTGTCAGTGGCATTTTCCTGTTTTTTTATGTAGGTGGTGTAATACAACAGTGACAGACCCCGCAATACCATAGGTCACCAATCCACCTTAAAGAGATGTGCCATGGTGTAATGCTGAAGGAAAAAAGCTCAATACCAGTCTATAAGGAGCTGCACAATCTTCTATGAACACCAACTTACACTGAAAGCCCATCTCTGTCAATGATTACAGCTCCTGATTCATCTTTATTGAATAATTTCTGACAAATTGAAAAATAACAGAATCTTTCACATTGCAGATACTTCTTTTCAAGTTATTCTCTGCTTCAGGCTACTAAACTGTGTTTATTTTGAAAGCCTTAGTATTTGTCTCTTAGTGAATGAGCCACAATAACAACAACTTCAGTGACTGGTGTCTTAGTGAATGTGACCCTTACCATCAGCCTTCTCATTCTCTCTTTTTCAATCCTTTCTGTTTCTTTCTTCTGTTCACGCTCAGTGTTAGCATGCCAAGTAGCCACAGCTTTGGAAAGTTTCTGAATTTTCCCGGCTACTGATCGATGATACTCTTTAAAATCTTTAGCATGTTGTAAGATGCTGTTGAGATATTCCTGTAAAAGAAAATAATCATCAGTTGGGGTGTGTGGGTGGGACGAACCCATGACTCTAATACAGTCACAGAGAAAAAGCCCATGAAGTTCATTACCTTCTGCTCACCCAGTATGAAAAGATACAAATATATTCCCTTTCACTGAATAAGTATTAAAACTCACAATGGGCAGGAGTAACTACTGACTCAAGGATGAGGCAGTTAACATCTGGATTGCAAACTTTACGCTAGGTTGCTTATCTTAGTCAGCTGAACTAAATTTGGGTAGGGTGAATTTCAGGTTTTTATCAGTTTTTCTAGACTAGGGTGGGAGCCTTTGATCCTCCAAACGCTGATGATATACTGTTCCCATCATATCGCCAACCGGGTTGGCTAGACTGCAGATTATACTTTTCACATTCATGAAATTGGTCCCATCTATTGACAACTGTTCTTTACTACACATCTGAGGAAGTCGCATATGCTCTAGCTAAAAATACAGCAACTGCCAATTTTTCTCATCTTCTCCTCATTTTAATGCTTCTGGAAGAAGATCTCAAATTTCAATAAATATGTCTTTTCTAAAAAGAGGGAGAGGAAATCTCTATGTTGAACTTCCATTAATGGGTTCCAGACACACAATGATCTCATTGCCAAGCCAGTAGGAACAAATTTAGAGAAGGTGACCTTCACCCAAGGAAAGAATTCTGGAACCTTTGTGTTTTTAGAAATGTAGAATGAATACAGCTTCTTTGTTCCAGTATACACTGCTTGATACAGTTTGATACCTTCACCTAACAGTGATTCATTCAGTCTGAAAAGTCCATGTTGGAAAAGGGTACAACTATGGATTTAACAACAAGAACATCTGCCCTCACTTTTGGGCAAGTTCCTTCTCATTTTTGTAGTACCTATCTTGATGAAGAGAGCTGTGGAGAACTTGAAAGCTTGCACACTTCTCTGGCATTTTGCTTGGTCCTAATAAAGGCATGATCCATCTTTACATTTTATTTTCACATGCACTAACACAGCTACCACTTCTTACAAATTAATGGTCTTTGTCTTTCTGTTCCAAGGAAGAGATACTACATATGTGGACTAGGTCTGAGCAAAGGAATAATGATGTGCTCTTTTGGTCATTTCCCTCTCTTACTGGTCTCAAATTTCTCAATAGCAAAACAATGGAGGTCAAACAAAAGTAGATAAAGAAAACTAAAAGTGGAACAAAGGAAGGAAAATATGGCAGGGTCTGAAACTGTAGACCAACAATCCAGATATGAGAATAAAGACGTGGGATTAAACCGCTCTAAAGAAGGGGTTATTCAAGGTGTTTCCAGATACTATAAGCAGAACTCCTCCTATCACTGTACAAGAAACCAGATAAGAATTCAGTTTCAGGCTAATCAAGCAGGGCATGATAGGCAGCTGTCATGACAGCAACTGTTGGTTTCCCACTACACATGCATCCTGAGAATAAAAGAAAATGCTGGAGGTAATAGAGAAAAAGGGCAATTGCTGCAAATCAACGTACCTGGTGCTTCTGTCTACGTTTTCTCTCCTGTTCTATTTTTTGCTGTTTCTCAAGTTTTTCTGTCATTCGGGCTTCCCTCAAGGTCTGGCGCTTGCTGCGTTTGTAAGCCTTAGAGTTCAGAGCTGTCTCCAAAGTTGTGTCACGACGCATGCAGGCCACTACTTCTTGTCTTAACTGTAAACCAAATGAGACATGCTTTGGAATTTAACTGATAAAAAGAAGAAAACTCATTTTTCATAGAGCTGTTTTCAATCCATTCTATTCTAGACTCTAGAATGCCATTTTATAGATCGAGTTAACTAATATGGTTTTAATCTCAGAAACTGCAATATTTCATATATATAAAGAAAAGCAGGTATTATGCTAAATCTCACGTTAATCCTATCCAGAGTAGACTCCCTGAAATAAATTGACTTGCTAGTCACACCTAATTTTAGTCCCATTGAATTCATTGGCTCTACATTAGATAAAGCTTCAGGACATTATTCAGTTCTGGAATTTAGGTACAAGAAAATACTGCAGTCCAAAATTACTTATTGTCTGTCTTTGACTTCATAGACCCTGTATGTATGTGCTGTTAATCCTGTTTACAAAAAAGGAAAGCCAAATAAACAATACCTAGAAACATTTAAAATCACAGACAGACAAATTGCACAAATTGCAGGCGGGTTTTGTGTTAAAACCTCAAAACCAGCTTCAAAACCTCACTTAGTCATCATTCATTGGATATCATAAACAAGAAAATGGCATGTTTCCTAAGCTCAATCTACTTTATAGTGCTTTTAATCAGAGTGAAAGAGGTAACAGATGTAAAATGTTATAGAAAGAATTATGAGGAAAAGACCACCCCCCCACACACACACACAACACCATGGCCAGGAAACAAAGAGCCATGTGTACAAATGGAATGAATCTTCTGAACAGTTTCAACTGTACCCTCCAACCTCATTAAATGCTGTTCTAGACCAGCAGTTTATAACCTGTTGTCTGTGGACCCCCAGGAGGGAGTGATGTTCTCACAGTGGGTCTCCAAAGGCTGAAGTAGTGTTATGAGATTTTACAGTAGGAAGGAAGGAAGGAAGGAAGGAAGGAAGGAAGGAAGGAAGGAAGGAAGGAAGGAAAAGAAAGACAGACAGACAGAAAATGAATGAACAAGTAGAGTTTCTGGAACTATCAAAGAGGGCTATGGAAGTATTGATGCCTTTCGTTATGACATACTTGTGTGAAAAATCATTCTGTACTCTCATTTGTTTTAAAAAACGAGTACAGAAACAATTCGAAAAATGCATAGTCAGAATTCAGAATACAAGTTACAGCTATGAAGTCCATTATAACAGTGCTTGTAAGTGAAACGCAGCACCAGCCTTCTCACTAACTAGGCAATCAAAATTAACAAGTAATATTAGGATATGGTTTGGTGTTCAGATGTTACTACTACTACTACTATTAATTTTAAATTTGTATGGAATAATTCCATTAAAAATATTGAAACAGGAGTATGTGCATTTACTTATTTCTCCCTTCTCTCCAATTCTGAAGACCTTTGATGAGCCACTTTAATTAAATATTTGATGTACTTTAGAGTTTTAAATTTTGAGTAAGTCTTGGTGGTCTGCAGCAACAAAAGAGATTTAATGGGGATCCATGGTAAAGAAAAAGGTTAAGAACGCTGTTCTAGAGGGTTCTCTTACTCTCATGAATGACCTTTCAAAGGGCATGAGGGTCTTCATCTGGAAAGAGAGGCAAATGTGTGCCCTTTTTATTGTGAATATTGATGTGCGAGTCTTAAGAACCATTTCACAAAGCTAACTTTACACAGACTGACAGACAGAAAAGAGAAGTTAAAAAAAAACCCTATACCAATTCCATGGAGGACAAAATGCTGATTCACTGAAATACATACAAGATGAAGAAAACAAAGAACAAATTTTACTCTACTGCCTGCTGTAATGAGGACTCAGGCTCTATTACTGCATTATTTGCATTAAGGATCTTACAGTAATGAAGAAGGAGTAGGGCTACATTGCTGCCCCACTCCCCAACTTCTTATTTTTTTCTGTCGACAGCCATGTACTGAATAAAACTATTTTCAAAGATGCCTAAGTGTGCAATTAGCTACTCATGCATAGGGGTTCTTTGTAATTGGGATAACTGATTGCAGAGATCATGTTTCAAGTGAAATGACATATGAGCTCATGCACTGAAACTTCTCTGCATCATGCAGGTGCTTCTTCCACAAGAATGCATATTGTCTGTTTTCAGTGTTACAATTCTCTGTTCAAATATAATGCATATCTCTCAAAGGGCATAATAAAATACTATTGCCATAATTCTAACTTCTACTGAAGATGTTACCGCTCTCCTTGAAGTTTGTTATGGCACCACCTTGAGAGGTGCCAACACAGACATGCCAAAGATGCAGAGGCAGGTGCATCAATGTGCCACTAAAACATATTATAAACCCCTGTAAGTTCAATTGGTTTCAAGAAGAGGCATGAGCATGTGCTGCTTAAAGGCACAGCCTATAATTGAATTCTATTAGCTGAAGGGCTCAAGAATTTGGTAGAAGCCTTGCTATAAAGGCAAAATGCAACAGAGCACTGCCAGGAAACATACACCAGGGAACACCTCACTGCTGTCAGAATACTTCACAGCTGTAGCTATTCCACTAGTAAACATATGACTACGAATGGCACAGAAAAAGAACACACTTAATGTCCTGTTCTATACTCCTCCAAACATCAATGTGAAAAGAAAATAATTAAACAACAATAACCACTGCACCCACTTCACTGTGAGAACAGGACATGCTCAATCACCGCATGCTAACACCAGTATATACACCCCTTACATGGAGACCATAACTTTATGTGTAGGGGATGTGGCACTGAATATCCCTTTTTAGACTCAGGTAACACAACCTTACTGTGCACAGAAAAGAATTTTGTAAATGGGAAACGAGATGAGAAAAGGAGATTTTGCACAAAAGGGAGCATTTTGTAAAACAAAACAAAACAACTCACCACTCAAAAAATGTGAACACATAGATAATGCTTTTATTACCTAAATCCCTAATAGGCACGTTGCTTTGGGACTACATCCACCAACACTCATCAAGATTCCCCCTTCCATTCAGCTTATCTGGGTAAGGAAGGAAGGGAGTACAATTGCTATAAAGTATGATGGTTCTGTTCCTTGTATTTTCCCAGCATGTCCTTCACCGTATAGGAAAAAAATTTGTCTTGTTTACAGCAGTGTTCTGACCTCTCTTACTCTACCCACAACAGTAGCAAGCAGTGTCTTCCACACAGGGGAGAAAAGGTCAGATATTCTACTTGTACAACTCCCACTGCTGCCCCAACACTCATGAGAATTCTGGCTTAACAGGACCCATAGCTCAGATGCATGCAGCTGAACAAGCTAGTCGTCCCACACAGGGTTCCACTGCAACTGCTGAAGCATAAGGAGTGAAAACAGTCACTGCAATTCTCCCTAATCCCTTTGGGTTTGGAAGGTAGAAAGGTGAAGCATGGCTGAGCACTCAGGCTGCAGCAGGTCCTTTTCTCTCATATTTTGTTAGTATCAGAAACTCTTTATCAAGAACCACGGACTATATGGTCCAACTGCTGACTGCTGCCCAACTCCCACCCTCTCAATATTCTCAACCCACTACTCTCACACAGATCGATTCACATGTACACATTTAATTCCATGTATACCAGAGGACAGTCTATCCCATATCCAGCAACAGAGACCACTATGATCCCAGCTGCTCCTCTCTGAGGCAGACAACATTGGTTTTCTGGGCCTCCAGCCTTGTATCACCTTCATAAAACAGAATTCAGAAATCACTTTCTCTAAATAGAACTGAATACTCAGGAAAAAGGAATTTTTTATTCAGTAAAATGTATTACCTGGCGCTGGAAATTCAGTAGCCTAAGTGCCTTCAGCTCCACTGTAGCTTTAGTTCGCAAATCTGGAGGCAAAGAACCAGGCAAATTTTCTAATTCCTGAATTCTGTGAGCAATTCGAGCCTGAAGCCTAAACAGTTAAGGACACAAAACAGGTATTTAGAAAAGAAAAGTAAATTAATTTGCCAATTGTCTATTTGGTAGACTCTTGACATCTTTTAAGCCCCTGATCCTACACACAGCAATTTGAGAAGAAACCTCAATGAACTCTAGAGGGCATTCTTTTGAAAAAACAAATATAAGATTAGGCTGAAGTATTCTTTTTATACAGAGCCAGCATAGTCTAGTGGTTTGAGCACTGGATTACAACCCTGGAGACCAGGGTTTGATTCACCACTTGCCCACGGAAACTCATTGAGTTATCTCGGGCATGTTATACACTCTCAGCCCCTGAAAACCCTGTGACAGGTTTGGCTTAGGGTCACCATAAGTTGGATACAACTTCAATGCACACAGCAACGACAATCCCTAATATTAATTAAATGCATACACATGTACTTACAGGATGCAGAAAAAAGTTAAGCTTTCAAACACTGTTATTTTGTTCAAATTCACTAATTTGAACAACTTTAAAATCAGCAGACTGGAATTCAATTCATTAGTTTGAAAGACTATGGAAATCAGTTTGTTAAAAGTAAGGACAGACATTAAAACATAAATAAGGTAAACATAAAACGAAGTATAAAGCAATAGAGATTTATTTAACTGTATTAAAATTAGTTTGATGAAAAAGTAGGAAAGATAATTGCTAAAATAAAAAATAGGTTTTGATAAGAAGACGATTACTAAGTATATAATTTGGTGGAACTGAGCAATAAAGAAGAAAGATTTTGATTTACTGGAGAAAGGGAGGCTATCTTAAGTAAATGTTGTATATAACATAGATTGGATAAAATATTTTATGGTTCTAAACTTTGGACAAAAAAGATAAAAAAAATAAAAGAACAGGTTGCTTACCTGTAACTGTGGTTCTTCGAGTGGTCATCTGTGCCCTCATACATTAGGAGCTTTCGCGCCTGTGCAGTAGCTTTCGGAAGATTCTGGAGTTTGTTGGCTTGCCGGGAAACCCTCCCCCACGCCGGTACTGTGCATGCTCAGCCCGCTGAGCAACGGTCTCTCCTCAGTTCTGGTCCGCCGGATAAGATGGGACCTGAAAAGAGAGGAACGCAGTGCGGGGATGTCTGAGGGCACAGATGACCACTTGGAAGAACCACAGTTACAGGTAAGCAACCTGTTCTTCTTCGTGGTCTCTGTGCCTCATACATTAGGAGACTGTGTAGCTTACCAGCAGGATGGCGGGTCAGGTACCAGACCCTAGAGAACAGAAGCCAGCACAGTATGTCCAAACCGAGCATCTCTCCAGGACCGGCAGTCTAGCCTGTAGTGGTGCACAAAGGTCGATGGCTGGGACCAGGTCGCCACACGGCACAGCTCCTGCAGGCCGACTCCTCTCAGGAGGGCTGCAGATGTTGCCACAGCTCGAGTGGAATGAAGGTAAGGGGGAGGCTTCTTGGCAAGCTCATACAACAGGTGGATCGTCTGGACCACCCACTTGGAGAAGCGCTGGGTGGATACCTTGTGACCTCTTCGACGTCTGCCATAGCACACAAAAAGGTGCGGGGTCTGTCTGTAGAAGGCAGTCCTGTCCTTGTAAAAGGCCAAGGCACGGTGCACATCCAAGGAGTGGAGGGAGCGCTCCAGAGGTGTAGCTGGGTCCGGATAGAAGGCCGGTAGGATGATGTCCTGGCTCAGATGGAAGCTGGACACCACCTTAGGCAGGAAGGAGATGTCAGGCCGCAGGACCACCTTGTCCCTGTGGAATGTCAAGTAGGGTTCGTCACACCGTAGCGCTGTCAGCTCTCTCGCCCGCCTGTCAGAGGTCACAGCCACTAGGAAAGCTGTCTTCATGGTGACCAGCCTGTCATCTACTGTCGCCATCAACTCGAAGAGCGGTCTTGTCAGCTGTGACAGCACCAGCGATAACAACCACGGCGGTAGCGGTGGCGATACCGGTGGGTAGAGGTGCTGTAGGCCCTTCAGGAACTGCTTGACAGTACTGTCCCTGAAGAGGGCCGCTGACAAGGATTGTGGCGGTTGGTATGCCACGATCGTGGCGAGGTACACCTTCAGCGATGGAAAGGCCAGGCCTTGCTGTCAAAGGTGTAGGAGGAATCGGAGCACAGTACGCAGGTTGACAGGCGTTAACGGCTCTCGACATTCCTCGGCGAAGACCACAAAGCGCCGCCACTTGTAGTGGTACTCCTGTGAGTCGACTCCTTTCTGGCCGCGGTCAAGACATTCCCGATGACAGGGTCGTCTAGGGCGATATCCTCCAGGCAGGGAGGGCCAAGAGCAGCAGGTCTGGGTGCAGCACGAGACCGCTGGAGTGGGAGAGGAGGTCTGGTACCATTGGGAACTGTAGGATTCGTCCCCGGGCGGCTTCGAACAGGGGACTGAACCAGTGCTGCCTCAGCCAGTACAGTGTCACGAGGATTACATCCGCTCAATCTGCAAGGATCTTCGCGATCACACGGCCCAGGAGGGGGAACGGAGGGAAGGCGTAAAGAAGTACCTCACTCAACGGAAACTGGAACGCATCACCGATGGAATGGCGATCGCAGCCGGCCCTCGAACAAAACCGACAACACTTCGCGTTCTGGCTGGTTGCAAAGAGGTCGACAGTCGGTTCGCCCCATCGGTCCCAAACCATGTGGAAGGCCTCGGTGGACAGGGACCACTCGTGGTGGGAGGAGGTGTCCCTGCTGAGGGTGTCCACTGTGGTGTTCTCCTGCCCCGCCAGGTGAACCGCCACTGGATGTATCTGTAGCGGGAGGCACCAGTTCCAGAGGTTGAGCGTGATGTTCAGTAGAGTGGCAGAGCGCGTCCCTCCTTGCCTGTTCACATAACAGACTGCCGTTGTGTTGTTGGTAAGGATCAACACCGTGTGGTCCGTAACCCAGGTGATGGGACGCCCACAGAGCCTTCCGGATAGCCAGCAGCACGAGAGCATTGATGTGGAGAAACGTCTCGTCTTCCATCCACCGACCGCGGACTCTGAGGTCGCCGGTATGCGCTCCCCAGCCGAAGAGCGAGGCATCCGTCGTCACCGTGACTGACGGCTTGGGTTCACAGAACAGCATGCCTGACAGGAGGTTCCTGTACGACTGCCACCACAGGAGGGATCGGCGCGCCTGCTAGGGCAGCTGGTAGCAGTGAAACTGGTCGTCCCAGAGTGGATCGAAGGCCCTGACGAACCAGTACTGGAGCAGTCGTGCTCGCAATGGTCGAGGCCATGTAGCCGAGGAACTGCTGTATCGTCCTGGCTGATATCGTCGGAGCGTGGAAGGTGGCGGACGCTGCCCAACAAAGCGTCTGCACCCTTTCCTCCGATAGGTGGGCCCTCACCAATATTGCATCCAGGGTTGCCCTGATGAAGTCGAGAACCCGCGTGGGTTCGAGGTGGGACTTCTTCGGATTGGCCCTGAGTCCGAGTCGAGTGAGGAGTGTCAAAGTCCGATGGATGTCTCAGTAGAGTTTCTGTTGGCAGGACGCCACCAATAGCCAATCGTCCAGGTTTGGGTAGACGGAGACGCCTTTCATCCGCAGAAAAGACATGACGGGGGCCATGCACTTGGTGAATCGCGGTGCGGTGGAGAGGCTGAACGGCAACACCCAGTACTGGTAGCAAGTGCTGTCGACCACGAAGCGCAGGTACCATCTGTGCTGCAGGCAGATGGAGATGTGGAAATAGGCGTCTTTGAGGTCGATGGATGCAAACCAGTCCCCTCGCCGGACGAAGGGCAGGATCGAGGGTAGCGTGACCATCTTGAATCTCTTGGGGTGGATGTACTCATTAACCCCTCTGAGGTCTAGGATGGGCCGCAGGGAGCCATCCGCCTTCGGTACCATGAAGTACTTCGAGAAGAAGCCGGTGGTCTTGGCGGAAGGCAGAAGCGCCTCGATCGCTCCCTTTTGGAGGAGGGACTGGATCTCTTCCAGCAGGACCGAGCTGGCTGGGGTGGAGTAGTAGACACCCCGTGGCGGAATATCCTGGAACTCGATGGCATATCCCAGGCAGGTGATGGTAAGCACCCAGGAGTCCGCAGTGATTTTCCGCCAGTTGTCGATGTGCCTGGCCAGGCTCGGTTGGTAGTTGAGGCCTGCTGGAAGGCTGAAGGTCGGCACTGGTGGAGTCCTGCACAGACCATAAAAATCAGGACTTCGCCCCAGAGAAAGACTTCTTCAACCAAGATGACGGGCGCCGTCGTGGAAGCCTTCGTGAGACAGAGGATGCCGATGGCTGGGATGTGGTCGACCGTGGAGACCATGGTTGGTAGGCGGATGAAGAAGAGGACCTTCTCCGCGATGACCTCTGGGTGAAGGTACAGCGAGACTGGGATGGCTGGTTAATTCCTATCTTCTTTGCCATCAGACGGGCCTTTACGAGGTGGTCCATGGCCTCGTCTGTGGAGGAATGGAAGAGGCCCTGGCCATCGAATGGGAGATCCTCGATCCGTCGACAGCTATCCTCCTGTAGCCGAGAAGATCGGAGCCACGCATAGCATCGAAGGCCACCGAACCGACCATCACCCTCGAGGTCGCCTCCACGGTCTCAAGGTGGCGATCTGCTGGTTAGCCACCGTGACTGCCTCGCCAAACATCTGAGTGGCGGCGGTGCGAGGCTCCTCCGGCAGGTCAGTAAGGAGCGGCGCAAGTCAGTCCAGCAAGTTACGATGGTATGCCATGAGGCATACCATCGTATTCAGAGTCCTGGCCACCAAGGACGATGCTGAGTAGAAACAGCGGCTGAAGGAATAGAGCTTCCAGCCTTCACAGTCCGGCGGGGTGGTGTGTGCTCGATTACCTCCCTTCGTCTGGGCCAACTCCACGACGATGGAGTTTGGTACAGGGTGGCTGAAGAGGAACTCCACGTTCTCCTTCTGCGTCCTGTACAAATGCTCCAGCTGATGCGGTATTGGCTGTGCTGATGCCAGCTTTGCCCACGGCTGCTTCATTGCCTCCACCGAAGTTGGTAAGAACAGCAGCGGTGCGGTGGATGGTGGGCGGGTTTCCAGATACTGGAAAACTGGGTCCTGGGCTACCGGAGCCGAGTCGGTCACCTTGAGGCCGAGGGCAGCGGTCATGCGGAATAGAATGGCCGAGAACTGGCGCACGTCCTCCGGTGCAGACTCTGGACCTGGTTCCCCGAAAGCCAGTGGAGGCGACTCGTGTGATGACAGAGTCGACTCCACAGAGTCCGAATCAGATTCATAGGATTCAGCCGACGGAATTGGAGACCTCTCCTCCTCCTTCTCCTCAGATGGCTTGCGAGCAGGGGGAGCCAGGGTCACCGCCGGAGCTGCAGCTTGCGCCAGTACCAATGTGGCCGATGTCATGGCCGGTATCAGAGTCACCTGCAGGGGCACCACCGAGGGCCGAGGGCAGTGTGCGACCTGCGTTGTTGACGTCGCAGCTCTCGAGATTGGGCCACGGTGCTCTGTGGCACCGGATGAGTAGCTGTCACAGTCGTCCGCGGAGATGGCGAGACAGCCCTGTAGCTGAGGGCTCCCGGGACCTCCGGTGACCGACGTGGTGACCATTCGTAACGGGAGTGGTGGATCTCCCGTGGTGGCGATCGAGACTGGCGTCGCAGTGACCAGTACTGAACATCGGGGTGGTACCGGTCCCTGTACGATAGGGAGCATGAGTAATACAATCCCGCCGGCTTGTGCCACACTTGCTCCTGGCCATATCTCCCAAGGTAGGCGGCAGGATAGTATCTACTCTCGCCAGAGTATTCCCTTTCCAGGGAATACTCCCGATATCGTGGGGATGGAAGCCTGGCCCTCTCGTCAGGAGAGCGGGACTCGTCACGTCGAGAGGCAGGTCGTTGCCTGACCGCAGCCTCCTCCCGGTGGTCTGCCGAAGGACGGCGATCCGGCAAGGTGACCTCAGCCATAAGCTGGGGTGCCTCGGAGGGCGAGGCCTCCACGGCTTGCTCTTCGTTCGACTCCTCGAGGATTTCCTGTTCTTCAGGAAGACCCGCAGGTTCCTCGGCAGGCTGGGTGGGTGGTGGTGTTGGTGGGCGAGTCTCCTCCGGGGAGGGCGCCTCTTCTCCTCCTTCTTCTTCTTTCGCGCTCCTTCCCAGCGTCATTGGTCGGGGGACACTTTTTCTGGGTCGGTGTTAAGGGCCTGGGGAAGGAGATAGAGGCCTGTGAGCCCACAGGATCCTCTCGCGCCCGAGTTGCCGAGACCTTGGGAATTCTCGGTACTTCATGATTGGTACCGAGCCTGGTACAGATGAGGTGGAAGGCTCAGCAGCCACCGCTGCTGCCAAAGAAGAAGAGGTTGTCGGGCGTTTCTCGGCCATCGTACCTTTCTCGGGCTTCTGGGCATGCAACGACTCCTCCCAGCAATGAGATTTCAAACTTGCAGATTGATTTCAGAGGGTCTGGTGCGTGAACTCGCGACAGACTGGGCAAGCCTGCACGTTATGCCCTTCGTCCAAATAAAAAAGGCACTCGGAGTGTCTATCAGAAAGGGCGACCTTCCTTCCACAGGAGGCACAACTTTTGAAGAGGGCCGACATAAACTACCAAGATCAGTCCAAAATCCGAAAATCGTAAACCAGCCAGAAATGGGTCAAAACCAATCGTAACAATACCAAAGACAGTCCGAAATCCAAGAGAATGGTCGAGAAAGCCAAAATCCGAAGTCAAAGCCAAGCAAAAATCACCGAAAAAGCAAGCCAACAAACAGAACCTTCTGTTCGTGACGGCAGACAAGAAAGAACTGAGGAGAGACCGTTGCTCGGCGGGCTGAGCATCTGCAGTACCAGCGTGGGGGAGGAGTTCCCGCCAAGCCAACGAGCTCTAGAATCTTCCGAACGCTACTGCGCAGGCGCGAAAGCTCCTAATGTATGAGGCACAGAGACCACGAAGTACTAGATTATCTGAATGCATTCTGAGCTGCATGTTCTGTTGGCTGTCAAATTTAACATAAACAAGTGAGTAAAAGTGTAGACTATCATCTGCATGTGGCCTCCAAAGTCTTTTTTTTCCAGTGCTGTTCTTGTTCTCCAACACACAAAACTGGGTGTACTGGACTTTTGTCATTATTTGGGGCATGTTCTGCCCCATTAAATCTTTCTTGGGCTTCTGCATGCCGTTTTTCAAAATAACTTGAGGCCACCTCCTGTTCTCAAAAATGGTCACTGTCTGCGTTCAAAAATCAAGAGTTTTTCATACTGTTGCAAGAGACATATGGGGATATAATTAGCATTTGAAGTCAAAGAAGAAGGGGGGAAAAAGAAACAGGATGATTTAGCTTCTAATCAGTTTGGCTTTGCTTCAAAGATGTGGGACAACATTCCAGTTGATTCAGAGTAGCGGACAACCATATACATGTATCCATCCATCTCTCTTTCTTTCTCTCTTTATGTAGCTATATATAACATCATTGCCAATAATAGCAATTTATTGGTACTCTATTCTAATACCAATAAATTAAGCCAGCTGCATGCTATTGCTTCCATACCTTTTTATCACAGTACAAAGAGGTAAGAATTAATGTTAATGATGTTAATAGAGTATTTGGCAGACCTAGTATGAAAAATCGTCAACTAAGCAATCCTTCTAAGTTCTGCATAAAATGGAGGGAAGAAACGGAGGAGTGGGGGTAGTATAAGTGTTTAAACTCTGCCTAGGAGTTGCTCATACCAGCTGCAGCAGCAGTGACCACTGCAAAGCCATAGGGCAATGAAGTAGTGCAAGACTGAGATACCTTCTATGGGACATGAATACTGAAATGCATACAGTGATTCATTGTTATTGCTGTTTACATTTCCTATTTCACTTAATATGCATAACGGATAAGTCAAAGTCAAATGGAAGGCACATAACAACAATGAATGCACAGTGATGCCCTTCACTGACCTGTAGCCAAGAGTACTTTACACACAAGAGCTGCACATTTAAAACAGAATTCTGGCAACTGCTAGAACTCACTGGATGGAAACACTTACTGATCTTTGCTTAAAACTCTATAGACTTTTCAAGCCAACTGATTTGCAGCGAAACTCCAAAGCTTCCAAGAGCCAGCATATTAAACCTGGGTTCTTTGTTTCCTTCAAAACCCAAATACAAATATTAAAAGTTTAGATACCTATAGACAGACCAAAGGAAGCACTCAGTGTGTTCAGCTGCCTGGCAAATGCCAACCAAAACTCTGTGCCACTGTTTTTGCTATGTAGACTTCAGTATGGAAAAAATACTTATACACAGCAGCATCTAGCTTAAAATGGAAATTCAAAATTTAAATATTTTTGTGGAAAATATTTTCCTTTCCTTCCAGAATTATGTTTGAGGCCCTGTTCCATCTTGCTAGTCGAAAAAAAGAACACTGGTCTTACATGGGATACATTAATTTCCAGCAGATAAGGGAACAAGCAACCTGAACATTTGGATTGCTCCTCCCACTTGCTCAAATAGGCAGGAAAAAGAAAAACTGTCTGATATTACCATGTGGAGGAGCAACCCTCAGAATGTCAGTCACTAACACAGAGGAAGAGACAAAGCTCCAGAGAGAGAAAAAACCTTTAACAATTAATTAAACTCATTATTAACAATCATCAACATCTGTTTTTGTTTGAATACAAACCATATAACTGGTCAACAATGAGAAAAAACCTCACAGTTTGTGGCATAAACAGTTCCCCTAGGGGACAGCAATGTACATTCTGACTTAACCACGCCAGCACCCCACAGGGTGGGGAGGGTGTTCCTTTTCCCAGCAAAGAAGGGAGGGACATCCTGAACATTTGGGACTTGCCAGAGCTTCCCTGATTAGAGTGGGTGGGTGCTGGCATCCCACTGTCCTAAGAATCAACCACCTGCTGTAAAACTCTCCTGCAAAATGCAGCTTCTGCTGACTCAAAGCTGTCCAGTTTATAGTGTGATGAATCTGGACGGTGACTTCTATGTGGCTGCCCTGCAGATATCCACCAGAGGAATGCTGGTGGTTAGCGCTGCCATCCTAGCTGCACTTCTGGTGGAGTGTGCAAGCATACCCTCTGGCAGTGGAATGTTTAGAGTCTAATAGCAGGCTATAATTCAGACTTGATCTACCTGCTCAAAGTGGAGATGGACGCCTTCTTTCCTTTAGATCGTGGCTGGAACACAACGAACAGTACCTCAGAGGCCCAGAAGCTGCTTGCGTTTTCAAGTAGATCCAGACGGCCCTGCACGCATCCAAGGTAAGCCAGGTCTTCTTAAGTCCATTAGATGGTTGCAGGCAGGAGTAGGAAAGGATCACCTCCTGCTCTCTGTGGAAGACTAAGTACACCCTGGGGACAAATATAAGAGAGCCATGTAGCTGGCCCTGATAATACAGAGCTCTTTGCATGCTGCCAATGAGTCCAGTTCTAATACTGTGCATGCCAAGGTGATTGTGGTGAGAAGCAGCACCTTCTAGAATGGATGTTTCAGAGATGCTTCCCTCAGGGACCCAAACTGTTAGTGCCTTGAGCACCATATGCAGGTGCCAGGATGAAGCAATGCATTATAGGTGTTGCCAGATTAGAAAGACCCTTCAGGAACTTGCACATACAAAGATGCTGTCTGCTCATGTGGAAGCACTGCAGTGATGGTAGAGACCTGCCTCTTGACTGTGCTGGGCCTCAATCTATGGTCAATGCCATCCTGGAGGAAGTCCAGCAGAGATGCAATGGAGAAATGAAGGAAGTCCACATGCTTTTGTCTACACAACCTAAGAAACACCCCAAAGGTGTACTTGTAGATTCTGTTCATGAAATCTGTCTGGAGGCCAAGATAGTGGTCACAACCTTGTCAGGGTAGCCAGTCATTCCACATGGCCTGTTCAATCGTTAGGCACAGAGGTATAATCAGTCTCAGCTGAGAATGCAGACCTGATCCTGAGACCTGGAAGAGCCATGCTGGCAATCTCCAAGAACCATGCCATCCTGGGCCACATCAATGCCACCAAGATCACCATGGTTCTCTCCCTTCCTATCTTCCCCAATACTTGGGGAAGCAGGAACAAGAGAGGAAAGACATACAGCAGCCCTAGTGGTCAAGGCAGAGTGAGAGCATCCATGACTTTGAGACAAATCTGCACACCTTGGAGTTTGCCAGACAGGCAAAGAGGTCCATTTCCAACTGACCATATACCCTTGGAAAATACAGGAACAATTCCAAATGAAGGCTCCACTCTCTCTTGTCAATGTGATTCCAGCTCGGCCACTGCCCTCAGGTTCAGGGTGCCCTGTAGGTGCTCCACTTCCATACATAGCAAGCTGACTTCTGCCCATCTCAGCAGGTTCTGCATCTCTGCCATGAGGGAACGCGACATTGTTCCACCCTCGCAATTCAGGTGGGACTTTATTGTGTTGTTTTCTGTCCTCATGAGGACCACCTTGCCTGTAAAAATGCTTGTGAAGGCCAAGAGTGCCAGTCTGACTGTCCTGAGTTCCAGCCAGATGATGCTATGACTCACATATTTCTGATTCTATCTGCCTTGAACCAGGTGAGGCTTGTAGTGGGCTCTCTAGCTCCTCAGGTTGCCATCTGTAGTTATTTGGATCTTGTCCTGTCCCCAGATGGGTCGCTCTGGTTGACTGTGGATAAGACCCATTAAGTTGACAACTTGTTGAGGAACCTTGCTTGAAAGTTGCAACCTTGTGGCAACTGCATCTTGATGGAGGAGCAGGAACCACTGGCAAAGTCTGGCACGGAAACAGGCCCACAGAAAGCACTCTGTTGTAGAGATCTTCAGCACCTTCAAATGGTGTAGGTTTTCTAGGGGCATTCTCTTGATGCTGTAGATGGACCAGGCAATGGCATTGATCTGGTTGTGGGGAAGAGAGATGATCCTTGATCTGGTGTCAATCTTGGCCCTGAGGTGTTGACTCTCCTGAAATGGGCTGAGGAGGCTCTTCTCAATGTTCACCAGGAAGCCATGCAGGCACAGCGACTTGAGAACCAGTTGCACATCCCACCGATCTTGCTGAAGTGATGTCAAAGGTATCAGCAGATCATCCAGATAATAGATGTGCAGATGTGCACATCCGCAGTGCACTACTAGGGCCATAATGATTTTGGTGAATACCTTAGGTGACGACGACAGCCCAAACAGATTGTCTTGTACTGGAAGAGGTGCTTCTGATATAAAAAATGAAGGAACTGGCAATGAGACTGGTGAACATGAGACTGGAAACATGAAGGTATACCTCCTGGAAGTTAAGCGATGACAGGAGATCCCCTGGCTGGAGTGCCTCCAGAAAGTATTTCAACATTTCCATGTAGAACCTTCACCTCCTCACAAAGTGGTTCACCCCTCTGAGGTTCAGGATGGCTCTCCATTTATCATTTTTCTTGGGCAGGAGAAAGAAGATGGAGTAGCAGCCTCTGTGCCTTTGAGAGGGTGGCACATTTTCTACAGCCCCATCTGAAAAAAACAGTTGACGGCCTCCAGGAGGAGGTAATAATTCTGCAGATTCCAGGACTTGGGAGAAGCAATGATCACTTTACGTGGTCTGTGGGAAAATTCTACCCAGTATCCATGTCTGGTGGGTCCAGCATCCACTGGCTGGAGGTGGAAATCTTCTGCACTTGCACAAACTCCTGAAGTGTACCCTCTCCTGGAGGGGTGGTATCATGCCTTGCTAGTTCTTTCTCTGACTGTTACTGTTGTTGAGCTTGGGCCTACCTGATGTAGCCAAGTGCTAGTGCTTGCTCTGGAACTTCTGCTCTCCTCACTGTGGTCTATTGGCACTGGAGTCTCTGGCCTGAAAGGAAGATCTGGGGTGGAGACAAAGTGGGATCTGGGAGCACAAAAGGAAGAGGGGCTCTGCCTGTAGTGCTTCCTATCCTCCCTCCTCTTTCTTGAAGCCAGTGCCTTCTTTTTACCCTTATTCTCAACAAGTACAAGCTCCAGGGACTCCCCAAAAGTTTAGTCTCTAAAAAGGGGGTGAACACCAGGTTTTGCTTTGCTTTTGCCAGATATGGCACCAAACTGCTACCAATGCTGCCTGGGCCCTATCACTGAACTGGACTATATCCAACATGTCATCTTCTGAGAAGGCCTTGGTGAGGCCTTGTCTAACCTTCGTCTCATTGCAGGAGGAATTTCCCTCAACAACTTCCTGATTCAAAGTAGCTGGAGGCAGCTGCCCTAACAGCTAAGAAAGTCACCTCATGTGCCCTTTTGAGGGCTTCCTCCACTCTCCTGTCCTCAGAGACCTTTGAGGTATCCTTGCCATCTCTGCAAAACACAACAGAGGACACAAGAATAGATATGGGGCCTTCACCAAGAGGATCTGAATAAGGGGAGAGTTGTAAAATTTCTTAGAAGTGCTGGGACTAGGCCTCTTTACTGCTGGCTTTTTCCATTCCTCCCTTACCACCTGCTGAAGATTACCAGATAAGGGCATTGATAGGGATGTAGGGGCTGCAGCAAGAAAAACATTCTCCACTCATAAGAGGGAGGTCTGGGTTCTGGGGTTGTCTTCTCTGATGGAGGGCTGAACCCAAGGTCCTGACCACTTTCTATTAAGAGTACTGGAAAATCTTTGACCCAACAAAGGGGTACAGAATTGGAAGCTGGTTCTCTTTCTCCCTCCCCATCCCCTGAGGAAAGTTCACCCTCAGAGGAGGCAGTGTAGGATACCCAATCCTTATATTCATACTTGGAGGAATGAATAGATAGGCCTTGCTTACTCCCAAGAAGTCCAGGTTATATCACCTGGGGAGTGGGGGCTGCTGCTGCAAGTCCACATCAGATTCAGAGGCTGAAAACTCCTGCTCCATGTCTGCCGGGTGTCATCTGGGCTTACTTGCTGCCACAGGGCCAGGATAGTGGTTGCACACACAGGAAGAGAAGACCTCAGACCTCACATGTGACTGTGATACAGTCACTTGAACAAGAATCAGCACAGACCCTGCTGTTGCTGCCACATGCTTCCCAGGCTGGGAAAAAAAAACCTTTTTACCCATTGTTGGGAGTTTGGGTTGCTGAAATGAAAGGGAGCGGGAGGGCAGAGGGACCAAATGTGTGCATGCTCCCATCTGCCTTTCCAGTGGATTCAGAGTCTCTCAGTGGCACTAACAAGCCTGCTGCTGCAATAGTGGCAGCCTCCTGGGCTATAACAGCCCAGATCCAGACCACCAAATTGGGAGATATTTCCTTCTCGGCTGTAGCAGTGTGTGTGTGGGGGGTACTCATATCTTCCCCATTTTTCACATCATCCCAGAATGCCTGAAAGTCCCCTGGTCTGGTATTGGCTAGATGCTGGTGTTGGGAAGATGCCGCGACATGGAGGAGTTTCCATCCCCTGCTACTCCCACATGTCTTCCTCCACCAAACTAGCACCTTCTGTGAGCACCTGCCTCACTCCTGCTACAAGTGGAGGGAACAGATTTGAGAGGGGAGAGTTGGCCATGCCAGCAATTCTCCCCTCCTTCGTAGGCATCCTCATTGAGGCTTTTTCTTCCTTCCATACCCCTGAGATAAGAGGAGAAGGAAGGAGAGTGGTGAGGCAAGGTTTTTTGTTTTGTTTTGTTTTGAAAAGAGAGAGAGAGAGAGAGAAGGAGGAGGAAAGAGAGGACAAGAGAGATCAAATAAGGGAAGATTTGGAGGGGTTGCTGCAAGAAGAGCTCAGATACACATGTTCTATAGGAGAAATTGGCAGGAAAAAGACTGACCATCTGTTGGGGTCGTTCCCCCATGTAGGAATACCAGAAGGTCTTTCTTCTTCCTGTCTACTGGTGTGAGTGGGAGGAGCAACTCAAACATTCAGCATGTTCCTCCCTTCTCTGCTGGGAAATGTTCCAGTAACCTCCCTGCTAACTGTAATTAACAAATAAGCATACAACTCAGGAAGACAAGCTTCTCACTTAATACAGCCCCTCCTCTTTCATACCTTCTTAACCTCAGTGAAACAGCTCAACATCAACTTTAGCTGCAATTAACGTTCAACCCATGATCTGAAAACCATTCTAATCTGCAGTTTCAGATTCTAGTTAAAACTCTTACTCTTAACTGTGATTAAAGAGCTGCGCCAACCAATTGCTTAACTGTGTTTAGAGATGGTGGAAATTTGGTCAGGGGAAGAAAGGGGTTGTGGATGGCTCTTGACAGCTTAACAAGAAGCAAGCGTCACGCTATGTTGGCCCATTTATTTTGACTGGCTAGAGAAACTAATAACAACCCTTAGAAAAGCAGCATTTGTGAGACAACTAAAACGAAGATGTACAGAAAGGATCCACTAATTCCCAGCATATATTAATTGTCCACCAAGGACAATATTTGCAAAAATAAAACTTAATTTTTCAGTGTATGGTGTCTGCTAAAGTACATCTCCAAAACATTTTTGTTTTTTCTTAAAGAGGTCTTATTCTGTGCCTTGTGTCATCAGGAAAAGAAAATTCTGTGACTGTTAAAAATTTAAAAATGAAGAGTTTTCTCTAGTTTCCTAACTGTTACTTAACACTTTGTCATATTCATTGTCCATAGGTATTTTTGAAGGTAAGCTTTATGTCTTACACCAGCTATGTTCTAAGAAAGATATCTGCTTTAGGTTTATTGATCAGACATTTGTAGGACTGTTGTTACAGGACAAGAATGCTCTCGTTCCACAGGCTCCTCGTATGCTTAAATTATTCCTTCTATGTGAAACCCAGGGGATCACAAGATGTATTTAAATATTTTGGAAATAACAGCTACAGCAACAGAAGAGAAGGTAAAAAGTACAGTAGAACTTGCAATGAATACTATATGAAATGAGGGCTAGGTGACGCAAGGAAAGAAAGGATGAGAAAAGCAGTGGGAAGAATCAAAGGAGGGAAGCCATGAGGTAAAGCAAAGTGCAAGGAAGAACAGTATGTTAAGGTAAGGTGAGGCAAAGAGTAAAAGGAAGGTGTGAGGTGCAGAGGCAGAGTCTAAGGCCATTTCCGCACTACACTCGTATAGCGCGATTATTCCACTTTTGACATCCTAAGGAACCCCAGGATTCCATAGGATGTCGAAAGTGGAATAATCGCGCTATAAGAGTGTAGTGCGGAAATGGGCTAAGAAGACTACTTCCTCAGGTACCTGATGAGTTGCTTCTGTTGGAAGATCATGGGGTTAGGTGGGAGGGTGTAATTAGTGTGGAGTGAGAGGAAATGGGAATTAATAAGTATGAACATTTATTATTATCTTAAATGTGGTCATTAACAAACAGTACTTGGGTGATAATACAACCTATTTATGAACCAATACAATATGAACCAATTAACACATGTATTGTGGTGAAAGGTCAAAACTTAAACCAGGAAATATCCTACATATAATTAAATATTTCATCTGCATCTTTAAAGTAATCATACCTTCCTTTTCCCCTGCATTTTCCTGCTAAGCATACGGTAGTGTCACTCATAGGTGCTTCCTGTACTATCTCATAGAACTAATTTTTGCCATTAGCAGAAAGAAAATGACCTGACGAGAATGCCACTGGAAGTGCCTATGCACAACAAATTGTTACTGTTGTCATTTCTATCACACCAGCAACATACACTGTTGTGACACATCTTCATTAATACGCCATAACAAAGTAGGTTTGCTAAGTGGTAAAGATCAGTCCAAGATCATCTGGTAATTCCGTGACTAAGCAGGGTTTTCAAGCGGGGTTACCAGTTCCAAGTCCAGCACATTAATCATTACACTTATATATACGCTTTTTTAGATCAGTGGTTAATATAAAAATGACAACTGGGAAAAACACAGTGATAGAAAAACGCAACAGTTCATATATGCAACTGCACATATATTACACAGTATATGCAAATTAGACTTCCAACTCAAGGAACTAGAATATGCCAGCCCTAACCTTATCTCTCCCACTGCATCTCCAGGGAGCTCTTAAACATGCAACCCCATTCATAGCCTAATAAAGTCCTGGAAAAGTTTTACCAGTTGATTCAACTGAATATATTAACCAGCTCCAAGTCAACCTAGCAACAGCTCATCAGAAATAAACAGTTATGGGAAATAATTAAATTTGGAGCTTAGGTACATGTTTTTGCGGGGGTTGATACATATATTAAAGCTATCTTTGTATTTAAAGCATTACTTTTCTCCAGATAATTTCTCCTAACTTCAATGGGATGCAGGAGGTGGATAGAGAATTCTAAACTTTATGAAACAACAAAGGATGTAATACTAAATAAGTACAGGAGCCTCATTTAGTATTCCCAAGAGTACAGAAAATTGCAGCAGAATTAGGTCAGACAGGCTTTTTTTTTTCCTACACAGATTGAACAGTAAATCAGCAAGGGTTACTGTTCTGGCAGGAATGAATTCTATTAAAGGCAACTCATATTTGTTCAGGTCCAGAGGAGAAGTTTATGATTCTTAGTAGGACAGTTATTTGTTCAGAAAATGATATTGGTACATTTTGTTTCCTGAATAGGTGTATGACACTACAATACAAATGAAAAATATATGACTTTCATGCCCCTCTGTAATTGGACTCCTCAGTAAATGTGGCAAGAAAGAGAAAGAGAAAGAGAGAAAGAAAGAGAGAGGGAGGGAGGGAGGGAGGGAGAGCAATAGCAAGGAAAAAATTATTATATGCAATTAACATGTTTAGGGTCCCCTTTACATCCTGGCTTCACAAAAATAAAAGCTGTTCTGCATATCTCAAGAAAGAAGTAACTGACAATCAGAGCTGCTGTTGAATTCTGGATTATTTCATAAACAACAAGTTCCACAATATAGGTATTTAAAACACCAGGTCAGGACTTACTCTGAATCTATCAGTGTTCACTCCTCTTTCGTGCACTTACTCTTTCTATTGGCTATCATTAGATGTCTTCTAGGCATCTGTTACATTAGGGCTATTAACCAATTTCACAGGTTGTGTGGTACCTTATGAAAGGTCATCCCAAAAAGGCCAAATATAGTTTAGTTATCTAAAGTTTAGTTGAACTATCTCAAGCAAGCCAAACAAATTAACATTTTTTTTAATGTAGAAAAGCATTCAAAACCTTAGGCCATCTGTGAGGATTGGAAACAGCTCAAATATTAATTTAGAGCAGAAGTACCCAGCTTCACATGGTCTGGAACAGTCCTTTGTCTGATATGCTGAACCAAAGTTCTGCAGCTGTTGGGGATATCGTGCCTATGCCATATGAATGAGGCATGGCTGGTAATACATTTAAGCATATCGCCTGCCACGGTGCATCCCTACAGCCCCCTGAGGGAACAAACCTGCCTCTTCCCTGTCATGAAAAGGGCTGTCCCACTGTACAGGAAGGGGTTAGCCCTATAAGTCTTTTTCACACATTCTCACCACTTGCTGCAAAACTACATGGACTATAAGTCCCCGTAATGGTTAATAGGGTTGAATATAGTATTGAAGTTTTCAAACACACATGCATATTTAAATTAACACATGGATTTTTTTAAAAAAATCAAATAAACCTGAGACATGCGCCACTAGGACGCCTCAATATTTCAGGTATCCAGATTTCAGAGTCTTGGAGCAACCACACTGACAGTCAGACATGCACCTCTTTTAACATTAAAGTAATTAATATTCAATTGATTAATATTTATATTCAATTAATTAATATTTATGAGTTGTTCTATAACAAAATCATTGCTTCTGCCACCTGTTGTTTCTGGAACTGACCATCCATTTCATGTCTCTTAGACCCTGTAGGACAACACCTTTCTGTGCAATTAGAGTTCTTTTTAGGTAAAGGGGCATCAAGGAGAGTATCTAGTCTGTATGTGTTTTCTATGGAAGGCAGCTGTAGGAAAAATGTGGGATTTCAGTTCTCTAAGCAAGTCTGTCTTCAAAACAGCCAGCTAACTTCTAATGGGCAGAATGGAAAAACATCCCAGTCTCTGGACCACTGGAAACCAGCAGGTATGGAAAACATAACCACTGTGCACGCCTAAACTGTGTGTATATTCTTGAAGACAGAGCACCATTGTCAAAAAAAATTAAGTCAGTAAGAGGAGTATCTACAAACTCCATTAAAAGATTCAAAACATCTTCAGTGGAAACAAAATCTAAGATTGTGTGTTTGGAACATACCCTTGCTGTCTTGCATAATATTCACCCTAAATAAACAATGATATAGTAAGCACATTTGCTTATAGTTAGCACTTCACTCATAAAAAAACAGGCTGGTGCAGCTGTAATACTGATCTTCTACTAACTGCTATTAACCAATTGTCATACAGGTTGAGGAATGTGTGCCTATCAGTCAAATCTTTTCCATCTTGTGACTCAGAGCAACAGCTAAACAGTTTATCAGACTCAGCCTTAGCTGCAATTAAGGTTCACCCCTTGATCAGAAAACTGTTTCAAAATGTAGTCTCAGTTTTTAGTTAAAGTGAATCCCTTTTTACTCTTAATTGTAGTTAAGGTCTGGCTAAATTGCTTAACTGTGTTTAGAGAGAAGGATGAAGTTGTCTCGTGAAAAAAATGAACAGGAGACATCAAAAGATCTGTTCCAGTGGGAGCGGCAAATCCATTCATCGTTTTACAGCTGCTTCTCCCACAGCTGGTCCCGGGTGTATGGGAGCTTTCTCAATGCTGAACATCTGTTAGGAATAGGGTCCAGCCTTAAAACCAAGAGTGGATTCATTGCACCCACAACAACTGATCCACATGCTATCCCTGGAAAACTGTGGGGAGGTTTCACATGTCGCTGAATATGGCCCCTGAAAGGGTTTACTGTGGTTAGTTACAGAAGCTGATTTGCCTAAATATGAACTGTCCATATAAATTTGTCAGTATTTTCTCTCTCTCAAAAAAGACACTGGTAAACCAAGATAAATACATACAACCAAGAAGGATGGAAACAAATACACACCACCATTACCAAATTGTTGGCACTAGCACTAATTTAAAAGGAACTTTATCTTGGCATTGCTAAAGACTGAGAATCAGCAGCCAAATGATTTTCACATAAAACTAAAATGGAAAGGACTGGGAAATTTTTGTTTCTTTAAATTACTACTGGTACTACCCTTTACAAGGAATTGTAATTAATGCTCCAACTTAAAAGTCTTTATGACAGCCACTTTCACCTAAAATACATGCATCAAAACTTAAATCATGCTCGCTGCCTAATCCTTGGAAAAGATGAAAAAAGACTATTCTTGTACTCAAGAAGAAATATTAAAAGCTATTAAGTCATTCAATCACAAAATAGGGTCAAGGAAGAAAGCAGTTGAGCTTGAAGCCACCATTTACAACTGCTTCAGGGATTTAATCCAGCACTGCCCAAAATATGTTTAATTAATCTCCACAGTGCTGTCGTTTGTCTTTATCCATGCAGAAAGTGAATTCTGAATTGGAACTGAAGATAAAGATCTTCTTGCAGAAGGGCATCCCTTGAACCAACTGAGCAAAACTATAAATGTTACATTACATGCCCTAGGACTTTTGGAATGGGTGCTTTGCAGCAGGATGGATGACTTCAGGAGCCAGAAAAGCTTTCTTCTAAGGATACTTTTGTCAGATGATAAAAGGGATCCATTGACATAATCCACTGTACTCATAATTTCAGGACAATAGCTTATGCGATTTTTTTTTATTAGCAACGAGAAGAAAAGAAGCTTTATACATAGTGGAATGACATTAAATTACACTGCACATTATTAGTTTTACAAGACTTATTCATTAAGATTAAAGCAGCACTTGATTTTTTTAAAAAAAACGTTAAGAGTGCTTTATAAGAACTATGGCATAAATTTATCATGCTGGCCCAGTTTCAAATAGCAAAATAAGCAGAGATATTCTCAACATTTTAAAAATATAAAGGTTTTATAGAGAGATTTTCAAAGATGCATGTTTGACTATATTCTTTGTTAGTCCTTTAAAGAATGAACAATAGGTAAGGATACTATAATCTCATTTTAAACCAATGTGTGCAAAGCACAGTGAATTCAGTAAGGACACTAACCAGTACTTTTGAGTGCTTGATAACATCAAAATTGCTTTTTATTATAGACTGCATATTTTAAGAGAGATCTCTAAGGGCACCATCCATATACAGCTGCCCTCTAACTTGTTCCATGACAAGTCAAGGCTACTGGACCCCAGCAGGTCCCGAAAGCAGGGAAACTTATGTATATGCTTCCCTTGGTGGCACTATTATAAGTTCTACTAAATATGAAATACCAAGACATTCTGTAAGCCTCAAGAGCCTACCCAACCAAAACCACATTTGCATCACATTCACTGATATCATTCTTTAGCGGAAGTATTATACCAAACTGCAATCTCAGTTACATAATTTTCTTTCAGTTAGGATAACGTTTTTCATTCTTTTATTTTTTTTATAGGGACAGCAGAACTGCATGTTGTATAAAGCTAGACAAATCAAACCAATATAGAAACAACTTTATACAACAAAAAATTAGAGGAATATATAATTTGTGTATCATACATGTAAACTAGGATCTCCATGACCCTTGTGTAATCATGCCAAATATAACCCATCAAAGGCTTGAATGAAATCCTACTCTGTTTGCCTTGGATTGAACAATGTATATGCAAGTTGCCCTAGTGACCTATGTTTGACTTGATGAGTCATAAATTATATATATGGAATGGAAACAAACAATATTTTATATCAAAGATGTGTGTTAGAGCAGTGAATAAACTATCTTTTGTCAGATGATAAGGCTCCGTGTGAGGGAAAGGCGCTTAACACTTCCTTTTGGGGAGGTAGTTATTTAAGTTTTGCATATATCTCCTTCAATCCATATTCTCTGTGCTACATTCCACCATTCTATACTGCCCCTGACCCATGGATTTTCAGATTATAAAGGCTATAAAAGGGAAAGGGGATCACTGCAGATCAACCACAGTTCTCTGCATCTTAGCCCAATTGATTTCTCTCATCAAAACTGGTGAGGCCATTCACATAATTACAGCACACAAGGGAGGAAGGGACACATAATAAGTAGGATACAGTGAATCATGTTGGTCTAGGACTCAGGAGACTTGAATTCATACCCCTATGCAACCACGAAGCCCACTGAATGATCTGAGACTAGTCACTCTCCCAATCTTGACTATACCATAGGGCTGCTGTGAGGATACCATTAGAAGATCACAAAAACACATGTTACCCTGTACTCTACTGAGAGCTGCAACGGCCCAAAAAGCAGCCGGCATGGTTATCTAGAGTGATTGATGCCCACATGCCTAACTTTTTTTTAAAAAAACAACATTTTTATTAAGAGTTCACATAGTATAATTTTAAATTATGGCCCACCCATCCTCATCCACCACAGACAACATTCCATAACTCAAAGTATAATCACACAATTATTATCAAAACAATATCCAAGCATCATCTTGATAGCTCATTATGATAGCTTCCAGAATATAACGTGGTTCAATTGCTTGCCTTGTCTAGAATTTACTTGTGCCATATATGTTATAAACAGATGCCATGTAGTCTCAAAAGTGTCTTCGCCTTTGGCAAGGTGGAATTTGTGTGTCAATTTCTCTAACAATGCATGGATCCAAACGCTGTCTAACACACAAAGCTTATATGCTCTTCCATTCCTTGCTATCTCTAGTCTTGATACATACAGCAAGTCAGATATAAGATCCTTACATAGGGAATTTTCATTTTCCTTATCACAGACAGATAAAATCAGTAAAGTATTTTGCAACTGTATATTTTCATTAGTTACTTTTTTAAGTGAATGAAGAATTTCCAGCCAAAATGGAATGTTCCAATGTACCAAGAGTATTATATCCTCTGCAACATCTATCTGACAAACTGTTATTAATTCTGTGTCATCTTAAGGGGCACAGATACCAATGATCTATCACTTTAATACTAACCTCCTTCATCTTGATTTCAGTAAGGCCTTTGACAAAGTTCCCCATGACATTCTTGCAAAGAAGCTAGGAAGATGTGGACTGGACAGGGCTACTGTCAGGTGGATTTGTAACTGGTTGACTGACCGTACCCAAAGGGTGGTCACCAATGGCAGATTCTCATCCTGGAGAGAAGTGACTAGCGGGGTGCCACAGGGTTCTGTCCTGGGCCCGGTGTTGTTCAATATCTTCATTAATGACTTGGATGAAGGAATAGAGGGCACGCTGATCAAATTTGCAGACAGTCAGGGCTGTCCGACAGTGGAATGTGCTGCCACAGAGTGTGGTGGAGTCTCCTTCTTTGGAGGTTTTTAAGCGGAGGCTGGATGGCGACTTGTCGGGAGTGCTTTGAGGGTTTTCCTGCATGGCAGGGGGTTGGACTGGATGGCCCTTGTGGTCTCTTCCAACTCTACATTTCTATGATTCTATGATTCTATCACTGGAGACAACAACTTACAAAGGACAGGTGCTTAAATGGGGGGTACTTCCTCAGAACAACATACAGTGAAGAAGTGATTGCAAAGACTATGTGCAGGTTAGCTCTATGGAAACCTCCCCCATCATGCTTCACCCTGTAGTTCTCTCTAGAGCAGAGGTTCTTAACCTTTTCTTTACCAGGGACCCCTGTAAATATAATTTCTTGCTGGAGAACCCCAAGACATAACTCAATATTTAACTATTATTTACATATTCAAATATTTAAAGCTGCTCATCAGTTGCTCACCCTTGTTTTTTATTCTTCCAGTAGATAATGCAAAGGAAAAGAGGCTTGTTAATGGTCTGTGGAGTAGCATGCTGAGATCCTTCAAGTGCCAGGAGAGTAGAATAAACTGTAATTTCCCAAAGGAAGGTTATGAACGGGAGGCAAAACCAATTTCTTTTGCCCTTTCCCCCAAAGCAGCACCTGGAAAGCAAGGGGCTTGGTGCTCTATTCGGGGAAAGCATGAAAGAACTCTCTCTACTATCTCAGTGCTCCTTTTTGGAAATGGTGTTTCTTTTGCCCTTTCTTTCCCTGCAAAGCAGCACCTAGAAAGTAAAGGTCTCAGTGCTGCTTTGGAGGAAATTGTGAAAGAAATGCTATCTCCCTGCAAAGGAGCACCAAGAGAGCGGAGACAGCAAGTGTTTGACCGTCTCTACTCTCTTAGTGTTCCTTCAGAGGGAAATGGCATTTCTTTCATGCTTTCTCCCAAAAGAGCACTGAGACCTTTTCTTTCCTCATTTCCAAGCAGCTGCAAGAGCCTTCTATTCTCGTGGCTGCTTGGAAGCAAAGCTGCTCAGCACTGCCACACTCAACACACAAGGACTGGGCTAGGCATCTTCCCTCATCTTCTGGGCTCCCGCTTTCCTGCCTTCTAGGTTCTCTGGGCAGTAGTGCCCAAAGCCTCCAGCACAGGATGAGACACTAGCCAGTGTGTTGGCGTCGCCACTGCCCCACCATCATCACTACTGCCTTTGAGGAATCTGGGACCTGCTGCATCAACAAGCCAGGACTTTTTTAGTCCCTTGACTCTGAATTTTCCTCATTTTCCAGGATGAATGGCAAACCTATGTGGACCCCCAGGGGTCCACAGACCCCAGATTAAGAACCACTGTGTCTAGCAAGTAAACTCATCCAATCTGGATAACCAGGCAACAGCTGACAAGGAGGAATTATATTTGTCCACTCATCTTGAATAGCAGGACCTTTTGGTCTGCTGGTGACTTTGGCAATCGGACTCAATTACCCACTTGTCTCTGAATTAGTTTGCCTTCTGTGAAATTTGTACTTAGTTGTGCTCTGTGGAGCTTAAACACAACCTCAGCTTCATACTCCTTTTCTTGGGCAAGATGTCATCTGTGACTAGCCAAGCCCCACAGGCAGCCATTTTGTGACTAGTCCTGCATCCCATGGCAGCCATTTTGGGGTGGCACTCTTAAAAAGTTTTTAATTTTAAAATGTATTCATGGATTCAAAAAATGTTATAGATCACTAACTGAAAACACCTGCTTAACTGAATAGCCATATGATACTACTTGGTTTCTGGGATTATTCAAGAAAGCATGACAGAATGATTGCTGTAAAATATAGCATAATAGTTATAACATGTAATATATTACATGTAATATAAAACATTGCACAATAACTACAAATATGTACGAATCAAATTTACAAAGCAAACTGATAAATCTCAAGAATCAGTCTGGTTATTACCTATATTCCCGTTCCTGCAGAATTTCCACAGGATCCAGCCCTTGAGGCTTTTGAATGGGGCTGATACGGTTCTGTTTTTGCTGTAGCTGAACAATAGGTGGAGGCTGACCAGCTGCGGGCTGTGGTACAGAAGGACCAGGCATCACTGCAGCAGGCTGGGCAGGCGCAGGAGCAGGTGAAGGTCTTCCACTAGGGGCTGGAACAGGAAGCTTTTGGGGTGTACTAGAAACATTCATATCTGCACTTTGCCCTGGGAAATTAGAAGTACTGATGTTAAAAAATTTTGACCAAAATTATCTAAAATAAATAACTCAATATTAAACCATTTAGATATTGCATTTAGTGCAATATCTAGGTTAAATGTTCAAAGACATGTCAACAATAAGAAGCATACATAAAGTAAACATTCTTAATCTATGGTCTTTGGATCCTGAGAGTGGGAATTCAATTATGGGCTACTGCTAGGTCAACAAGGCACAAACAAAAAGTGTTTTCTTCATTTTCTTTCCTGAGAAAACTGTCTTTATGAGAGAAAAAACTCTTTTTATCTCAAATTATATTGTTAAAGTATGGTTTCACTCCAAACAACTGCAAAGTGCCATGAAACGCTACTATATATGATCAGGTAATGTACAATCATCGTCATCACTACCTTAAAGCACCTAGAATAGTTTCCTGTTGACAGAAATTAAAATGTACTTCTCATTATGATTAGAGACATCGGTCCTTGTCTATAGCCACCCACTGTGAATTTTAAGGAGGAAAAGGCAGCTTTTTCAAGTGTTCATTACAATTTTTTTCATCCCAGATTGTTTATTATATGATTGTTTAATACCTGTGGATATTTGATGTTAGGCAGGCAAGGAAATAGCATGTATTTGCAATGACATATAAAGAAATCAAAGTTGATGCAGGGCTGGATCTACAGATTTAATAAAAAAAGTTGACGCACACAGGAATTGATCATTAAATTGTGTATGAAAAAACAAGACAGAGACAATTCTTTGTAAAGATTGTTTTTATTTTCTATCTGTGTGAAGGAAATAGGCTTCCAGTAACATAAATGTTACGTAAAAAAATATGCATATGTTTGTGTAGATTTTTCTGGGGAGAAGGTCAATAACATTCATCAAATTCTCAAAGGAGTTCTTGACTCATAAGAGTTTAAGAAACTGCACATATATACACAGTGATCACTCTGCTAAACACTGAAAACTCTGCTTAAAAATTCTCAGATATACTAAAAGAAGAATGTACAAGTATACCATAATTTCTAGTCTTCACATGTGAAACAAACATTTCCCATACAAAAGCAAAACCTAATCAAGTGATATGCAATGTTTCCCTCCCACAAAACTCTGAAGTCTGATATACATAAACCACTTTGGCACCTGGGTTCTTGGGCTTGCACAGACCCTCCTAGCTATGATTTTCCACTTCCTCTCCAACACCTTGGCCTGGGGAGGCCATAGTCCCCCATGATATCTAATCATCAAACTATCCATTTTTAAGTATCCTGAGCATGTGACTGAAAAGCAGTTCAAAATATTTTAAATAAATAAGTAAATAAATAAGATTTGTATTTGACTTCTCCATCAAAAATGAAAACCATTTTTGAACTACAGTTTCCAGCTCTGTTTTGGAAAACACGCACTAACCATAATTAAATATCTCAGATGCAATAGCAAACTATGATTTTTGCAAATTTGAGGGGTCACAGTGTAGCAGAATAAGGGGGAAGAATGTGAGCCTGAGGCGCAGAATAAATAACCAAAAAATTATGGTTTGGCTGTTACTAGTCCTAACACTTCCAAAAATATATAGTGGCCCTTTCACTTTCACAAGGGTTCAAGGCACAGGGCCCTCATGAAAGTGGAAAAACCATGAAAAACTCCCCTCATGCTCCCCCTTTCTGCTCCCTTGCCTTTTGCCTTGGTGTGTGTGCTTTCTTTTTCAACACCTGGGCAAAAGGCAAGGTGGGGGAAGGCCTGTGTGCACCTTCCTTCTCTGCACACAGTGGTCCCCCTTCCCATTCCCTTGCCTTTTGCCCCAGCACACATTCTCCAGACTCGGACAAAAGACAAGGGAATGGTGGAGAAAGGCACACATGCTCCTTCCTTCTCCACGCACAGTGCTCCCCCTCCAATTCCCTTGCCTTTTCCCTCAGCATGTGTTCTCACCTTGGCAAAAGCCAACAGAATGGGGGGACACACATGCATCCCCCCATTCTTTTGCCTTTTGCCCCAGAATGCTTTCTTTGCACTCAAGCAAAAGTCAACAGAATGGGGAGGAGGCATGCTGACACCTTCCTTCTTTACTCATGGTGCCCCATCTCATTCCTTTGTCTTTTGCCCAGGCATAGAAAAGCAAGGCACACATGTCCATGCAAAAGGCAAGTAAATGGGAGAAGGAGAATGGGGGGGGCAAGCATACCTTACGAATAATCAAATGCACAAAGGTCAAACCTGCAAATGTAGAGGGAGGACTGTATATATTCAGAACTGCTATCCACAATGTGAGGATTCTACAACAATGAATACTTTCATTTTGCATACATACATTTTGATCATGAATATGTCCACAATTTGAGAAACTGATTTTGTTTGTTCTGTGGCACTTTGACCGCTTAAGCAACTGTTTGAAAATACTAGTATTTATGAATGTTCAGTCTTATATCTCTCACATACAATCTTACTCTTTCTACAAATTGCCACCTTTCTTTCATCATTTGTCCAGGGGCCTTTTCACACTACACAATTATAGTGCTATTATTCCACTTTAACTGCAATGCCAACATCCTATGGAATCCTGGAATCTGCAAATGTGTGTTGGGCGAGGGGCATTTACAGTTCTCAGCCAGAGAGTTCTAGTGTCTCCCCAAATTACAAACCTCAGGATTCCACAGGATGGAGCCACGGCAGTAAAAATGGAATGATACTACTACAGTTGTGTAGTGTGAAAGGGTCTTACTAAAACACAAGTAAACAGAAACTGCTTTTCAAACATATGTATTTATGTTCTCTAAAATAATTGCAAAACTACAAACAAATTATTCCAACAGTTATTTGTGAATAAAAATTATTGTAATTAAGGAATATTTTTTCTTTCCTATACAGCTTTCAGATGGAAGAGAAGTAGAAAGCTGCAACAGGATAAGTGCACCTACCTAAAGTTGAATGTAAAAGGAGGATGCTTTTCTACTACCACCAGTGTTTGCAAGAAGAAAAAACAGTTACCTCTAGTACTGGAAAACCTACTCACACCCTGTCCTCTGACTCTCTATATTTCTGTTTTCTTTTCTTAATCCCTCACTGTCTGTCATTGGGCCCTTGTTATTATCACCATTCCTTAATTATCACAATATTATTGTTTGTGCAAACAGAAAACATAGTAAATGGAGGGGGCAAATGAGGAAAGCCACAGAAACTACAGACAATAAAATAGAAACAAAATAACTGCTTCTCTTCAGTGCTATCCAATTAGTTTATTTTTGAGTCAGGGACTGCAATCCATCAGGAGAAAGTGGCTGGGCTTCAGCACTATCTATCAGCCATTCACACATCCAATGTGTACTGTAAATAATACTGTCTGGGATTTCAGAAGCTGAACGAATGTGGTTTTCTACATTTTATTCAAAGGACACTAGGTGATAATGGTGGAATTTTCCATGATAAAATGCCTTTTTCTTTTCAAGAAAGAAAGAAAGGGAAAAGTAGAACAGAGATAGAAGCCATTAACAAACAATCTCAGATGGCGGAAAAAGACAGTATTTTTCAGATAAAATTACCATAGAATTTTCTTTAAAAATCTGAGGTTGGTATATCTAGGAATAGAATATTCTGGTGCATTACCCAGAAATGAAAGCCTATTGTCTTGCTTCAGTTCTACCACTCAGCTGGTGCACTCATTGTTTTGGCAGAACATTAGTCTTATTGTTGAACTAATCACCCCCTGTATGATGCAGATATGCCTCAAAAGGGATTTTGGGAGAAAAGGTGGTGAGAACTATTGCTGAATCTTTATATTCAGGCTTGTGGAAGAACTGATTCATCTGCCTATTACTGCAATGATATGCCACAAATGTACCACAGAAAGGAAGATTTTAAAAGAAGTAAGTCCTGCATTTTTTCCCTCCCCTCTTTTCCAGACCACAACTATATCAGTGGCTCAGTATTAAAAGAGTTGCTAACAGTCTGTATTATTATTTTTACCTTCTGGCCAAGTTTTTGGAGTCATAGCAGCTGTGTGTCCTGGCATTCCTGAAACTACTCCTGGTCCAGCTACAGGAACAACCACTGCAAAGAAGTAAAGAAAATATGTTTATTAGGAGGTGCCATGCAGAAGGAATATAGCAAATAGGTTTTATGCCACAGTCGTGAATTTCAGCATGAAGTATAAATTTGTGTTCACATTCAAAGAGTCCACTCATCCCTTGCTCTTGTGTAGGTAGGGTGGTAGTATATGCAGGCATATATGTGTATAGTACTTACAATACTTCAGAGAGTCTGGAATTTGTTTGATAAAGTATATTGAATTTAAATTTCAATGCACTTCATCTATTTCATACTAAAAGCTAATCATACCCAAAGAGAGGGAAAACAATTCTAAGCAGAAAACAGAATACTAGTCATCTTGAAGGGATTCCCTACAAGAGCTCAAGAACCTCTGTTTCTTCTGGGCAATTTGTGTGAACTTCTCATATGTCTATGCATCAAGGCTATGCTATTCAAATTATTCAAAATCTAGAAACTGATTAGCAGACTGGAAGGAGATAAGAGGGGAAGATGCACAGACTCTCCTGTTTCTTGTAATATCCTCAGCATGTGTTCATGCAGAATGCACCAAGCTAGAAAGAAGGAAGAAATGGGGCTCTGTTGTCCCTCATAGGCATCCCTATGATAGATGCTGCATCCCCATAGGGAGATAGATGGGTGCTCTTAAATCTTAACATGCATAATTAACTAAACCCACTTGTTGTCCCTCATCCTTGTGTAGATATAAATGAGAATGATCAACAGAAGTCAGCCAACGGAGTAGTACTTTACCAGATGGCTTGTAAAGAGTTTGCTGTTGCTGAATTCCAGGCAGTGTTCTCTTCCCTTGTACAGCAAGTTGGAGATTTTCAGGCAATGGCTGACCTCTAGCCAGCATCTTGTATGCTAGAATCTGAGCTCGAAGTTGATGCAATTGAACAGGACTGAAAGGTGAAGGCCCTCTATTGGGTTGACTCATTGCTTGAGGATCTCCTGGCATCATGGGTCCTGGCTGGCTGGGTGGCATCTGGGGTGGTGTTGGGCCTCCTCCAGACATTGGACTAGACACATGCTCTGGTGCTCCCAATGGAGATGGATGAGGAGACATGTAGCCTAGAGCAGAAAACAAAATGACAATCAAGTTGATTATTTTCTGACTGCCAACAAAAGTACTAATATTTAATCAGGTATCTGAAGTAAGTATATTCTCCTACAAATTACTGTGGTTCCAACAAATATTTCCAGTACTGGAAAGAAAAGAAATTGACAGGCCTTCCTAAAAGAAGAGCTGCTTCCCTTTTATTTCAATTAATTTAAAAAAAAACACAAACAACAAATTATCACTAGCATACAGATATGAAAAAGCCCAAGGGAAAAGAGCAGAAAACAAAGGGGGAAAATTAGTTTTCCCCTTCCCCTATATCCCCCCTACAGAAAGAGTGAAAAAAAAAGTTATGGAATATTTTCTTTTAAAATTAGAAACAAAATGTTTAAGACAAAGTATTCACCTACGTACTGCTCAAAAACTATTTAAAAAAACTATGAAGAAGGAAGACTTTAAGCAACACTATGTACAGTATAAGACCATTAAGTCTGGATCTCTTTTTCTCAGTTTTGTGGCAATGAGAGTGCTATACTTGTCTGATGCTATAAGGAACCAGTGGGGTCATAACCATTTTCATAGTTATACTAATGTTAATATTATCTTCTGTTTTTATTGGGTTTTTCTCCCTACTTCTCAAACTGGTAAACCAGAGACATTCTTTATAGTTCATGTGTTCCTTACAGTTTGGTACCTTGCAACACAGTTTGTGACAAAAAATCAGATTTAAAAAGTGAGTTCAATTTGTAATTATATTCTAAACCAACTGTATTCTTAATACATCAAATTTAATATTTATACCAAAATAAGGAACATATAATTAATTTTATATCACAAAAGTAACAAAATGACTTTCAATTTTCTGAAATTCATCAAGAAGGTATTTAGAAAATTATCTATACATTAGTGATTGGGATTTAATTACATCTTATCTTTTAGTAAACAATCTTTGTAAGGTAAAAAAACTCTAAACAAATTATAATGCATATTATGTCTGTATATATATATGTATGTGTGTGCGTGCGTGCGTGTGTGTGTACACCCTAACTTACATCTCCACAACTAAAACATCCCCCTGGAATATATTAGAATGCACATCAAAACAGAAAGAGGCGCATGGTAAAATTTCCAATGTACCATCTTTCAATAGCCCATCACTGAAACATTAAACATACATGCACCACTTTTCCCCCAGATTAAAAAAATGATTGCTAAGAGCTCTGGAGCAATGCAATATATATTTAACATTCTACACAGATTATTCTTTTAGGACAGCAAAGGTACCAAAGTCCCTCTTAACACTGCCATATACTAGTATCAGATAACCATTGATAATCATATACAGTCCTCTCTCCACAGCTGCAGGCTTGGCTCTTGTGAATTTGATTATCCACAAAGCTCCCATTCCTCCCCTCCATTCACCTCCTTCCATTCCCTTGCATTTTGCTGGTGTGGAGAAAAAAGACAAGTGTGCCAAGGCAAAAGGTAAGGAAATGGGAAAAGATGTGTGCTTTTCTTGTGCCTTCTGGAGTTGTCTTCTCCCATTCTTTTGCCTCTGCCCAGGCTGAGAACTCACACTGAGGCAAAGATTAAGGCATTGCGGGGCGGGGGGGAGATGTGTGTGCTTTCCTTGTACCATCCAAAGCTCTTCCCTCTCACTGCTTTGCCCTGCCCTGTTGCCGAGAATTCATGCCAAGGCAAAAGGTAAGGCAGCATGGGGGGGAGACACATATACACTTTCCTTCACACCTCCAGAGCTCTCCCCTCCCACGCCTTTGTTTCTATCCCAGCGCTGAGAACTCACACCAAAGCAAAACGTAAGGCAATGGGGGAGAGAAGACACACAAAAACGCTTTCCTTGTACCATCCAGAGCTTGAGAACTCACACAGAGGCAAAAGGTATGGCAATGGGGGGAGGACACACGTTCCTTCTTTTTCCCCTCTGGAGCTCCCTCCTCTCACTCTCGTCTCTGGCCTGGGCACAGAAAAGGAAGGCTCCCTCCCACACCAGACCCCCAGGAGGGAATGGGAGGAGGATCGTGGGGAAGAGTTATTTGCAATTTTCCCACTTTCATGAGGGTTCTGCAACCCTCATGAATGTGGAGAGGTCACTGTAAATGGATAGAAGTAAAGAAAATGAAGAATAGAAAATTTCATTTGAAAGTGCTTCTCCCATGCTGTTGAAACACAGAAAATATAAATTACATCAGATATTATGGCAGGCACAAATTCTGAAAATCCATATTGTAGGCAATGGGGACTTCATAATATAGTAGTATATGGATAATTATGATCCTTCCCCTATGGTTGTTGAAATGATTAAGACATTAGGCATACTGAGCTATTGAAACTGTAAGAATACAGAAGACAATCTTTCAGCTATGTACAATTGCAATTGGTAGAAGCCAATAGGACTTTTACATGTATCACTCCTAGGAATAACAACAGCCAAAGAAGAATGGTCTTGCTTTGAAAATAAAACAAGACTATAGCAAAATATTTGTAATCAATGTAAGCAAATATTCATAGAAAGAACTCAGTATAAAGATTATTCTTTAATACTTAGTATTTTTTTAAAAAAAATCTCTACCTCAATAAATACTCAAGTTCTCCTGTTGGTTGTTTTCCTACTAAACAAAACAATTCACCAATATGTTCCACATATACATAATTAGTTTATTATGTGTGGAGAGTATGCCAATTAGCATACACAAGAATGACTGCTTTATCATTTTATTGCCCCACTTATCTCACTAAATTAATAATTCTCAAATTTAGATCTGCTTTTACTGTAGCACATTTTAACGTGCTTCCAACAGCCATTTTGGAAGGCAAACACAAAAAGGTTCCTTATGAGAAGCATACTTGCCCATGCTCAAATGTAACAATAGAATCTCTTGATCATGTTTTATTATATTGTCCATTTTATCAAGGTGTTCCTAACGCATTTACAAAAATTTCTGGGGAGATCAGAAAGATTTTACCTTTCTCTTCCACTTGCAGATTTGTATATACAAATTACAGAGATGGTGCCTAGGTTTTGTGCCTTTGTCATTACTTCTGTGGATGGATAGTGCAGGGGCATATGTAGTTCAAGAATTTTGGATGTTTTGGGTATGTTTAGGCCACAAGTGTTAATTTGAAATCTTGCTAGTCTTGGGTTTTACCATTTGGAGTTTAAGTGCAGGTGCAGTGTACTTGGTGCCCTTGTATTTGGTGTGTGTTTGAGAGATGTGTGTGAATTTTGGCTGTGGCTGTGTGCTAGTGTTGTTTTATGGTGACTTTTTTCATGTTTTTGTTTGAGACCAATCAATTGATCAGTACTTTATCAGTAGAGTTTAAACCAATGATTCACAGCTACCATTCATAACAATTACTCATGTTGCAATGTATAAGCTTAGAAGTATGACTTTCAGAGGGCTTGTAACACTCACATCATCTATAACAACTATGGTCTGAAATCCTCCTGCCACTAGCCTCCTAAATGCTATTTTCAACTCTATTCATTCAATTTGTGCTGTTGGTGGGAGTCAGAAAAGAGGCTGGATTTCATCTCACTAGACCTTCCACTCTCCACTGGCAGGTGCAATGTAAAGCCCACCTGGCCACACTTAACTGATGTGAAATACATTTTCCCCCAGAGATAATGTAATTACATTTCCTTTAGAATACTTGTGTTTGCATAATTTTCCTCTTTCTAGAGCATTAGTCCTGGGAGAGATAATCCAGAGACATGGAGTGAGACGCTGTCAGTATGCTGATGACACTCAAATATATTTCTTTATCCCTTCAGAAAAAGCCTCCCCTAAGGATAGTGTGTCTCCTCTCAATGACTGCGTGGAGGAGGTAACGGGGTTGGATGAGGAAAAACAAGCTGAATCCAGAGAAGACAGAGGTGCTTACTGTCAAGGGTCCTAACTTTACTGTGGAGGTGCATCAGCTAGCCATGGATAGGGTTACGCTCCCCCTTGAAGACTGCGTTCACAGCCTGGGACAACTTCTGGATTCATCACTCCAAATGACAGCTCAGACAGATGTGACAGCAAGCACTGCCTGTTATCAGCTTTGGCTGTTATACTAGCTACACTTCCTCCTTGAGCTGGAGGATCTGAAGACGGTAGTGTACGGGCTAGTAACCTCAAGGGTAGATTTCTAAAATGCACTCCACACTAGGCTACCTTTGTACCAAGTTCAAAACAAGCCATCCTGCTTGGTTAATGATATATCTAGGAATGATCGTATTACACCACCATGAAAATCATTCCACTGGCTGTCAATTATGAGTTTCTGGACACAAGATGAAACGCTGGTTGTTACCTTTAAAGCCCTATGGTTTGGGTTCAGGTTACTTATGAGACTGCTTCCTCCCATATAATCTGCTCTGGGGGACATTTACTTCAGTCAGCCAGGACTAGGTTGGCAACTGTTACCCAGAGAACTTTTTTTCCCATCGTTCCTAGACTGTGGAACTACCTGGAAAAGATTTGACAGCTGAATTTAAAATAGCATTAAGGAAAATCAGGCTTATCCAGATTATTTTTAAATTACCAATTTAAAAATATGGCCTAATTGTTTTAATATGTATTGGTCTTACATGTCCTTTTAAACTGACGTTATGTATTTTTAACTAGTTTCTGTATTATTACTGTTTGCCGCCACCACCACCACAAAATGGAAAAGGGAGAGGCTTTGGGGGAATGGTCAGTATCTTAGGAAAAGGTAGCTGGGTAGCAAATGAAGACTTCAAAAGAACAGAATAGGAGAAATTCAGACTGCTCTGAAAACAAACCAAGCTATCTCCTGATTGTTTAGGAACCAGCTCTTCTCTAAAATCTTGTTGTGATGTTATAGGGTATTCTTTAACGTTCTGGTAATATAGCTCAAGGGTAGGTTACTAAGTGCTGTTCAGATGTTTTGCAATACAACTCCTATAGCTTCTTACCATTAGACAAGATGGCTGGGAGTGATGGGAGCTGTAGTCCCAACTATTGGAGGGGAGAACTACACTGCATAACCCTGGCCTGACACATTCTTTTCCTGTCAGACAGCTGAAGCTAAGCATGATGTAAGTATGGATGCGATTAGCTTACCTCGCTTGAAAATCATTCCCAAATTATTATTATTTTTTATTAACTGAACAAAAAGAAAACAGTACTGAGGCACATGAATTAGGATATAAACTAAATGAATACACTGACTTCAACTTTGTTTTTAAAGGGACACAGTGAGGTACTGAAATATCTTAACAGAGTTCCAAATCATCATCACGTTCTGAAATTAGCAGCTCCCATTCTGTTCTGTGGAGCTTCTGGAATGCCAGACAACTGTTTTAATTATAGAACATTTTAAAGCTCTGTATAAATGGCTAAACTGTATTGTAAGTGCTTGGTTTCTACTGTCAGTTCCTTGGAGGTAAGAGAATGAATGATGTGCTTCTGTTAGTGCTCATTTGTTTTTAAAAATTGCCAGAGATTAACAGTATATTATACCTACCTTCTGTTCTTAGAGCTTAACCACACAGCATATGCTGCTACAAGACTGTTTGACCTTTCTGAAGCCTTCCCAGTCTTCCATAAGCATCGAAAAACAAACAACGGCAGATATACTAGCCAAGGGAATGCAACGTGAAGGCAGGCAGCATTATTAACATGGAGACCAAAAATATGAACTGCTGAAGGAGAATATATCTAGTACAGAATGTCGGCTTAATCCTTAAATCCACATAGCCAGCATATTCTTTAGATAGTATTTCATCCATTGAGCAACTCACTGTCCCCACTATTGTTCTTTCAGGGAATGCAAATAAATTTCTCAAGCTAAAAAGGCCTACAAACCTGTGACCAACCAAGACAAATGAAACCCACAGCCAGGTATTGTGGCCTGTCAGCTGTTTGACACCCCCTCCTTCTTTTGCAGAGCCAGGCGTGTAGGAAAAACACAAGGCCTATGCCCTTGATAGGCTGCAACTTGTTCAGGTCTGCATTCCAACCATACTAGAGTTACTAAGACATGAACAAGTGTTAATTTACAGCCACTCTTCACTGAATTTAGAATAAATATAAACAATTTAAAGTGCTTTATACTTATCACAACTACTTTTAGTATTTTTAAGCAGGTAATTAATCTGGAAAAGAGGGTTCTTTCGCTGAAATAACAAAGCAAGGAAAATAAGAAATGTCTACCTTTGGTTAGCGAAGAGCCAAATATGATCATTCACAACAAACTAGCTCATCTAACTGAAGCTGGCTATTCCCATTGAGGTCTATCTCCAGTAATAACAAAAACCAATTTGTATATGTGACCAAATAATGTCAGTGGTATTCAATTACATCATGGTTATTTGATTGCATATATCAGGCCTTAAGGATTTAACTATGCTTGTTCTTCTCCCTGCACATCCACACAGAGATGTTTACTGTCCCTTGCCCTTCCTCTGACACTGTTTAAGTACCTCAGAGACCTGCAGGCTTCATTCCTGAGGGACATGCAGACAGCTATATATTCCTGTTGGTAAGAATCTACACACTCTACTGTTAACATTACACGCTGTCTGAAAAACCACCTTAGAATCACAGACTCTAAGGACTGGAAGGGAACACAAGGGGCACAGAGTCCAACTCCCTGCCATGCAGGAATACCCAGCTAAAGCACTCCTGAAAGATGCTCATCTAACCTCTGTTTAAACCATCCTCCAAGGCAATCTATTCCACTATCAAGCCACTCTTACAGTAGAAACTTGTTCTTGAAGTTTTAGTTTGTAATAGGTTCTAGAATTTAATTTGTATTACACAAAATGTGCACTGGTGAATATGTAGCAATCTTAGCAGAAACATATAAAAACTATGATATGAACACACAGTCCCACACAGAAATACAAACTGAAAGTTGAATCACATCACAGTGGTAGGGTCCCACCATGAAATAAGCTTTAGATGGGCAATAAATCTTGTGACACAGATACGAGAAGAGTCTACCATGAACAGATTCACCCTATTGTCACTGAAATGCTGAAAAGAAAGACATCAGAGCAGGAACTACATGGTGAATATTTCAAGAGCCCTCTAAAACTAGTGAACAAGGAACCTCCAATCCACAGCTAAGATGTGGTCCACAGTGATTCTCCAGTTGGTCAACAAGCTTTTGCCTGCAGGCTCCACTCAGTGCACCAGGGAAAAGAAGATACTTAAAATGGTATTTAAACATCTGATACTCTGCATGGATGTCAGCTATGCTTTTTAGTCAGGCAGCTCTGAGGGCACGGTCTCCACGGCCTGCTCCTCTTCTGACACCTCGAGGACCTCTTGCTCCTCCGGGAGCTCTTCAGGTTCCTCGGCAGGCTGGGTGGGCGGAGGTGTTGGCAAGCGAGTCTCCCTTTGGGGGGAACGTCTCTTCTCCTTCCTCTTCTTCTCTAGTTCCTTCCCTGTGTCCTGAGTGGGAGGACGCTTCTTCTGCTCTGGAGTTAGTGGTTTGGAGAAGGAGGAGGAGGCCTGCGAGCCCGCAGGGTCCTCCCGTGCCGAAGGAGCCAAGATCTTGGGGATCCTTGGCAATCACATGGTCGGTACCGAGCCCAGTACCGACGAGGTGGAAGGTGCGGCAGCCGCTGCCAAAGAAGAAGAGGTCGGGCGTACCGATTTCTCGGCCATAGTACCGTGTGCCTCTGGCTTTTGGGCACGCAGAGATTCCTCCCAACAGTGAGACTTGAGTCTCGCGGATCAGATACGGAGGGTCTGGTGGGTGAATTGACAGCAGAGTGGGTAGGCCTGAATGTTGTGCCCCCCGCCCAAACAAAACAGACACTCACTGTGTTTGTCCGAAAGGGCGACCTTCCTTCCACAGGAGGCGCAGCTTTTGAATAAGGCCGACATAAAACAACAGTGGGAGAAGAGGGAGAATGGGGGAGGTCCGAAAACAACAAGATCAGTCCGAAATCCGAAAAACCGTAGTCAAGCCAGAAAAGATGGTCAAACCAGTCGAGAAATACCAAAAACCAAGCCAAAATCTGTAAGAGTAGTCAAATTACCGAAGCCGAAGTCTGAAAAACGCCAAGAATCGAATAGAAAGCACAAGCCAACGAGTAGAACCTTCTGTTCGCAAAGGCGGACAAGAAAGAACTGAGGAGAGACCATTGCTCGGCGGGCTGAGCATGCGTGATACCGGCATGGGGGAGGGGTTCCCGCCAAGCTAACGAGCTCTAGAATCTTCCGAATGCTACCGCACAGGTGCAAAAACTCCTAATGTATGAGGCACAGAGACTACAAAGAAGAAGAACTGCATCTGGATCTGCCTGCTTCTCTTTGGCCCCATCAACTCATCCCTGGCCCTGCCCTCTGCCTTTAGCCCTGCTTTCTGAAGGAATGCAGCCACTGAGACTCTTCTGAAACCAGAATTTGGACCCTGGCTGAAAAGGGTACCCTTTGTTTTGTCCTTAACATGGGCAGAAAGTACTGCATGGTGAAAGAAGATTTCTAAACAGTTCAAACTCTGGGTAAGTTTCAAGCCCAGTTAACATTACAAAAAAACTCAGATCTCAGCAACAAGAATGAAAGTGGTGTGTGTGAGTGTGCACACCTTCAGTGACCTCATGCATTTTATAGGATTTTCTTAGGCAACAAATACTGAGAGGTGGTAGGGAACATCATCATCAATATCATCATCATCATCATCATCATCACTGTTGTTGTTATTGCTACTGATATTATTGTTGGTGGTACTCTTTTATATTCCATCTTTCTCCTAATAATGGGACTCAAGGCAACTAACAACGTTTTTAAAACAATACACATTAAAAATCTATACAAAACCCTTGATAAAAGTATAAACATAAAATTTAATTAAAAACAATATTTAATAAAGATAAAATATTAAACACTAAAACATGAACGTTCATTAAAAGATTATACAAACTATAAAACTGCACATCAGATTTATGTCTCGATGTTTACTCTCTGACATCAAAATCTTTAAAATATTCACTTTCAACTTCTCCAGTGTGTGTGTGTGTGTGTGTGTGTGTGTGTACACGAGTGTGAGTGTGTGTGTGTACACGACAGATAGACAGACAGACAGTGAGGGAGGGGGAGAGATGGAGAAAATACAACAAAGGCAAAGAAACAGATGAGAGAAAATGGAAGAAAAAAGCCTCATCATCCATCAGTCTGGATCTGCTGATTGTTGGATACTTCAATATTAATGACTCTTTATATAGTATTTTTTTTGGGAGTGGGGGGAATTATTACATACCACTCCCATTCTTTAACCCACACCAAAGTCTGTGACGTAGGCTACTGTAATTCTCATATAACAGATCACGAATAAAGAGTCCTTGGCCAAGTGAGACTCCACGGGAAGTCTCCAGAATTTCTGAACATTGAATCATCATGGCTCTGTGATATATTATCACAAAGAATCAGAATCATTCAGAGCCCACAGCAGTCGGTATGATAAATTTGGTCAAACTATTCTGGAAATAGTTGCTTAGCTATCACTAACATTCTGCCCATCAAAGCCACAGTTCAGATCACTAGATATAAAAGTGGCTATAAAATAAAAGAGGGCACTGTATATGAAGTCAGACTTGACAGATTGAGAAGGTGACTATGAGGAGATATAGCTCAGACTCTGGCTCAAATCCCTGTTACCTCCAATTTAGAAGAATCCAAGGACTAGAAAAGGACTCTGCCTGAGGGTGAGAGGATCCATTACCAGACAATACTGAGCTGTACAAACTAATGGTCTCAGGGGACAAAGAAACATAGGAAACTGCTTTATTGCCTTCTAGAACAACTATTCATTTAGCTCAGTATTGCCTATACCAAGAGTGGGGAACCTGTGGCTCTCCAAATGTTGATGAACTACTTTTTCTTCCATCCTTCACCACTAGTTAGGCTGGCTAGGGCTGACAGGAACTGGATTCTGGCAACGATCACAGCAGTCATTCCCAAAGTGGGCAGTACTGCCACCTGCGAGCAGTGGAAAGATGCGGGGGGGGTGAGGAAATGGAGGGCAGTAGGAGGGCAGCAGGGTGGCATAAGAACCAAGTAACTCTTCACTCTGCAGCATGCTTTTTCTCTGCCACCTCCCCCTCCTGAAGCTTAAGGGACTTCTGCACATGCAAGTCTATAACTCCATGCTAGCATGCAAGGAGGAAGCAGAATCAGGAAGAAGGCTTGCTTCGCCTGGCAGCCACTTTTCCACTTCTTCTTTGCGTATGTACTTTCATGTACGGAAGTTCCTTAAGCTTCAGGAAGGCAGATGGAGGCAGTGGAAAAGCAGCTTCCAGGCAAGGCAAGCCTTCCTCATGATCCCACTTCCTCCTTACATGCTAGCATAGGGTTACTGACTTCCACGTTCAGAAGTCCCTTAAGGTTTGGAGGGAGTGGCAGTGGGATGATGAAGAAGACTTGCCTTACCCAGCAACCACTTTTCCACTGCCCTCACATCTCTCAACGTTTAAGGGACTTCTGCATGTAACTTGGTGCTAGCATGCGAGGAGATAGCAGGGGGTTCTCTTGCCTTCAGAAAATGCAAGGATCTGTGAAATGGTAGGAAGCAAGTATAGTACTTGGCCCAGCCCATGCCTTCCATCATTTCACAGATCCTATCGCCTCTCTGCAGCCTCGTGCCTTTTGGGGTATTGCATTTTTTCTCATGTGATAGTGTGTGTGATTAATCTTAAGCTATTTACCTCATTAATTTGACCTGCCTGTGAAGAATCCCCTCTCCGTTTAATTGCAGCTTCTCTGCAGCCTCTCTCTCAGAGGAGGGGCATTAGTGATGTGGCCTGGGAGATAAGGGGCCAGAAGCCTGAAGAAGTTTACAAACCATTGATCTACAGGGTCCCAGTTTCCCAACCCAGGTTACATAGATCGGCAGTGGCTCTTCAAAATTTCCATCATGTACTCAAGACTGTGATTTTTCAAATGCAAAACACATGCTTTACCACAGACTCTACAAATAGCTCTAGTTTTTAAGGCACAAGACAACAGAGCCTTGAAAAAGAAAAACAAAAGAAAACAATTTTTTTTAAAAAAAAGCCATCATAAACAAAAACCCTTAAAATGTCCATATTGTGTTTTTAAACACATTTTCCACCAAGAAGTCCTGAGTTTGTCACATCTTCAGTACACCTTTAAGGTTTTTTTAAAAAGCAAAACAAAAACATAAAGGATGCAACTTCCCCTATCAAACCAAGGAAAACTGGCTCATAGTTTTACAGGTCTTAAAAACGATTTCTAAGATTTAAAAAACACATTGGATATAAACCTTGGCTGTGTTGATCCATTGGACTCTGAGGTGGTCCCATGCCAGGATGTGGAGGCCTCATACTTGCACTCTTCATAGAGCTGTTATGCAGGTCTTCAACCATTCCTTTTTCATGCAGACCGTCAATGGGCTGAAAGACAAAGAGAAAATTTATTCTGTTTCACTGCTATGCATTTTTAGTCTGCTTCATCTCAAGGGCTTGCAGCAAGAATCACAATGCTTAAAACACAGACACACAGAACACATGTCAAAATAGTGCAAATAATACTAAAATCAAAACAAAATGTAAAACACATCTTTAAAATCCCAAAGACAACAGAACATACAAGTATCTCCCCCCCACACACACACACACAGAATATACAGTATGAAGTCAACAAGGTGAACAGCACTGTGTATAACATGACATGGCACCAGTTCCTTCTGAAATTGTGTTTTTTCTGCACAAAGTCAAACATGTTAAACTGTAACTCTTTTTAACATAACTTAAGTTATTTAAAGAGCCATTCCGTAACACACTTGGTTCTTCTTTACAGCACTCTTATGATGTGTTTGGACAAGAGTGCTTACCAACAATAATCTTCTACATTTTGGAAGCAATCAAGCAGAAGGAAGCAACCATAAAGACCACTTACATAACTTAGAAGCAGACATTAGTGGCTCAGAAGAAAGAGAGATTTACTATACCAAGACCAGTTTTTACCTATAAGCAGTAATTACTGCATGACAATGTCCAAAACACAAATTTCCCTTTGACAACATATTGCAGAAACCAAACCTTTTCCATGGGGAGGAGAGGGTGTGACAATAAACCCAGAGAGCACATTCCTTTATCAGTACCATTATCAGAGCCTGCAAAACCGCTACTGGATAGCAAAGAAAGGGCTGTGTTTGACTCAGCTCACAACAGCCAAGGCAGAGAGGAGGTGGTATCTGTGTAATGAGAATGAAACAAGAAGTAGGCAATGGGATATGCCATATGGGGACAAGATGAAATCCACACTGCGTACAGAGAGTAACAAGCAACAGGAGGGAGGGGGAGGGGACGTAGAGGGCAAGTCCATGGAAAGGAAGCCTCATTAGAAACCTGGACACTTTAAAATAAAAATATCAGCACATGGTGAAATAAAAGATTTACTTCACCTGCCAGCTGTGAGTGCCGAGCACTAGGGAACTGCTATTTAGGAGAAAGAATATTTGGAAGCAGCTCAGGGAGAAAGAAAGAGCACATGCGGGCAAACACACACACACCTCTCCACAGACATGGAGCTGGTGCTCACATTTCTCCTAAGGACTGCTCTCAGTGCAGCCTTCACCCTCAGCAATTTCTAGGCCTCCAAATGCGCGTGTATTCAGCAAGTGCTTCGGCAGGGAAAGTGGGGAAAAAGAAGAAGAGATTCAAGGGAGACGAGTTGTGAGGAAAATTAGAAGTCTATGGTGGCGGGTGGGTGGCAGAGAGAAGAATAAGTGATTCCTAGTAGAAGCAGCCATAGAGGAAAACAGTGTAAACCATTTTTGCTTTGCAGAAGTTTTGTTTTATATGTAACTGCATTTTTAAAGGAGCCTGTTCTTCTATTAACTAGGGGAGACCCTAATCCTTCCTCTATTTGGAAGGCAATATTTCCCAAACAGAGAGAGAGAGGGAGGGAGGGGAGAGAGAGAGAGAGCGCTAGTTGTAGAGCTAGTAATTTACAAATACTGAACAAGTTTTGTTACTGTAAAGCAGAGGGAGGCAGCTACAGAACCATTTTGAAAACAGAGGAAGCCCTTGAGGCAAACAGCAGTTCAGCTGGTTACAATGGAGATACTGTATACCAAAGGTGAATCCAGGTCAAGGTATTTTGAAATTACAAGACCAAACTTCTAATTTCTGCTGAAGAGGAGACCTGAGCCAGATAGAAAATGGCCTTCTCTTCAGGGCATAAGTCATTTTCTAGCATATTAACTGAAGCCAGGGAAGAGATTTCTCTTCACGTCTCATACAGGCACTTAAAGGTTCAGAATGTTCTGTGGCAGTTAGCAGATCAGTTAAGAACTGAGGAGGAGGCCGGGGATTGGCTGAGGAAGCTCTTCAGGTTTAAATACAGCAGACAAATTAATGCAGATCACTTACCCTTTAACACTTTTCAACTAACCTGGTATGATCATTGTCAAGGTGATTAAAGAGGGGACTCGCCAAACTGCATCAATATGGGGAAAAATCCAATATGGTAAAAAGCCAGGCAGTGTAGGATTGCCAGAGGGAAAACTGGAGATGGCTTTAAAGTTCCTTTAAAGATTGTACAGGGGAGGGAGTTTCAGGAGATGTTGCTTGTTATTTGGTTGTGTGACAAGCAACACCTACTGAAATTCCCTCTTCAACACAACCGTTCAGGGAATAAAAGCCATCTTTAGTTTTCATTCTGACAACCCTAATGCAGTGTAATATTTCAATGCCATAAAGTGTGCTATTAAAATGATAGATAAAATGTTGTCATGCTATACACTAGGTCTCTGAGCACATCTTTAGCTAGGCCCTGGTTCTTAGAAATAAATCTCTTGTCTCAAGCCCACTTAAATTTCAGGTTCAGGCTGGTCTTCTGTAATTTGAGGGAAGTTGTTTTCAAGCATTAAAATTGTCCTCAATATTGTAATTCAGGAAGTCGAAGAAAATGTTCTCTAATAGAAATATTAATCTCTTCCAAAATAATCTATTTTAGACATAAGAACTTTGAAGCCCACCAAGAGTTATTCAACTGTGCAGTCAGCCCCCTTCAATCGCAGGTTCAACCTTCATGGATTTGATTATTTGATTATTTCACCAATCCCTGGCCCCCTCCCAAGTGCTTCTTTTTCAGGGGAACGTATTCTCTCGGTGGCTCCGATTAGGACACACGCCCCTTTAAGAACCCACCTCTGGTCCTCCTCATTCTTCTGCTCCACCACCACCACCACCAGCTGCTGCTCGGCCAGTGAAGACATCTCACAGCCCAATTCTCAGCACCACAAACCCTTGCCCAATGCCCCCACACACCCAAGGAAGTAGATGGGTGCCAACCCACCCCCCTTCCCTTCTCCTTTCCCTGACCTGGCTTCAACCCTGGGTAGCTATTTTCCTCACCATGCTTGGCTCCCTTCCCACACACACACACACACAAACACACACATTTTGTTATTTGCAACGTTTCCACTTTTGCAGGGGGTCTGTGCCCCTAACCCTAGCAATGTGGAGGTCCAATTGTACTTAACAGCAGCCCTAACACAACCAGGAATTGAGGAATTCTGAGAGTTGTAGTTCAACAACATGCAGAGGGTCATGCAATTCTCAATCCTTATCTAGCTCCAAATCTAGAAAGCATCTAATGTAAATCAGCCTTCCTCAACCTGGTGGGCTTCAGATGTGTTGGACAATCACTCTCATTATCTATACCAGCTCAGTCACTGGCTACGCTGGCTAGCGGATGAAACAAGGTGTAGGCTAACACATCTGGAAAGCACATAGTTTTGGGAAATCTGCAGCCAATGTGGTGCTAGCATGCTGGCATGCCGTAGTGGTTTGAGTGTTGGACTACAACCCTGGAGGCCAGGGTTCGATTCCCTGCTCAGCTATGGAATCCCACCGGGTGACCTTGGGCACATCACATACTCTCAGCCCCAGAAAAGCCCATGACAGGTTTGCCTTAGGGTTGCCATAAGTCACAAATGACTTGAAGGCACACAATAACAACAATGTAAGGCATCCAAAGAAATAATTAAAATTTTTGCAAGTCTAAAGGTTAATGGACTTCACATACAAGATCGAATCTAATCAGATTTCTACATTCCAAATATTTCTACAAGAAAGGTTTTAAGTGGATTCTTTGATTCTGGTCACACTGAGTTCAAACTACTGGTACTTGGATAATGTATAAATGCAGATTAATTGACATATAATCAATAATAAAAGAGGGAATATCATTCCCAGTCAAGCACATATTTTCTCCATTTCACCAGTGCGAGGGCAAGGAGTTAGCAAAGCACATCCTGTGAAAGCAATTGTAGGAATGCCATCTTGATGGAATATCATCACAGAAAATACCAAGCAGGAGGAAAGTCCTGAAACTACTGGATTTCCTAACATAATTAAAACAACTTGGATCTGAACCAGTGTTCTATGAATGGGGGGCCTATATCACAAAGACAGGACCAAGACTGAATGGATAATCTCATTAAAGAAGCAGGAAGGCAACATTTTCTCAATTCCCCTCTCTTTATACAGTCTCCCCATAGTGTCTGGAGTCAAGTTTTAGTGAGAGGAGCACACGGGGAGATGGGGAAGGAAGGAAATAAATGGAAGTCATCTCAAGCCCTTCTGCTGGTTGAAACATCTATTGAGCAGAATTCTGCTCAGGGAACACTCCCTCCAGAAGGACTAAATTCGCGATGCTCAGTCACTGAATAACTGAACATCACTGAGTAATATCACTGCACTATCATCTAATAACTCCAGGAGCACAACCAATCAATCAGCCATGTTTGGCTAGCAGAGCTGGATACAGTTCAGTCTGTACCAATAGATTATCTAGCATTAAGTCACTTACAAGGGATTTTGAATGCTGCTTTCAATGCATTAGAAAATAGGGCAGAGAGAGGTCACAAAAGTATCTAAAATAATTAAATAAATAAAGACAAGTTTTTAATCGTATGGGACAGCACATCTTGTTACTATGATCTCCAAGAACAAGGAAATTAGATCCCCAATCACTATGACATTATGCCCCTGCTCCAGAGAAAGCAGTATCATACTGAGTCCAAAGTTATACAAGGAACAGAATGGTCAGATTCCAAATTGGCTTCAGCAACAAATAAAATATCTTCTTTTGTCTTCTACAGAGCAACAGGCAGTTCCTGTTCACCTTTCTCTATAATCCAATTCCTGAACATTTCCATCTCAAGAAGTTCAAAAGGTGAGCACTGTACTGTTTAAATCCAATCAGAAATGTTCTGCAACGTTTGTCATTCTAACAAAGAAAAAAAACTGTGATAACATTTGTTCCTCTCTCTTTTGACAAGACTGTGCCCCAGAGGCTGAGGTGGCACCTAGTAGACTTTCCCTTGGAACAGCCCAAAGAAGAAAACAGATTACATCACTCTTCACTGGAAACCAAAGAAGGGATGAAGATTCCAGGTGACTGCTGAGACGGTTCTATTCCAACTTCAGAATTATTGATCATGCGTACAATAGAATGGCAAAGAAAATACTGGCACCTATCAGTTCAGTGGAACCTACTTCCTAGTGAACAGTCTTAGTATTACAGCTGAAATCAACAGGACTTATTTTCAAGTAATGATATTTGACTTTGGTGTTTTAGAACTTGCACAGGAAATTAGTGGATCTCTGGTTCTCTTCAATCAAACCCTGAATGTTCTCTTCAAGAGGTTACACGGTAGCCCAATTATTACTGGAATATTTCCTGTTTCTAAGGTTTATCAACTTTCTAAAGAACCAGAGGTATCCACATCATATGAATAACTTCAAAACCACATGTATCACTGAATACCCTGTACATTGCACAGATAACCCATTATCAGTGGTCCTCAACCTCTTCTATTTTACATGCCATCAATCATACTATCAAAGAACCAGAATCCCACCATGATAGAGCCAAAAGGCCACTTCTTCCAAGAAAGACATTTAAATGACCGCAGGCATTCTGTTATTATATTTATCATTTACAGTGAGTTAAGGACACAAAAATTGCAGCAAGAGTGTTGAAAGTGAACACAAACAACCCAAAATAATAATTCCATTAGTACTCAAAATCTGGAGTACTGTTTACAATATTTTATGGCCAAAACTGTAAAAATACAAAGATAAATCATATGATCACTAGTAAAGATATGATAATAATTGAATCTTATTAGTGAAAAGCCTGTGGTTACATTTCACTGGCTAAAATTCTAGGGATAATGTTTTGAACAGTGACTACAAGAGCTGCTTCAAGCTGAAAATGGTTTTAAGGATGAAAAGAAAAGAGCAAAAATGGAAGTGGGGGGAGAGTGAGGTTTTGAGGCTCCTAAAACTCTCCCTCAATCAACCAGCCGCACTATGCGCACACATAAAATCACTTCCAAGACTGTAGCATGACAGATTATGAAAACCTAGAAAGTAAAGAGGAAATAACAAATTGGGGAAAAAAATAGAAAAATAATAATAAAAATACTCCATAAAAGAGAGAGAACACTCTCCATGCAAATACAGTTACTCCCAGTTCATCTGTTTTCAAGAAAGGAAAACATAAAAATAAAAAAAAGTAGGAAAATTGAAAGTAGAAAAAGGAAAAAAGAGAGCAGGAGGAAAAGAGAAAAAAATAGCACCACACAAACCAATAAAGACTCTGAAGTCTCCAGAATGCTAGTTCAAAAAGGGGGAGGGAGAAAAGAAAAACAGAGGAATTTTAAAAGGATTAAAAACAAAATCAAAAATTAATATTTCTATCAAATTTAGAAAGGAAAAAGAAAAAGGGGGGAGAACAGCTGCTTCTGGGATTCCTCCCCCTCGCCCCCACAGACACCTCCCAGAAAACTATTTTATAAAAACAGAAAACAGAAAAGAAAAAAGGTCTTCAACACTTCAGGAGTGGGCAATCAGGGAAAAATAGCTATGTAGGATTTCTCCTGCATTCCAAGATATCGTGGTGGAATCAAAGTTTAGAACTTTAATAACAATAAAAATAGAATAAAATGAGATTCTAGGGCTGTCTCCTCAACTTCTTACTTCCTTCACTCCAGACAGCCTCTCTGCTGATACTGTGGCCAACACTTCTCGTTTCCACCCACGCATTCAGCTCTCAAGATGTAAAATATAAAGAGTGGCTCTGAATTTCCCCAGCAGTGTTGTTGCTCCCATTCTGATTTAACAGTGTGCTTTTTCAAAGTGCCTTGTTACACCAACACTGGGCAGCCACTTTCACCCAACACACCCTAACCTGCTAAACTTGGAAAAGCTGTGTACAACCAACTAGTTGTGTGCATTATCAGACAATGTCTCAAAGAAGAAGACTGTGTTCACAATAGGAAATGCTTAAAAATAACAGTGAAAATGGGATCAATTAGAGAGTATTTGGTCCTGACACCTTCTCTGAAGTGATGCATACAGGGTGAAATCTGGGCTAATTCTTTGATTTCCTCTGTCCTTGTGAGTTATCAAGACCGGAGCTAATGACTGGTCAAAACAGTGCTCCTGAAACTAAGGTGAATGACTGCTACTATTTAGCGTGGATAGGGTTGGCAGAGAAGGGATTTTGGCTTTATAGTACTTTTAACAGCACCCCCTAACCTAATGACAAACTGTTTCTGCATGCAGGAGATTGGGGAAGAGCAAATTCTCAACAACTGTTATAAAAACTCTCTGTGTCCCACCAACGGTACATGAGCCACTGCATGGGAACCACTGCTCCAAATAACATAATGAACTACAGCCTATGCAGAAAAATTCAGAAGAATATTCCATAAGCTAACAGAGCTAATGACAAACATGAACAAAGGAACAAAAACCACCAATACACCATCCCACATGTATTAGCTCCAAACTAGTGTGGGAAACATCTGTGCAGTGCTTCTGTGTTGCATATATAGAAGCCGCTGACAAAAGTGAAGTCAATGGTGAAACTCCAGTTTGTGTGGGAAGGGAGTAAGGTCTGCTGAAACTCTGAAAGGGCAAATTTGCATGGAAGCAAGTCAGAGTACCAGATCTCATCTCATCTTGGAAGCTAAGCAGGGTCAGGAGACCACCAACAAATACTATAGGCTGTATTCCAGAGGAAGGAACTGGTCAAACCACCTCTGAGTATTCCTTGCCTGAGAAAAATCTATGAAATTAATGGGGTCACCATAAGTTGATAGACAACTTGCACATACACACACACACAAAGTCTAAATAATTTCTGTTAGACCATTTAATCCATGTATAACTGGGATTCATGAGATACACTAGACCAGCTTTGCTCATCAGGTCAATAAAAAGTGAAAGCCACCAAATTTATTACATCCCACCTGATTGCATATAAGTATGTCAATCACCTATAGTGCAGATGAGGACAGAAAAAAATATGAAAGCTTTCCTACAATCTACTATAAAAGCAGTAAGGAGCACCAAATCTACAGTCTGTAAAGTGCTGTTCCAATACAAGTTTGATGATACTTCTATCTCAGGATCAATCTCTACCCACTAACTCAGAAAAAATTAAGATAACAGTAATATCTGGTTTTCAGGCTTGTTAGATGTATACTTGGGACTTTAAGTATAAAAATCTGTAAGAAGTACTTACTTTGTGCATTTGATGCATGCCTTCTTGTGAGTAATCACTCGGTCCCATAGTTGGCATAGGATGTGGAACACTCGGAGGTCCAGGACTTGGTCCCATCATGCTATGTACTGAACTTGGTGAAGGGCCTGGTCCAGGACTGGGACCAAGTATTGGGCCTGGAGACGGCCCCGGTCCTGGAGAAGGGCCAGGATGAGGCATTGCACCAGGGTCTGTTGGTGTAGACATCTATTCTCTGTCTCTGTATATCAATCAACGGAAGAGCTGCAGAGGAAGGAGAAAAGGCACATTACTTCTGTAATATTAAAGCTACTTGTTCACAGTCAGCAGAGAAAGATACATGGCATCACTTTTACAAACACTGGGAAAATAACATCAATTATTTACCCAACTTACAAATAAGTCACCTGAATAAGAAAACTTCAAATGGTTCTACATCAAAACCAACTATCTGCTAAATGAGTTCTCCATTTGTAAAAGAAATCCATCATGAAAGAACAACATTTAAAAGAAACTGAAGTTTTTAGAGCAAAATTATAATGTGCTTTCCATGGGCTGACTCTGTTTTAAACTGAACATCACCCTGGGAGTCTTTCTGTAAAGGGAAACCTATAAATAACTGTATAATGAGATATAAATAAGAAGAGATTCTCAGAAGAAACCCACCAGATTCCTTCTTATTATTTAAGAAAACCATTAAAGATAGCTCTCTGACTCCCACCCCCTTTGCATGCATGATACAGAATAAAATCTCACCTACCAGGAAAAATAAATAAAATAAATAGCTATTAAACTTTACGAAAAACCTTAATAGCAATAATGAAACTTAGATGTAAACTTAGATGGCCATGACCAAGCCACAAAGCTGTATACTTTGCTGTACGCATAATGATGCACAGAATGTGTAAAAACACTTGAATGCTGTGCTTGTATGTGAAAGAGAGAGTGTGTCTGCACAAACAAAAACAACCAGTTAAGGCTCGAGCTTACTCTGTTGACTCTCTTATGCCAGACAAGCTACAGTCTACTTCAATGGTTACATGGCACAAACCAATGCTGTCTGCTCTCCAAGGTTGCAAATATCTATTTTGTTAATAGATACAAGGTTCAGAGCAAACTCTCAGAATAAGTATATTCCTTTCTCCCTTAAACATATGTTTTCATGCTCAGTACAACTGTCTCCAACCAAAGCTACTGAACCTCTGCAGGTCCACCACTCTAAATCAGTAGTTCCCACTCCAGACTCTCTAGGATAGATGAAAACTTATTTTGCAAAGAAAAAAATTTTTCCTCCAGAAAACAGAGCATTTTGGTATAAAATACACTGATTCTGCACACACTCTGAGGTTCACAAAAAGAATTAATGCTTGTGTGAACAATATTTTCTAAAAAAAAAAAAAACCCACAATATGAAAAATAATTAAAATGCACAAAACTCTTGTAATCATGTCCAGAAGGGAGGAAGATTTGAGACTATTCCTTCTTGCATGTGATAACCAAATGATTGAGGATTTACAACCAAAGGTTCACAATTAGTGCACTAAACAGCATGCATTGGGCTACCAGAGTGAAAACTGAAAGAGATCCTGTTGTATAGAAGAAAGAATCTCAGCAGGTTTGCTTGTACGATAAGTATGACAAGCAACCTCTCCTGAAATTCCTACTACTACGCAACTTTTAAAGGTATAGGAGCCACCTCCAGTTTTTACTCCGACAACACAATGCATGCTTTACTCTGGCAATGCACAAACTTAAACTAAGAGGTCAAGCCTACTAAAAAGCTTTTCACAGGGGGAGGGAATGGGGTTGCTTGATACCTTAATATGAGCAGAGTAGGTTTAGAGGGGAGAGAAATCTCCAAAGACCAATTATCCATCCTCCAAGACCTGCTGGGAACCACACCAATTCCTCTAATATAAAAAACAAAGCAAAACAACTTCTGTTTTTTTGTGTGTGTGCAGGGGAATTTTGAGAGGCTTTTAAAAGGTATTTTATTATTACACCTTGTGTCAAAGGAGAACTGACATTCCTGGAGACTCCCAGGACCAAGAACACTGTGTTTTTGGCCAACTTCAGGGGCAGGGGAGCAAGGGGGGATTGGAGACCTGGGAGGGGATTGGGACGTGCAAAAGTAACTGTGAACAGCACATGCAGGCCTCAGGAAGCATGATTCCTATCCCTGAATTAAAAGATCTAAACTGCAGAGGAGAGCCAGTGTTATGTAATGGTTTGAGCATTGGACTCTCGCATTGGAGACCAGAGTTCAAATCTTTGCTTAACCAGAGAAACCCACAGGGTAACCTTGGGTAGGTCACACTCTCTCAGCCTCAGAGGAAGGCAAAGGCAAAACTCTCTCTGAAATCCTTGCCAAGAAAACCCAGTGATCGGTTTTTGCCATAGGATTGCCATAAGTACAAAAGTGCAGGAAGGGGGACATCTTCTTCCCTGTCTCTGGAACCTTAGCTTCTGCACTAGTGAGGCTATGCGTCTGCCACAAATTCTGCATGCTGAACTGTATTTTCCAAGTATACAATACCAGCCACACCATCCAACTCAGCATTTAGTCAGTTGAAATTAATGATCAATATATCCGTAGGCCTTATAAAAGCCCAACCTCAGAGCTTGCTCTTTAGTGGAGACCATCTCAGACCAATTTTATGTTTCCCTTGCCCTCTCTCCCTGGTGCTTCTAGAACTTTACTTCTTACTCAGATTACACTGTCTTACCTGTCTACCTGATGCACACCTTTACTTGCCCAAGCCCCAAAGATGCAAACAAATGGATCAGTCTGCCAAGACAATGGTAGATTGAGAGCAGACATACATTAATGGAGAAGAGGTGGTTTTTTTTGATTCTTATAAAAGGATATTCCGCAAGTTGTTCTATTTGTGTAGGACTGAATCTATACACACACACATACACACAAACTTTAGGAACACTTTGAAAACATACCGTATGGACATGTGACTGACCTGGCTGTTGATGCATGGCTTTCGCTGCACTGGTATTACGCGCGAATATATTTCCAATTTCTTCCTACCAAAAAACACTTAGATGCTTTAGCGCAGGGGTGCCCAACATATAGCCCCCGTGCTGTCATGACAGCACTGTGATGGCAACACAACGAGAGAAAATGTCTTTGAGAACAAAACCTATACAGACCACATACTTTATTTTAAAATAGAATGGAAGTACAAATCTGCTTTAAAACAAGATATGTGCTTCCCATACACTTTGTTTCCAATATGTTTTTCAGAATGCACTGCTCAACAGTGATTTCAGCAACACAACAGCAGGATGTGCCCCCCCATGGGGCAGGAAGGGTCCGATGTAACTCCTTCTCATGGGTTCTCAGAACTGCTGCCTAATATTGATGTCTGCAATTCCAGATCCATCATACAACCATGGCAGACAAAAAGCCACTGTGGTTCAGTGACTCACTCCAGAAAACCTGAATTCAAACCTACTGGATGGTCTTGGGCAAGTCACATTCTCCCAGCCTATGAAGAAGGCAATGCCAAACCTCCTCTAAATAAAATCTTGCCACGAAAACCTTGTGATCCAGTCACTGTCAGGTGGATCTGACTTGAAGAAACATAACAAAAGGTATGACAATGAATACTCAACAACACTTTACTATTTTAATATATTTACTCTGCAAACAGTATTATTTTTGTGCTTTACTACTCACTTCCTTCCTCCGATTAAGCCAGGAAAAGTATTAAAACAAGAACTGTGGAACATGCTTTAAAAAAATTAGCAGGGGAGCCAACTCCTTGCAGGGCAAGACACAGGAATACCTCTGAAGCTATACTGGAAAAACAAACAATAACTACAGAACACCACAGGGGCTAATTAGTCTCCCACTTTCCCAAACCAGTCACAAAAGGAAGAGTTTTAAATGTACAGAATTGTATCTATTGGGTCACTTACAAGATGCTTACAAAGAAAACCTGGGGGACGAGGGGGTGCAACAGAGCTATGTAAAAGTCATGCAAAGGAAAAACACACTGTTGAAAGGAACACCACTATTAAAAACAATAATATTTTATAGTTAAATTACCCAGGACTGGGGTTAAAAATCAAAGTCAGAGGTGGCAGTATCAAAGAAGACTTTACTTAAAGCAGCAACTGCTACTTGAACAAGAAATAGGCAGTACCTTTAGACCACTATCACAAGATGCAACAGCGTGGTGTTTTATCTTTAACTAAATCTGCCCATTATGCACCATGTTTTCTATATAAACAAGTTATCTGAAAGGGTGGTTTTTGTACAGTGACCTTGACCGCAACACCATTTAAACTGAGGCTACTTCCACATAACTTGAGATGTACTTGCAATCAAGTCTGAAAGCTAAACATTTGTTTAACAGATTTCCAGCTGCTAGTTCTACATAAATAATAACTGTCCTGCACAATCTCTGAATTCCTTACACTAAATAAGTCCCATGAATATTGTTTCTTTTAAAGCTATCTTAACATTTATTATCCAATCTTATCAAACAAAGAATACATTTCTTCTACATTAAGTAATGGCAAACCCACCCATCATTATGGATCGGAGAGGTGTCCTTTGGGCAGATGGGAGCTCTACTTTTTTGTGTTAAAATACAGAAAAAGAGAGAGAGAGAATCCTTCTTTCCAAGATTAGGTCAGAGGCTCAGCATTACAGATAGGGGTTTTTTAAATCCTATGCAAACCATATGTAGCAATTCACTCTGAATACTGACATTTGTTGTTGTTATTATGTGCCTTCAAGTCATTCATGAGCTATGGTAACTCTAAGGTGAACTCATGACAAGGTTTTCTTGGCAAGATCTGTTCAGGAGGGGACTGCCTTTGCCCTCCCCTGAGGGTGAGAAAGTGTGATTTGCCCACAATCATCCAATGGGTTTTCAAGGCTGAGAGGGGATTCAAACCGTGGGGATTCAGGGGATTCAGCCTCTCATGTCAAACTCCCAGTCAAACTCAAACCACTACTCCACACTGGCTCTCATACCCATATTTCTCTCATGGAAAAACACAAGCAGCAGTTTGGCAGCAGTAGATGCCAAATGCTGTCAGAGTCCAGTTCGGCAGCATGTACACATAAGGTTAACAGATAAGACACAGTGCAAGGATTGAATTCTGATTTTAAGGCTCCTCATATGAATCAAATTGGCTCTATAGGTTACATCACTTTCATTCAGTGCCAACTGTCACTGCTGCCAGTACTTTCATCTTTTTATGTGTTCCCATACAGTGTTCATTCTGTAACCACATCTGTTGGATTATTCTGGTGAAACTGGCCTATCCCTTAGGAATATCAAGACTTTGTTCATTTCTATTACACTTCAAGGTTTCCCCTATATATGCATATACTTGTACAAAACATCTGCATGAATGTAGTAATTGCACCCACTTGTATATACATCATTGTTTTCTATGTGTTCCCATCATTTATGTAAATAAGCACGTTTCAATGGATTTGCTGAGAAACAAAGACCAAAAGGGGGGGGGGCAAGAAAATGAAGAGAACTTGTAGCTGCAAGATACACCTGTGGGATTTTCATCCACAAACAGCTTAAGTCAGGATATGTGGCTTGCACATATGCTCTGATACTGGTAGTCATGTCTACCTTAGATCAGCACAGAAACCAGAATTAATCCACAGTAACTCTAGTGCACACAGAACCCTTGAAGGCCAAAACAGCAGTCCAATGTATATTTCTGATACCTGATAAACTAACCTAGGAATTAGTAAGGCCACTGAAGTAGTATAAGTAGAGACAAACCAGCTGACAGTGAACTAAAAGACAAAGGCCTACCTATAACAAGACTGCTAGAAGACCAAGGTGACATCCTCAAGCTGTAGTGATACAGGCTATTTCCACACTACACTGTTATAGTGCTATTATTCCCCTTTCAACACCCTATGGAATCCTGGAGTTTGCAGTTTAGAGAGGGGCATTTAGAATTCTCAGCCAGAGAGCTCTTTGGCTTCACCTAAACTACAAACCCCAGAATTCCATAGGATGTTGAAAGTGGAATAATAGCACTGTAACAGTGTAGTGCAGAAATGATTACAGCATCAGTACATAACACAGCTTTCCCCAAGCTAATTACCCTTCAGGTGTGCTGCACTATAATTTCCATCATTCTCAGTGCACAGGAACATTCCAGACCCCAGCATCTGAAGACCAACATCTCTATACAGCAATATATTAAGGTTGGCTAGCACAGCATGGTACATTTCTAACTTGCTACTGTTACTAAGTATCCATACAAGTCCTGCATTCATAAATCACTCTTTATCATTCATTAATGATTAAAGCCTTCAATCAGACTGCATTAAATTGCAAGTGCTGCATGGGAGGAGTAGAACAGATCTCTATTAGATTCAACATCTATCCGTCTTCTTCTTCCTGGTCTCTATTATACACAAATACAGGTCTTGTGCCTGCTCAGAGCCACATATTTTAGAACATTTTAGACCAGAGAAAATGTCTAACCGTCTTTTCCCCTGTTCCTTTTCATGCAATTGAGCTGACATTCAGAACTATTGGTGTCAACACTGCATTCAGCTGTTCAGATACTGTAAGTTGTGTTAACTGAGCCTCAGCCAGAAATCTATGACTATAAGATATTACTAAATTTGTCAGCTGCATAATTTGGTTCTAATGAGAATATAGAAGTAGATGTGAAAAAATCATCATTCTTTGCATTTGTGTGCATGTGTGTTATGTGCGTGTGGTGTGTGTGTCTGTGTAAAATCACTCTGTAAACATTCCGGGGGGGAATGAGAGGTAGACAAACTGAAACCTACAAAATTACATTTCAGTTCTTCCCCACACAGCCTGCTACCCAAGTGAAGCAAAGCTACAAAGTTCTGCCTCATTTCTCTTAAATAACACCACAGTACATTATTTAGAGAGCCTTCAAGATGTTGTGGTTTGAGTGTTGGACTACGACTTTGGAAACCAGGGCTCAATTCCACACTCAGCCAAGGAAACCCACTACGTGACCTCGGGCACATCATACACTCTCAGCATCAGAAAACCCATGACAAGTTGGCCTTAGAGTCACCATAAGTTGAAAGCCCACAATAAAAACAGATTATTTTGACAATGTGCGGCTGTTCCAAAGCAGACGATGTCATTCTGACAACTGTCAGGGTAGGATGAAAAAACACCAAGTGAGGGGTTCCTTCTTTGTCCTTCAGGATCACTTGTGCAATTCCTCTATGGGACTATTGATGCTCCTGCTGTATCAAAATAGAAAACTGGACCAGGTACTAGAACAAAGAGAACAAGTCCGATTATATTGGCTCTAGGACCTGCAAATTTGATCTACTGCTTTGCTGTCACTACAACGCAGAGTATAGGAACTGACATTTGGTCAAACTGCACTACCTTCAAACATCTAAACCTACACGGTTGAAACTGTGTTATCCAATATAAATTCATAAAAGAGAATGCCCAAATATAAGGGCTGCTGTTAACAACCTGAATATACTCAAGAGAAAGTGTACAAGCTATAACCAGCACAATGCTCCACTATATGATACTGCAATGGTACTGGATTTTGGTTATGTCATTGTAATAGCTGACGGTCTGAAAATTCAAAATGGATCACAAATAGTTAAGAATGACCCCTATTTTTAATGTCTGCAAGTTGTGAGTAATAGGTCCATGAGCAGTTCCAGCGTCATGAGGCTGTGACTATAATTTCATTCTTTAATGTCTAATTCAACTTTCATAGGTATACTCCTTATAAAATCACTTCTATACAAACATGTAGGTTGCAGTTCAAAGCTTTCTTGCAAGCTTCCTTTTCAACTGCTCCTCCATCCACTCTACTCAAACGATGGAAACTATTTCTGGTTTTCCTACATTTTCGGAGTACATGGATCCTTTTTCAGAAGACTGGATTGCCATGGCTAACCTAAAATATTCAGCTTCCAACAGTTACTGTCTTGTCATCCCACCGTGTACTAAGATCAAGCGCCATAATCAAGTAGAATTTTGAACTTGCAGTCCTTGAAGTTTGCATGTGCTTACTTTGATACAAGATTTAGAAGACTGGGGCTCGAAACAAACAGTTTATATAATGGAGCAGCACCAGAGTCAATACAGGTGTATCTCAGTTAACAAGGTAGATGTGTTCCTCAGCATTACTTCTTCAACAGAAAATTTGGTAGCTGGGGCAAGAATAACAAGGAAAGAATAGGGTTAGGCTCCTACCGCACAGAAAAGAATTTCAGCAAACTTTTTGTTCAAAGCTAAACAATATGCACACATGAAATAAAACAACCAGATTCAGTAAGACTTGCATAAATAAACAAAAACATTTTGAACCTTCTAAAGACTATTGCAGTGGTTCTCAACCTGTGGGTCCCCAGATGTTTTTGGACTTCAGCTCCCAGAAGCCCCAGCCACTATGGTCAATGCTCAGGGCTTCTGGGAGCTGGAGTCCAAAAACATCTGGGGATCCACAGGTTGAGAACCACTGGACTATTGGAAGGCTTCTTCCAAAATTCAGACAGCAACAACTTTTTCTTTTACCAGCCTCCACTTTTCTTATGATCTCCATTTAAGTGACAAACTTAGATCCATGCTTTTTCAACACGACAGGGTAGCTAGCGAGGTGGGCTAATCTGCTTTCTCCTTCTCTGTCTCTTTTGTTCTTCACACATGCTCAGTAAGTGATTCTGGAAGCAGCTGTTCAACTTGCCTGTTGCACCTCAGCATACATAGCTACAAGAGGATCAGCTAGAGTTAGATCCCATTCTCAAGCTTTGTTTATTGTACTGTTTACCACAGACACACTACTGCAACTCTATACTGAAATCCTGTGTTTCTCCAGCTCTCCTTCAGCATTCTCCCAATTCTAATGCTGCTAAAAACTTCCTGCTACAGAGGATGAGAAAGGAAAAGGAGCTGGGTGGATATTAAAAGCCTTTGTAACAAGGAGCTTCACTGTCAGAGTCTTTGTTAACAGTTGCCTTTTATTCACAGTGCACTCCAGAGGTCTATTACAGAGAAGATGCAAACAGGAAGAGTGAAATTGTGACTAGAGCCAGACTCAGGAAAAGGCCTTTTTTTTTTTTCAGGCAATAGGCTCACTGCTACAAGAACACTGGAACAGCCTTGAAGTCAGCAACTCATCTGGAGCAAGTACTTTATCCCTCAAATAAGTAACTTGCCAACTCCACTTCGAAAGTTATCCTTTGAATACATCTAAGCCAAGGTAACTGACTTGAGAGGAGGGAGCAGAGCAACTGTTCAGACTGGGCAATTGCTCCATGGCAATATACACCAGGGGCCTGCCCTAAGAGAAAGAGGCAAAGCCCAGCAGATTTTCTTTTATGAAAAGTGGACTATTTTATATTTATAGTTAAATTTCATTACAAACAAACAAATTTTCCTCCATTCAATATCAACAAATAAAATCCCCTTCCCCAAAGGTCACCTAATCATAGTTCAGGAAGACGCAGCTAAAGCATCTCTGATAGACGGCCACCCAACTAATTTAAAACTTTCCAAAAAAGGAAAGTCCACTCCTTCCAAGACAGCCTATTCCACAGTCGAAAAGCTCTCTATCTATCCATCTAAAAAACTTAAAATGTACTTAAATTGATGTTACTATGATACTGACTAGGGTAATTTTTGAACAGGACATTATCATAGCCACTGTCATTCCTTTCCCCACTAGCTATAGCACACTTACCAGTTTGCCACTTTTTTTAGTGGGGGTGAGGGCTTCTGGTGAACATTGGGGAGCCATTTTGCCTACCCCTAATGGCAACACGCAGTGCAGCTAAGCTGCTTTCAGCCTTTCTTCAAGGTTTGTTAGGAAGTACTGTCTGTACATTATGAGAAAATGGACTGAATATCTACTTTATGTTCAAGCTCACACCACTCAAGCCACTGTCAGTGTAATTTACAGAAGGGGGAAAATAATCACAGTTTGTCAAAGCAATCAGTACTCTACGAACTGGGGAAAGGTCCCCTAGAGGGAGAATAAGACACTACCAAGGGAGAGAAATCATTTTACACACATTATTGGCAGTGAGCTTAAAAACAAGTCAGGATTCAGGTTTCCAAAAAGTACAGGTCAACCCTTCTTGGGGATTAGTAAAAAAGAAGGGGAAGGTCGCACAACCCTCCCTGAGGGCTTCAGTATGGTTATGTGGAGAGTATCTGGAAGCCCAGGAGGGAGAAATGGTGGGGAACAGACCGAGAGAAGTAGGGAGGCAGCAGGAAGTGAGACAGTGAGGTTTTCAGGCTGAGATGGAGTGTTGAGACAATCAAGCAAATTCTGAAGACAGCCCTATCACATCAACTTTGGTAATACTGCACTAATCAGCAAATATATCCCTAATTTACATCCTGCCCTTCTCTTTACATGGAACCCAAGGCAGCATGCAACAGGTTAAAATAAAGTTTAACTAAACTCTTAACACACACAACAAATTAAAAAAAGCATTCTATTAAAGCACAAAGACATGTTTCAAACTATTTTAACTTGTCCTTTTAACAGAATAGAATATGGCCTCTTCTGCTTTTGTATACACCCCTTCTACCATGCTCCAAGAAAGAAAGCTTTACACAAAGCTTGTATTGAACTAAATATTTTAAAAAAAAAACAACTGAAGAAATGTCATTCAACTCCACTATCATACCATGCTTTATAACTTGTGTTTGTCAGTGAAATGCAACACCCCTGGCTGAAGAGATTCTACTTCCCCACTGCGGCCCACCACAACACACCTCACAAATCTGTTCTAGAGGACTAGAGACCCTCCAGGGCAAATCTGGATGACATATGGGGTGCTACAGGAGGATGGAAAAATAAAAGGGTGGGCACAGGAAGTGGGGTGTACATTGTTAAAAGGTCTTACTCACATCCCATCCTTTGTGAACATGATTTACAGGGCAACCTATACTCCTGAAGATGGGTCTTCAGGCATTTCTCATAGTGAAGAAATTCAGCTGAGGTGAACTCTGAGCAAGCAGGGGGCAAAGTAGCCTGCTTCACACACAATCATCTTCAAAAGTAACAGGAGCCACAGGAATGCAATGGAAATACTTTTAATAGATTCATCTCAGTGTACCTATTTGCTCCCAACTGAGAAGCCTCCATTCATGGACCACTGAGGTTACAACAATAATCAAGAACTCGACAGCGAGAAAAATAAAAAACGTGGACAAAAAAAACAACCCCACACACAGACCTGTCCACCTTCTGATCATAACTTCAAAGTCAAACATGAGCGTGTGCATAAGAAAGGACATTAAACTTTTGAAAACAATATATTAAACAGAATTCCAAAATTAATAACATAAAAATGCAAGCCAGAAGACTTTTTTCACCTTATTGTCAGCTTCAAACCTCAGGTGTTGGTCAAACCACTCTTCAAATATGACAAGGAATGCACACCAGCCATTTTAGCAGTGAACAAAAGAAAAGATCTAAGGCTGCTTTGAACATACTCTGGTGGTGCAGAGTCTCTATGAAATCTTACAGTACAGCTAATCCTGAAGCACAGAGATAACTTGGGAGAAATACTTATTTAATGAAGCCTTGCCTTCACCTCTGCCAAGCCCACATCTGTTACATGACACACTTAACTTTGAATTTGCTTTAAAATGCTCCTAGCTGATAGAACTTTTTTTTTGTTTCATATGCCTGATGAATTGCAGACGGACATAAAAATCTGACTCCTATTCTGTCCTTCTGCCAAACCATCTCACACACACCCCGCTGCAGTAACAAAAGGACCCAAGAGGAAGAAGGGGGGGGGCGCAAAACGAGAATAATAGGGCAATTAGGTTCGCAAAAGAGAAAAGTGTGCCTAAATTTGCATAACAATACAGCCAAAGCGCACCCCACCTCCTAACATGGAGCTGCTATAGTTCTAAAGGAATGGAAGACTGGCTTTGCATTCATTGTCCAGACCTCGGGACTCAGAGGCTGAAACTAAAGGAAGCCGAAGTCAAAGAACTAAAAGGCCCAGGAAAGCATGAAAGGCAGAGAACAATGCTGTAAATGTCAAATACCCATGTTTAACAGCACCGCTCCCGTGCTGGCTCTCTCCCCTCCCCGCTTTAGTGAGCTCTCAAAAAAAAAAAAAAGTCCAACAAAGTTCTAAAGCTGCAAATATTTATGCAAATTGATCAAATCTAAAATCTGCGCGCGCCCACAAAAACTTCTCAACTTTCGCAAACAGGTCCTTATTTAAATTAAACTCGGCAAAAAAATACAATGGACACAATCACATTAAGATGCAAGCGCGGAGCGCAGTCTGTATGTCTCACTGGCTTAAAAACACGGTGGCGAGAGTAGTTAATCAGCCACTCTTGTCTGCTGGAAATTGCGGGTAATATGCCGTAGATGAAACACTTCAGCACCCCTCGCTCTCGCAATTACGCCTGAAACAAATGGAGGACTCGGCCACCCTCTCCCACAAGGCCTTGGAAGTTGCACAACACAACACCGGAAGAGGCAGAAGCCACCATGTGTTCTTCAACTTCAAATCAAAAACATACAAAACCATTTCTCTCTCTCCCCCCTACCCCTTGCGCCACGTGTAAACAGCACGAAATCGCGATCCCACGCTCAGTCGTCTCTGTAGGATCGCAAACGGCTGCTTTGAAAAAAAACCAAAAAACGCCCTGCAGACTTTTCCAGAAGTTTTGCCCACTACATAGGCCTCAACTCTCTGTTTGCAACCCGCCCGGCCGCTTCGGCTCGCACCCGCCTCGCAGGACATCCACTTCGCAATGAAAAGTTTGGCATCCCAAAGCGCTGAGAAAACCCCAAGCCGTCCTCTTGTCGTTGTTGTTGTTGTTGTTGTTTTTCGGGGGAGGGGGGAAGCGAGCAAAGCTTGGCCCCGGCTGCCTGATCTCCTGCCCCCAACCGAGCGCCCGCAGAGACTTGTTACCTTTTCGCCGAAGCGCCCCGAGAACACGAGACCCCCCTAGGCGGGCACAGGGTGGGCGCGGGGCCAGGCGCGCGCCCGGAGAGCTGGCATGGCCAACCGAGGCCTACAGGACCGCCGTCACGTCAAAGCGATCAGACATGTCGGTGCGCGCGCGAGAGAGAGAGAGAGAGAGAGAGAGAGTGTCCTCGGCGGCGGCGGCGGCGGCGACTTCCTGATTGCCTGCCCTGCTGAGCAGCCACGGGGAGGAGGGGAAACAAATCCAGCCCGAGCAGCGCGAAACCTCGCCTCTTCCTCTCTGGCTCCCGGCAGCCGTCAGCGCCGGCAGAGGCCGGCTCCGCTTTTCCTCCTCCTCCTCCTCCTCGGAGCCTCCCTCGAAAGGGCGCCCGGCAGCCAACGGCGACCTCCGCGCCGAACGCCCCTCTCCCCCCGCCCTGCCCTTAAATCATCAGCCAAAAAAACTTTTCCCTCCTCCTCCCCGGGGAGGAACAACAAGAGGACCCAGGCGATCGCCCCGGACTCCGTGCTCCCATTAGGGGCGGGGAGGAGGAACGACAGGCTGCGTACACAAAACCCAGGGATGCGTGTGTGGCACGACACCTTTGGAAATAAATAACTGCTCGGCGGCGGCGGCGGCGGCGATTTCCTCTCACGCACCCACCCCGCCCGGCACACTCTGCCTAACGATGATAAAAGCAAAAGAGCGCGTCGTGCGCTTCTGCTGCAGAGAAGGGGGGCTGCTTTTTCGGCGGGGAAGAAGGGCGGCGGGGGGAGGACTGGGGCAACGATTAGGCTATTTTGGGACACTCATCGCCATACCTTCGCCACGGGGAAAAACGGAACATCGGTTGGGGATTTAAAGCCAAGAGAGACCCCGACCTACCAATCGAGAAACCTACCCCCTACCTGCCCATCTGTTAAAAGGGGGCCAAACTGCCAGGCAACGAGGGCAGCCCCGCAAGTCCCGGCTTCCCCGCCACTACGTCCGCTGCCCCCCTCCCCCGCGGCGGGTGTGTTGTGTTTGTGACAGGCTGGGAGATGATCCGGATCATGGCCTCCGTGGCTTGGCTGCTTCGTGCCGCTGCTGAGCGGGCGAGACACCCCGCGGCCCCCTCCTGAGTCACCCCTCCCCGGGCCACATCTCAAAACTCTGCGCCGAAACGGAGGAGGAAGGCGCCGGGGAAGCGGCGAAGGCAATGCCCCCTTCCCCTTGCCTAAGAATAAAGCAGAATAAAGCGGCCGGGCTTTCTCTTCCTCCTCTGCCTTCCTGGGGCAAGAGGCGGCGTGCGCGAACTTCCAGCACTCGAAGCGGCGGCTCTCTCCACCGCCCGCCGAAGAGACATCAACAATCCGTCCCCCCGCCGCCGATGCTGGGGCAGAACCTTCCTGCAGCCCCCCCCCCAAGAAGAGAGAGACCAGCGGGGGAAGGGCGCAGCGCCCATCATCCTCCCCACTCCCGATCCAGAGCCACCCAAATAACAGCCCCGTCAATCAAAGCGGCGAGGAAGAGAGGAGACGAACCCAGCCTCCCGGCCTCAGCGCAGCAGGCGGGCGGGCAGCGTCCTCCTTCCTCCCGGCGGGCTCGGAGCGTCTTGGCATCTATTTCTGGCTGGCTGGCTCGCTCTCTTTCGCCAGGCTCGCCCTGCTTTTTTTAAAGCGCCGTTCAGGAGCAAAACACTCGGAGCCGATTACGGACCGCCGCCTGCCTCGGCTCCGTTTGCAAAGCCTCGGCGGGCAACGTGCGGCAGCCCTTTCCCCCGCGACCTTCCTCCCCTCGCGAGGTTCGGCTGACTCACAAAGTCAGCACCCCGGCTCCCCGGTTAGGAAAGGTCACAATCCGGCACTGCGTCTCTTTGCACGGGAAAACAGGGCTCGCGACGATCCGGCTAAACTTTCTTCTAATTTCTAGAGGTTTGGGAAGATGGTGGGATGAAAGGCGGAGGCGATTGGGAGGGGAGACTCGTCTGTTGGGGGTCTGAGCGGGAGGCTCGCTGCTTGGGCGTTTTGTTTTCTTTAGGAAAATAGGGTTGCACAGTCAAAGGCTGAGTACATTATTTCCCCATCCCGCCCGCTCCTTCCCCCCACCAAAAGCTCACACGCAGAGTAGCAGAGAAGGTGAAGCCATGGAGAAGCAAAAGATGGATGATGAGAAGGTGGGAGGGAGGAGGAAGTTGTAAACAATATTTACCTTGCTCGGGAAGAGCGGTGTGCTAGAGCTCTCCCTCTCTATGAGTCACCCGGAGTACAGATCCAGCGAGAGGAACTAGATTATGAATATGACTTCATTGATGACAGCCATTCCCTCCTCTTCCTAAACTCCCGTCCCGCCTCCTGGCTCCGCCCACTGGCTCTGCCCCCTCCCTCCTTCGCCCCCCCCGAGCCGAACGCCACCGCGCTGGAAAAAGAGAGGGGGCCTCCGATTGGCGATACCGCGCCACAGCTCCCGCCCCGAGAGCCGAAGGGAAGGGCGGATTGGCCGCCGTGAACTGTCCTTCAAGCTATGGTCGGGAGAAGGCGGGGCCGCTCCTGTTTCAAGAATAGTGGAGACAGACAAGCCGGCGCTGGGTGCGTGTGCGCGCATGTGTGCGCGGGGGCGGCGTGCGCGTGCTTGAGAGTGTGTACGTATAAGCCACTTCCGCACTAGCGTGTTATAGTGCTCTTGTTCCACTTTCAACATCCTATGGAATCCTGGGGTTTGCGGTTTAGGGAGGGGCATGTTGAAAGTGGAATAATAGCGCTGTAACGCTGTAGTGCGGAAACAGCCATACAGGACAAGCAGGGAGCAACAGAGATCTGTCTATCTCCCTCTTCTGCTGTTTTTTCCCGGCGTCGGCTCAGATGCGTTCCAGGGTTGTTTCGAGAGTGGCAGCCCTTGGGGGAAAAGAGGGAGAGGAGGCAGTTGAGGGGAGGAGTCTGATGAAGAAGGTGCTGGAATTTTAACGGTGCCTGCCGGTGCAAGGCTGCAGGGGAGCAAAGGAAGCGGGGAGGCGAGGAGGAATGATCGGCAGCCTTCAGCCGGATGCTCGCTTGCGGATGCCTTTAGAAAGCAGCAGCAGCAGGTTTGCCTGTCTAGGTGGTGGGCGGACAGCGGCGTGGAGGTCCGTGGTCACGCGTGCTAAACCTTCCCCGGCCCCCTCTGGTCACCTGGGCACGTGGACCGTCCCTTCGTGGCAGGAGGGAGCGGGGAGTGCCGAGAAGATTCCAGGGCAATCTGTCTGCTCCCCAGTTCCTCCTTCAACTTTCAAGCGCCGGTAGATGAAGTCTGGCACCAAGAGCCACCTAGTGATGTTTGCTAAACATAGGCCGTTTCCGCCCAAGCCTGTTATAGCGTTAGGACTCCACTTTCGACATCCTGTGGAATCCTGGGGCTTGCAGTTTCGGCCGGCCGCTCCCGAAACTGCAAACCCCAGGATCCCGTAGGATGTTGAAAGTGGAATCCTAACGCTATAACAGGCTAGGGCGGAAACGACCATACTCTGAGAAACAGAGAGGCTGAGATGGAGAAGCAGAGCTATCCTAGGAATGCAGTCTGTATGCTAAAAAGCCTGCTGTGCCGTCAGGAGGGAGCTGGAGGCAAAGCTGATGCTTAGGGCTAGCGAAAGCAAGTAGTATAATTAGATAACATTTCTTTCCTCCTTGCTCACATTTCGAAACTGCCTCTGCTTTTGAGCCAGTTTGAGTAACTGGAAAGTTGACATTTTCCCCCTCCTGGGTCCTTTGATGCATACTGATGTGACAAAAATAAAAAAAACAGGGAAGGAATGCAATCACGGCTTTGTGTTCTGATGAAGGTCTGTCATTGGCTAAATCCCACCTTTAGTTCAGCATGAATAAGAATTGTTCTGCAAGACTGTAGAAATCAGCAGGCCTATTACATCCTGCCTACTGTGCTTACCTGACTCATAAAATTCTATCTCTGTCAATCATTCCCAGAGGTGTAGTAGCCAAGAGAGATTTCCCTCTGGCTAGAATAATGAATGCTGTGGTCATCTTAATAGAGTGATCCTCCAGTTTGGCTTTGCAAGGACCCTATGGCAATGTTGTACAGCAAGGCAAAAGAGCAGGCAAGATTCAAGATTTTCTGGAGGCTCTGTCACCTGGAGAATAAAGTGTGTGAGAGTCAAATTGTATAAATGTGGCCATGCAACCTAAATAGATAAAACAATACAGTGCATTAATTGGCTGATTTATTATACCAGTGGGGCAAGCTTCACTGAGCTCTGTCGTTGTGCCAAAGAGTGAAGAAAAGCTGTTCTGGAGGCAGTGTACAGGTGCCATATTAACCTTTTGTTGAAGAAACTGTAAAGGGGAGAGCTGGCAATCATTCATTCCTGGACATTCCTAGTGGCACTTTGGCTTTCCCAGAATGAGTGTGTCAGCAGAACAGGCCGAAGATACGTTGCCAGCTGAGGTGGAAAACCCAAATGACGTTTTGCATGGACAGCATGCCCACTACAGCAGGCGTCTGATCCTTCACAACACCAGTACCCATATATTGCTGCTCATGGGACAATGTTGAAAGTTTTTCACCAAACTGGCAAGGGTACAGATGCAAGACAATCTGAAATTGGAGTTTGACTTTATGCTGTGCTAATTGTCTGGGTCTCACAAAACTGAACTAAAACCCAGAAAGCCCTCAATTTATATTGTGTCATAGCCATAGAATCTATAGATGTCCTTAAGTGAGCTATAGTCTCAGCAACACACACAGACACAAACACAAGTCTTTGTTCGTGCCTTCATATCTCTCTCTGTGGCCTTGCCTCTCTGCTTGTTCAATCCAGTATATCCCTGCCTGTGTTCGTCCACCATTGTGTTCTTGTTATATGCATTCAAATTGACTCCAACTTATGGCAACCCTATTACAGGGTTTTCTTGGCAAGATTTATTCATTGCTTTCCTCTGAGGCTGAGAGAGTGTGGACTTGCCCCAGGTCACCCAGTGGATTTCCATGGCTGAGCAGGCATTTGAACCCTGGAGGTCAAAAGTCCTAGCCCAGCACTCAAAACACAACACCATGCCAGTTCATCAGGTCCACCATCCTGCTCCCTAAAACGGTTGATCTTTCTTGCTTGGGAATTCCACTTGGAACTTCCTCTCAGAACACCCGTGTGATGCCATTTCTTCGTTCAGATACTTCCCCAAAATCGCACCATTTCTTTTGCCCCTGGTTCCCATGTCCTGCTATATACCAGATCTTGGGAAAGTTAACTTTTTGGACACTAAATTCTGGGATTCAAGGACTTGTAATCTAAAGTTGTTGTTTTTTTAAAGCTGTGCTGGTGATATGTCCTCTAACTAAGCCTGTGTACATAACACCTGAAACAATTACATATTGCTTCCTTCTTTACTTCAGCCTCCAGTTCTGTACTGTTTCCTCTACTGCTTGCTTTCCTTGTCTTGAATTTTAGATTGCAAAAGCTTCTTGGATCAGGATTCTGTCCTTTTGCACTTTTCCAAACTGCTATGTAAAGTCATAACCACAATAGCATAATAGAAGTCTGGTCTTTCCCTTAGAGAAATCACCACAGTTCCCAAGCCACTCCCAGAACATTTTGACATCTTTAGGGAGAATGACACTTGAAATACCACCTCAGTAGATGATGGGGCAAAATTAGCTTACACATCTCCAGTTCTCATCCTTTAATTCCTTATAAAAAAACAAGTTTTAATTGAAAACAGTGGGGGTAGAGACAGGTGAAACAAACTGTCTTCAGAAGAAATCCTGCTAAAAAGCACCAGATCCTATCTAATCAGGAAAGTTCAGCAGGGTCAGATCTGGTTAGTACTTGGAAGACAGACTGCCAGTTAATACCAGATGCTGTAGGCTATATTCAGAGGAAAGAAGTGACAAACCTCATCTGAATAAATTTTGCCAAGAAAAATTTATGATGGGTTTGCTGTAAGTCAGACTCAACTGGAAGGTAAATAATTATTGTTGCTATTCCTGTTGTTGTGTACCTCAAAATTATTTCCAACTTTATGTTTTTTTTGTGGTAGGATTTGTTCAGCGTGGATTTGCCATTACCTTCCTCTGAATTGAGGGAGTGGGACTTGCCTAAGGTTGCCCAGTGTCTTCCCATGGGTATTTGAAATAAGGATTTGAACCCTGGTCTCCCAGAGTCCTAGTCCAACACTCAAACCACTTACACCATGCTGACTCTCTAGGCCAGGGGTGTCAAACTCACTTTCGTCTTGGACCACATCAGCATTATGGTCGCGCTCAAAGGGCTGGTTGTATCTGTAAGACTACATAAATGTATCTATTCTTTTATCATATTAAATAATTGCCGCTACATTCTGTACCTCTTTCAGCCCCCAGACCCTCTCTGTGCCTCTCTCTGCTCCCCCCACATGGCTTTCTGTGCCCCTCTCTGTACCTGGTGAGCCTGATCACCACATTGTGGGCCCCTGACTGCTCCTCTGTCCAACTCTCGCAAGCTGCATGGAGCATTGCCATGGTAACCCACGGCAATGCTCTGATGGCAAGACTTGGACAGAGGAGCAGTCAGAAGTAGAAGCAGATTACAAGTGCTGGCTGCTGGGCACCTATTCAGAATACTGGCAGCTGGGGGCCCACAATGTGGGGATCGGGCTTGCCAGATAGGGGGTGCGCCGCAGCTGCAAAAGGGGTGCGAAGGCCACATAAAATGTCCTGGCAGGCCAGATTTGACCTGCAGGCCTTGTGTTTGATACATGTGCTCTAGGCATATAGTTACACTGGGCTTACTAACCTGTAAGAAGCTAGATTCTGTCAGTTCCTCTATTCTATCTGACGCTGGAATCTCTGGTCCACAAGCCAAGAAGTCCTTCCTGGATACTGATTTGACCAAATCTTCTTAGCTGTACCCATACACCCCAGCCCCAATGGACTGCTTTTAATCTTCATATATTTGCACAAACAGGCTAAAAAATGCATCCTTCTGCCACCTTTCTCCACTGCTATTCCCACTTTCCAGAGAAAATAATACTCAGGTCTACTCAACAAGTTTAGGGTTAGAAAATGACTATAATTCTTTTTTCCCATCAAATGCAAATTTATTGAGCATTTTGCTTACCTAGAGAAATATGTTGAAGGTGGAGTTGAAATTAAGTATAGTCTTCCTGTAAGCTGAAGAGGCACTATCCTGGCTTGCTAGAGTTTTTGAGAGAATTGGGGAGCAACAAGGGGATACCAGATAACCCTGCAGGACTTTATGTTTGCATAACATGTGTGAAGATAATGATACCAAACTGTTGTGAAAGGTTGCTGAGAAATGTATGTGAGGCAATCCAGTTTTAAGCTTCATAAAACTAAAATTGATTATTAAAAACCTACATATATTCACAGCTGGGACCGAGAACAGGGCTGACCCTAGCATTGGGTAGACTGAGACAGGTGCCAGGTCAAAAGTTTTGGGGTGTTGTGAAATGGTAACAAAAGCCCTCCCCTTGGGAGACTGATTGGTGCCAACACTGCTTTCATTCAGGAACCAAGTCAGACATGACTGTTCATCAAAACCTTTAGGCCTCATTGATTTTTCTCAATACAGTCAGCCCTCCACATTTGTGGGTTTCACTTCTGCAGATTTGATTATTGACAGATTATTTGCTGTCATCTCTGCTGCCTCCCTATGCCATTTTTAATAGGGACTGCAAGCCTTGTGAGACTGAGAAACTGCAAACAAGGCTTGTAAGTCCCTATTAAAAACGGTGTGGGGTAGCAGTGGAGGTGGCAGTAGATCCCACCAGCCACACACTTCCGCCTTGTGAATGAACCTTGATGCCTCAAAGAAATCCACAGTGGGTTTAATATGGTGATCATATTTTGTGTGTGTGTTCAATATCGTTTGGGGGAGGCTAGGGTTATTCACGGTTTTTCCACTTTCACAGGGTCCTGTGCCCCTAAGCCTGGCAAATGTAGAGGAATTACTGTACTAATATACTGTACATAGTTTTAAACTGTCTTAGGTCCTTTTCGCACGACATTTATCATGTGAAAGAGCCTCCGGAGCGTCGTGCGATTGCATGACGTCCTCGCAACCGTGCGACACTGCCAGGACCACCAGGCGCTGATCGCACAATATTTCATTTTCGGCTTTTGGCCGAAAATGATGTGCAATCGTGCATCGTTCCGGAGCCCCACGCGCACTTACCATCCGCGTGGAGCCTCCAGAACCGCGGCCCTCACCCTTCCTCCCCCAACACAGCCTGGGAAAATACCCGGCTCCACTGTGGAAGGAAGAGGCGGAGCCCTCATGTTGCAACTGCAGCAGAGATGGAGCAGAGATGGAACAGAAGGGACACGAGTTCCTCACAGAAGAGGCTGCTTGCGTGATCCCCGCACAACCACGCCGGATGGAGATAAGCTGCGGAAAGGGCCTTAATCTTTTAACTTTGTTTTAACTCATTACTTATGTTTAATAGTTTCTTAGTGTATTTACATTATTCTTGTTTTAAACTGTTTTAACCTTTTTGTTTTAATTTTACTTGTAAGCTGCCCTAAGATATTTTTGATAAAGGGTGAGAAAGAAAAATATATACATATACATATAGGACTGTGTTTAAGTAAAATGTGGCGTATCTCTAATCCTCCCCCCCCCCATGACCATCGTTCACAATTCAAAGTCTGAAAAGTTTCCTCAGGAGCAGAGCACAAATGCGAGACCTCCTCTGTGCAACACTTTTTAATTTTTCTCTCCCACACACCCTTATACCTTACACCCTTAATTTTTCTCTCCCACGCACCCTTTTTACCTTCAAGGTGAATCTGCAGTACCTCTGCCCTTTATCTTTGCTGCAGAGTAAACGGATCGTACCTAAGGGGTAAGCTGCCATGCAAGACAAGCTTGCCTGGACTGGCCTTGAACTTGCCAGAAATCAAACAAAATGACCATTTCTTTTAGTCAGAAGGACACAGGAAAGGGAGTGGAATATGAAATTAATCTCTCAGGCAAAATAAAACGTTCAACTGATGCCAGAGTCAAAGCACTGATTACTTTTGTTAGCCATAAATCATACTGTGAGCTGATTTTGTTTAAGGGTTAGAGGACAGTGGGAACTTGAATGGCTGCATTGAAGCACACAGCAAGGCTGCTACAGAGCTTCATAGGTGTACTCTCTCAAGTAGCATATTTTCAGTCTCTCCTTCCGCTGGGGCCAGGGGATAGGGTCCATTGGTTTTGTGTCCGCACGGAGACATTCCACCTGTATGAAATACTGCACAGGAATGGACAGAAGCAATAAGTATTCGGGCCACAAAAACGACAGTGACAAGGCACAATCCCTCTGAAGATATAAATTAAATATGCAAAATCGTAAAATACAGTTGAAGGGATAAATTACTCCTGCACTGGTTGATCTTAATATCTAAAGATGAAAGAAAGGCTACTCACCTAACAGGAATAATATCTTAAATTGTCATGTGCAGCTTAGAAAGAGATGGATTTTTACAAGTTGGGCCAAAAGTGATGAAAGAGGTACTATGCTGGTGATCTGTCAATGCAAGGATGTACAATTTGAATGGACTCTTAAGGACAAGTTTAATAGTGGATTTTAAGGAGGGGGCTTGCTTCTCAGAGCCCAAAACAAATACGGAGAAGGAGTCTAGCAAAGGGAAACTGCTAGATGTATATACTTGTTTATCCTAGGTTCTGAAGAGAAGACAGAATCAGCGGAATCCTGAAAGTGCCCTGTACAGGCAGCATAAAATGTGCTGTTCAGCTCTATAGGGCCCATGGGCATATGATAGGCACCCCAACAGCAACACTAGTGTCTTGTTTACAGAAGAAAGTTTGGCTTAGAGAAGAACTCTTTGGAAACTAAACCACTGTGCATGGGCACTGTGCATGGGCACAGGCAAAACAAAAGCCCTCAAAGCAGGGATGTAGCTATGGGTGGGGAGTAGGGAAGTAAAGGCATTGCCTCCTGATAAGAATTCTGCCTCCACAATAAAATTTTCTTTTGGTCCCCAAATTTCTTGCAATGCAGAAAAAGAAACATCACAAATAGTTCATACCTAGAACACTTATATGCATAGTGTTTGCATTTCCCTAGCCTGCTGCTTTTCATTGGATATTTAAACTGTATTTCTTAATGCTCAATGGATGTTCTAAATTAGTGCAGTGCTGGACATTAGGGAACAGAAGGAAAATTTTATGGAGGGGCAAAAAGTCTTATTTGGGAGGGGAGACAATGCTCATTTTGCCCCTCGCCTGCCACAACCCTGCTTCAAAGAAAACATGTGCTGGCAGATATGCATTCTGAGTAGATTGGACTTTGAGACCCGTGACACACTATTGTGCGTTTAAAAAAAATCCAACCAAATCCATAATTTCACAGTTGTTGCCATGTAATGGACATGCCCGGTTGTATTATTAGTGACAAGAGATCACCTGTATTCACTCTTGATTTTGCCAGAGCAAATTCACTCTAGCCTGATTGCTTCATGCTGATTTCATAGTTGTAAATGTCAAAAAATCAGCATGAAAAATATCTGTGTTGGAAGGGAGAGGACAAGGCATGATTTTGACAGTGTTGAAAGTATGTACTGTAAAAGTGAAGGAATAATAAAATTGTGTTGACATGACATCTTAAGCTTGTTGAGAAAGATAGCAGGTTTTTTTTTTCAGGGGAGAGCCTGAAAGCTTGCAAGCATATTTGTGCTCTTTAATTGGCGTAATAAAGATATTGTGCAGATTATGGATACTTTTATTGTACTACATGTTAATAGCAAACTCATTATCTCAGTGCCAGTCCTTATATAGCCAAAACAGCACCAACCACATCCAGGAAAGATATACGAGCAAGATTGGGAGAATTCCAAGATTTTCCTTAAAAAAGACAAAAAAAGAAATAAAGGAACCCAAATGGCCATGAGCACTGAATATGCTAATTGTCCCCAGAATGTTAAATGTCTGTTAGGAGCAGAATAGATTATGGTGATAAAGGCTTTGATTGGCTGGTTAGAACCCTGAATAGGAGCACTCCACACTGCAACATTTTGTGGCAGGTTCCATTTTACTTTTAACAAATGTTGGTTATGGGCTGAAAACCTAATACATGTTGACTCTCCCTTATACAAAATGCTTGGAGCTGGAGAGACTGAGGACCTGTGAAATGGCAGGAATCCAAGCATATTGTTTGGGGCAAATCCCTGCTTCCTGCTATTTCACAGATTCCACCCCCCCATCTCCAGTGGCCTACTATTTCTGCCTTCGAGGTGGCAGCTTTGGGGCTCCAGCTCATTCATGTCTCAGATTCTTACTCTCTCGCTTTTTGCTGCCAGCTGCCCACTTCCAAGGCAGCGGCACTCCTCAGATCTGAGAGACAAATGATTAGGACGACCGCAGCCACCACTTTGAAGGTAGAAGTGGGTGGCTGGTTACAGATAGAGAGAGACTGAAGATCTGAGAGATGAATGATTGGGAATGCCACAGCTGCCACCTCGAAGGGGGAAGCAGGCAGTTAGTAGTAATAAATTTCAGGTTTTGAAGGTTTTCAGATTTTCCAGATAAGGGAGTACAAACTGAGTTTTCTGAGTGATCTTGAGTGACAAGATAAATGGATTACAGAGCGACTTATGCTGGTGTACAGAGCATAAAGTTAGGACTGCCTGAGTGGATCAGACTAAGGCCATCTAGTCCAGCCTTTTGCTTCCAGATGTAATCTACCAGATAGTTGTGAAGGTCACAAACAGGATTTGAAGACTGTTGCTGCCTCTGATGTTGTTTGTACTCAGCATATGGTAGTCAAAGATATTCTAACTCTCAACTTGGAGGTTCTGCTTAATTAGCATGACTGAGGACTGCAGCACTGACACAATGACTGATAGCTTCTATTAGTGTTTGAATTCTTCACCATAGCCAAGCTTACCCAAGTCTACTGGAGGATTTGGGAAGATGTAGAATATACTGAATGTACAATATACTGAAATACTAATAAGTATAGCATCATATTTCTCTCCAAGAAGCTGTTACATTATTTGCTATGCATTTTGTGAGTTCTAATCCCGCTTTTTATCAGTTTCATTGAAAGGTTGGAAGTGCTACAAATAACTAGCTACCATTTCCCATAGTAACAAAAGGCCATTTCCGCCCAATGTCACTGAGCTGCTTCTGTGATGGGATGGCAGCGGTCAGCAGGTTGTGCTTCTGCATGACGTTGTCACTGTCCCACTGCCATTCCATCACAAAGGCTATTTCCGCACTATACTGTTACAGTGTTATTATTCCTGGGGTTTGCAGTTTAGAGAGAGGCCTTTAGAATTCTCAACCAGAGAGCTCTTTGGCCTCAGTAAACTACAAACCCCAGAATTCCACAAGATGTTGGAAGTGGAATAATAGCACAGTGTAGTGTGGAAATGGCCAAAGTGTCGCACTCACACAGTATTTGAAAAATGGAAAAAATCTGTTTTACACCTCCCATTGTGCGGCGCTCATGTACTTACCGTTGTGCAGAAGCCGCAGCACATCATTGCGATACTTCCTGCCCCAGCGCAGCAATGGCAAGTGCCCGGCTACTTTGCAGAAGGAAGAGGCAGGGCTATCCCACTCCCTTCCACAGGGAGCAAGCAGGTACAGAGGGGAGCACTGCTGATGTGCTCTCTTCCAGACCCGGATTTGCAGCACAATGATGTGGAAGAGCATTGTCATGTGGAAAGGGTCAAAGGTACAACTACATTACCGTAAGGCAACAGACCAGGGAGGTAGTGAGAGGTAACATTGCTTCTTCTGCAACATAACAAATATTCAATTATTTTTATAGTTACAGGGCTGTGGCCTCACCAAACAGTGGAGGAGCAATATCATGTGGTTTGTAGGCCGGCTCATGCTGTGTTTGGCACTACTATCCCATGCTCTGATGGGGGTTTTAAGGTGGCAACCAAGTGAATGGAATGTGTGTATTGTATTACAGGCCAGCAGCCTGGAGCATTTGGTAACATGAACTTGAAATGTAGCGTTTCTAGTTAATTTTGAGAAAATAGAGAAGAGATGCTTTTCTAAAAAAAAATTACAACTATAATGGTAACCACTTTGGAGCCTTTGAAACTGTCTTTATAAATGCTTTAAAATGCTTTAAAAGAGTAAGTGTCCAGGTGCCGGTTTCAGTATTAGTCTGTCTACTTCACTTCCCAGTTTTCCTACTGAATAAAGTTCTTTGCAATAGTCAAAGTCATAGATCAAGCAGCTATAGGTTGAATCAGGATTACCTTTTAAAAAATCACTTCAGAATTGTATCTCTAATCGTTAGGCACTGTTTGAAATGCCATCAGAGCTCATCATAGAAAACTAGACTGATTGGGATGGAGTGGCATATGCCATAGTTACTGCCCATATCCGAATACTTGGGAACATGGAGAATAAACGGGAGCACAGAGCATCCTACAATTTAGCCATTATCTTTGCTTCCAGAAAGCTGCACTTAGTTCAGAGCAAAAAGAGAGTGTACTGAAAGAAGACAATCTGGTCAGATAGTTAGATGGGAAACTTGATTCTAAGAGCAAAGTCATGAACCAGGAGCCTCCTTTATCTTGCTGATTTCAGGAACGCTAAAGGTTGCCAGATAGGATGTAAAGTACGAGACAATTCTCTGGTATTTTAGTAACCCCCCTGCGGTCTACATGCTTCATATATGGAAGAATAGTTTAGATCGTTATCACAATCAGATGATACTAGAGGCACTTGGGTCTGGCTTTTGCATCTTCAAAGTAAATTGCCCTGATGGGTCTGAAGGAACTGAAAATGACTGGTGCTCTGGCAAAGTCCTGCATTTTATGCCTGTTCAGGTTGCTTGTGGGCTGACTCTTAAAAAAAAAAAAAAAGACGCACACATATACACACATTGCTGGCCATCTGCCTACTTAATGAAGTGGTCCTGGTGGCACAAAATGATAACTGTAATGTGCACTGAGGTTAACAAGAGGAAAACTCAGATTGGGATGCTGCTTTCATTGTCAGTAATTGTGGTTTCTAGGCTTATCACCCTTCTCATTCTACAACACCTAAACATTAAGGACAATTATTTCTAACATTCTCTCAACCTTTTGTTTTAAAGAAAGCATCCTGATAAGGCTGTAACAGGAAGGGATGAGTGACAGGGTAGGGTAGGGTAGGGCTGTTTTCTCCCATTCCCATCAACTACCTTCCTTTACAATGGGGAAGAGGAAGGATTTTTTTCCTTTTTCCTTGTGGAAGGAGAATCTGCTTGCAGAAGACAATTTTGAAATCTTCAGTTTAAAATTTGCCTTTAAAATGCCATTTATATTGAGGTTATTAAAAACTTAAAATACAGTTCATTAAGAAGTATGCTGATGTTTAATTGATTGATTTAGTCAGGTGACATGGTTGATTGTAAGTATAAGAGAGAAATGCATCTCAAAACGTCTTTCTATCAGAAGAAGTGTACTTTTAAAGACAGTAAGGCACTTTTATTGTAGCTTGCCTAAGAGGTGAGTTTAAAGCAAGATTCGTAACGTTAAATGGAGGATGCTTTGAAGTTTGTAGTTCATTTATGAGCTTTTTTATCAAGGCTACTAGCCACATGCTTGCCTTCTCATGATGAAGAGTCAATGGCTGGTCACCTTTCTGTTGCTTTGCCATTTCTGTTCTTACCACTGAGACCCAGGCCATTTCTGCACTACACTTTTATAGCATGATTATTCCACTTTCAACATCCTATGCAATCCTGGGGTTTGCAGTTTGTGGAGGGGCCGCCTGGGGCCGCCTTCAGCATAGGAGGTTGCAAGTGGAATAATCACGCTATAAAAGTGTAGTGCAGAAATGGCCCCAGTGTTGTGTAGTAGTTTGAGTGTTGGTCTAGGACTCTGGAAGGTCAGGGCTTGAATCCCTGCTTGGCTTTGGAAACATACCTTGGGCAAGTCCCTCTCTCTCAGCCTCAGAGTAAATTAATGGCAGACCCCTCTGGACAAACCTTGTCCAGAACATTCTATCATAGGCTTGCCTTAGTCATGCTACTACTGAGCAAAAATTTAGCAATTCTTGCTCATCGGGTTTTCATGTTGACGTTGGGAAGTGGATGACAAAGCTCTTCCTGGTGATCTTTTATTGACTTGGCCTGTGTGATTGATTGATTGATGGATGGATTGACTTTCAAGAATCTTTCCTCCCAAAAGTGTTTTTTAAGAGGGCATTTTCAACAAACATTTAAGACCACGCCCTGCCACATTCTCCCAGCAGTATCTTGAGGTGGTTTTCAGGATGTGATTGGGTTTTATAAATCTCCTTGATTGCTTTTTTATTTTGGAAGTCATTTTTCATTTCAGACCTTGAGTTGTTCAGCCCCCTTTGTCACATCTTTTTAAAGCCCATATTTAATCCAAATTTTGCTTTTGTTAATATCTTATGTATTTGTGGTGCAGCTATTACCAAATAAATTTAACTTATTTTCATTGCCCCATAATTTGGATACTTGTTATAGGAAGTAGTGCTAGCAGCAAGTCTCCCAAGCTGTATGATGTCCCTTTCCCAATTTTGGTGATTTGAGGCTTTATTTACAAACACAGGGCGATATAGGAATAACATCAGTGATGATGATGTGGGTACTATAATATTTTTCCTTTTGTTCCAAGCCATTGAGCTTGTTCCTAAGGACAGATATGTTATAACCTAAAGGTGGCAGATCTCGTCTGATCTTGTAAGCTAAACTGGGTCAACACTGGCTAGTACGTGGATGGGAGGCCACCAAAGAATATCAGGTTCTATAGGTTATATTTCAGAGGAATGAATTGTCAAAACCACCTCTGAGTATTCCTTGCCTAAGAAAATCCAATAAAATTCACAGGTTTGCCACAAGTCAAAAGATGATTTGAAGGCATGTGCACACATATGTGCTGTTTCTAACAATCTGGCTTCTAGTTGGACCTAAATGGGATACTTGTACTTTTTTAGTAGGGAACATTTCTAAGTTCAGGCCTATCTGGTATGTTATTTGTAAGTGCAGTTTGCTGTCTGACAGGATATGTATTGAAGTATATTTATAGAACTGGTATACTGTATCTTGTGTTCTGGATATTTATATAACACTTGTATGTTTGGTGTAGGCTTGTTACAACTATGTATGAAGTCCAAAAGAACCTTTTGCTGATTTCTCATGTGATAAATGTAATAAATTTATTGGTTAATGTTTGAAAAATATTTTAGGAACTGTTGTCATTTCTAGAGATGCCTTCTTCCTTACTGTTAGGTTGTTCCACTTACTGAGAATACAGTTTCACTACACAGTGGCTTGTAATTTACTTTTATCATTTGTTTCTCTTTTTTTTTAATTTTAATTTTGTTTACATTTGAAGTCCTAAATATTTAATCTTATACTCAATGGGTATATTTGGAGAGTTGTGCTTTGACATATTCAAACATAGCATTGTTGGTTTTGTGTAGTCTGTTAAGCACAAGACCTGAAATGGTGCCAAATTACTCAACGTTGGAGAAGAACACACAGAGTAAACGTTGTTATTGGCTACTCTGTCTGTTGCCATAATTCTTCTTGTTTTTTTAAAAAACAAACAGACAATGTTTCTCTTGTCACAGAAAATTCAGTGGCGATTCCCAGCACTAGCAGCAACATTTTATTCCTACCCAGAAGCTGAGTTTTTCTTTCCAGGATTATTTGTTGTTGTTGTTGTGTACCTTCAAGTCATTTCCAACTTATGGCAACCCTAAGGTGAACCTATCATGGAGTTTTCTGGGGCTGAGAGCATGTGACGCACCCAAGGTCATCTACTGGGTTTTCATGGCCTGACGGGGAATTGGACTCTAGTCTCCAGGGTCATAGTCCAGTGCTCAATGTGCAGGCTCAATGCAGCAAAAAATATAATAACCAAACATACACACCACAAAAGAATGTATGGTTATACGGTTCTGTTTAAAGAACGTTCTTCCTCCTCTTCCTTGTGGATGAGAAGGGAATTACAAGGTATTTACACTAAAACAGGAAGATTTTTGTATCATTGTACCTGGAGCAGGTATATCTGGTAGGAACACAGGAAATGGCTTTACTGCCTGCTGCCAGGCTCTGGATCTTCCTTCCCAGGGTGGTTAGACTAGCACTCAGGCGGGTTAAGAGGTTTTTTTTTTCTTTTTCATTTCAGCAGGCCTTTGCAGAATGACTTTAGGAGCCTTGCAGAAATGTGCTTTACTGTCTGTCTATGTTTTGTTTATTTGTTGTTTTTAATAGAAATGTTTTTTAACCGGTTTTAATTTTATGGATAGTTTAATGGATTTTTTTTTTACTTTTGTATTTAGTATATTTTTGGACAAACGCTGGACAAACAGGGCAGTCCCTGTGTAAGAGGATTAATGAACAGAAATCTGACAACAAAAATGGCAGTACCCCAAAACCAATTGCAGAACATTTCAACCTTTGTGAGAATACAGTAATGGATTTCCAGGTTGCAGTAACAAGGAAATTACAAAGAAAGGCTACAAAGAAAAACTGCTTAATTGAATTATTTTCACAAATTCCAATCCATTAGCAGTGTTACCCTGTGACTTGGGGGTCCCGGGAGGGGCACCCAAATAACCAAAACCAAACCAAGCAAGATGGGGAAATTAACTCGAGCACTCTCTTAGCTAACGAGAGGCAGGGTAACTTAGCGGGGATCTTTTACCCAATGTATACAGCGTCGGGTCAGTGAGCAGTCAGACAGTTGGAATAACAACAATATTTATTAAACAATTATTAAGAAAACACAACCTCACTACTACTAAGAAATAGGAAAGAGAGTTTGGGGGAAACGGGTGATACGCTACCTTTCTCATAGTCCTGAAGAAGCCAATTGGAGAGAAGGAAACCCGGCGTGGCGGCCGAGGGGAGCTCGCAGAACAAAGCGGTGGCAAGGCGGGATAGCACTTCAGAGCGGTCTGAACACAAGTCCGTCGAGCAGTCCAGCGAGAGATCCAAGGACCTCTCAGAACTGGGGGTTTTTATCAGGGAGAGAAATGACCGTGGGCTAGTCTGGTCTTGGGTGAAAACAATGAGTTTTGGGCTGGAGGTAATGTCTCCGAAAGGTCAGGATTTACATGATTGAGTTATGGTCCGAATTGACAATAGGATGGCCAGTATGTAGATGCGGCTAGCTTGGCGGTTAAGCACTTAGCTCGCCAGGGTGCCCTCTCGGGGCAGAGGTCTCTTTGTCTTAATAATGAAGGTGTTTGTTTCAGGAGGTCCCCTAAAGCAGATCTGGCAGTTTCTGGCTTGCTTTGGTGTAAACAAATATGACTCAGCAGTTAATAGCCATGCCTAGCTTTGCGCTTGTTCGGTGGCCTCACAAACACTTGGCTGGTGGCAGAGCAGGGCTGAATTATGATATCAAAATGATATCTAAGGTTACCAAAGGCCAGGCCAGTTCACGGTGGTAACAGCAGAGGTATGAACAAAGACAATGGCTTCAAGGTACACTAGATCTATTAATACAAGAGTCCTTGCTATTGCATATATAGCAAAAGGAATCTTTTCAGAGAGAGTTTTGAAACTTGGGAAACTGACTTTAGGTAGGCAGATTTATTGCTTTCACACATCAACAGTAACTGATCACTCTAAAGTTCTGAAAAACCTGTACCACATTGTGCAGATGTTTGAAAATTTAAGGCAAATGTCGTAATTTGCATCTTTCTGGATCTTATTGCATTCCATCCCACTCCCACAACTGTAAAAATATGCATTATGCCTGAGGCTTTAGTACCATTCAGTACTGCATCCAAAGAAGTGGGTTTATATCCATGAAAGCTCATGCAAAAATAACCAGTTAGTCTTAAAGATGCTTGTCACATTTCTCCCTCTTCTTTCCTCCTTTTTATTCCCAAAAGGTAATAAATGAAGCTTTCTGTTGCAAGAACTTTTACTTCTTTGCAGTAGTATCTTTTCATCCTGAATCTTTCAACAAAAGCTTTTGGTAAAACCCTGAGGCCACAAGCAAGCAAATATTGTAGTATGGTTTGACAACTCATTATTGATTATTCATCATAATCTTTTATTTATTATACTGATAATTAATATTGATAATAAATAATTTATAAATACATAATCTTCTATCAAGGCAGCATCAAGTTTGAAGAACAAATTCCTTTGTGTGTGTGTGTGTGTGTGTGTGTTTTATTGGAGTCCACTGTTTTCAACTCAACACATACTTTTCTTACAAGTTAAGTCCAGTGAGATGGTCATTTCACTTCTCTTTAATGGGCATGGATATGTCTACCCAACCATCTACTCCTTGCTAAAAGTTGTAGTGTAGGGAAGGACAATAGGATATTAAGAATTGAGGAAATGAAGGATATCATTTCAGTTTGAGAAACTGTGAGTTCACATATAAAACAGCACTTACCAGGCAGATACAAACATCTTCTCAGTTTAAAACTAATGAACAGTGTGATCTTGTGTGTGTTTTAATCAGAAGTAAACCCCACTAGGTCCATTGTATCTTAGGCCCTTTTCGCACGGCATTTGCCATGCGAAAGGGCCCCTCGAGCATCGTGCGATCGTGAGAAGCGATCTGCATGGTGCACTCACACTCACGCGACGCTCCAGGGTAGGGCAGGCGCAGCTCGCACACTTTTTCATTTTTGGCTTGCAGCTGAAAATGGTGCGTGATCGCATATTGCTCCAGGGCCCCACGTGCACTTGCCATGCATGCAGAGCCTCCGGAGCCGCGGTGGTTGCGCTTCCTGCCCCAGCTCAGCCTGGGAAATTCCCAGCCTGTGCTGCAGAGGAAAGAGGTGGGGCTCTTGCGCTACCTGCTCAGGAGCAGGCAGCTTGTGTGGAGCTGAAGCAGTGGGGACACGAGAGCCTCTCGCTGGAGGCTGCTCATGCGATCCCAGTGCCGAAAAAGGTAAGGTGTGGAAAGGGCCCTACTCCTAAGCAGATATAGGATCCTAACCTAAAAATTCCTCTTCTGATATCAACTGATAAAAGAAAGGAATGGATGAGTTTATTAACTACTGAAATGAAAATAATTAGGTGGTGGAAACAGAACCAGGTTTATCAAAAGGAAATAGATGAGTTGATATAGATGGTGACGATAGTCATCATCATCATCATTATCTTACCTGATCTACACATAAGCTTATTGGCCTGATAATAAGAGAGAGAAATCCATCAGATGTAAATCAGTCATCAAGTCTTTCTGCAAGGAATCAGGAATTCGTGGCTATTCCATGTTTAGGGCAGTTATACTGTTTAAATCAAAAGGAATAATCTGTATAGCCAGATAATTAGGGTTGCCTGATAGCCAGCATGTATGGACTGGTGGCCTAACATTGCCTATAGGAGACGCTGAGAAGGGTCATGCTACTGGGCAGCCTCAAATCCCCTATTTTGCATCGAAGTAAGAAGATTAACAGGGGAGCAAATGAAGGAGATTGCAAGACTTTTTGAACTTGCAAGAAGGTGCTTATTATAACATTAAACGAGTTCTGTTACTTGTTACATTAACAAGGAAATCTGTCCAGAGGAAGAAAATATTGTCCTGTATTTAAGGCATAAGTCTTAAAGAACTGAGAAGTTTTCACAACATGGCTGTGTAGATTTCTTTCCTTTCTAGTACAATGGAAACAACAATCTTTTATATTCCTCATTTCTTGGTGTCTATATCTCTCATTTCTAAATAGAGTAATGTGCTGGCTGGGGAGCTCTGGAGGTTACAGTTCAAAAAAGTAACTTTTCCAAGGCCTGAAAATTCCAGCTTGTAGGTGGAGTTTGTCTTCATTTGTGTGCTTTCTCCCCCTCTCTCTGATAGTCTTTGTGCTCCTCTAGAACTTTATGTCAGGCCATTCATCTCTAGTGCTTTCCCTAGGACTGATCTACATGTTCCAAAAAGGCAGCTGGTACAGCCTTCCTGAGATTGTACCAATTGTGAATGCACGAGAGGGGTTCAAAAAAGCCCTATTTAAAAAAGAAAAGTTCACTTTTACGTGTGCTAAGGAGAAAAACATAGCCATGCTAGCTTTCTCAGTGCAACAAGTTCTTGATGAGACGAAAGGATTCAGACATGTGATCTTCCATCTGCATTCTGACTTGTATTTGCCGCAGGAAGTGCTTGGCCAAATGAGAAGGCTACTGATTTTTCTTTCAGTAATTACATAACATCTACAGCATTCTTGCATGCAGCGCTTGGATTAGGGTATGTGATTATATGTTCATAATTTGTACTTAAGTACAAAAGCAAATTTAAAGGCAAGCCAGCTGCTAGATCAATTTCCTTTATAGCAGCAGGACTGTGGCTGCAGATCACTCCCACTGTACTTTTGTTTTGTTTTGTTTTGCATTAAAAAGTTCTAGTGGGCTCACCTCCAAGCTTAGTGTGACTGCAGTATCACAGCAATAGCATGCCCATTTGGCAAAGAAATTGCATTGCTGAGGAGATCAATCTGGTGTCTGTTTTTCACTGTATTTTGTCATTCTATCCTTCTGACAGATGCCCATGCTTTTAGTATCTGCAAGCAACCAGTCACATCGACTCCTAGCCTAGTATAAGCCCCAGACAGGTGGCTAAAGAATGCCTGCTCATCTTTGATGTGTCAACATTTCACACTGTTGATGATGATTGGCCACCCCCTTTAATTTTCAACATGGTGTATTGCATGGTAGGAATTGAACTAGCAGGTCAGCAATTGAGGAATATGTGCGCTTGAGCTGTAGTCAAGGATACCTGAAAAATACACCTCCCACTGTGTAAGCTACAATGAAGACAGTTTTAAAAAAGAGAGACAGATCATCAAGCGGAGGAGAGAAAAGTGGAGGCACCTCGCCAGCTTCTTATCTAAGTGACAGCATGATGCTGACTGAGATCATAATCTGGCCCAAAGAGTGCTGAGGAGGGGAGAAAAGAGAAGGAAAGGAGACAGGCCAGAAGAGAAGGTGAAAACAACTTTAAGCAGAAATGTCAGGGATGAGAGAAGAGAAATAATTAATCGTGTTCCAACTACAATCCTGATGACTATTCAGAGAAAAATGTGACATTAAAAGTCTCCCAATGGAGGACTAAAGCCTCTGGCTTATAATACCTATGGTTTTTCAGACACACATGGAGCACTAGGCTTCCTGAAGTTCATATGCTGTTGATACCTTTTCAAAAACAAGGACCTTGAGGTTGAGATCTGGAAGAGTCCCTAGAATCCGCACCTGCAGCTAGAACCTATGGTCACCAGTGTGAAAGCTCCTCATGCTATCATGCCAAATGTATTGACAGCAGGAGTTTTTAATAGGGGGTAAAATAAAAGAACTTTACATACATCAAGAGTTCTTCCATAATTCTTTCTACTATCATTTCAGATTTCCCCATGGAAAGGGGAAGGAAATGCCAAGGAAATCAAACCCATGCCACTCACACACAAGGGGAAAGGATCAGTAGACCCATGGTAAAGCCAAGCTTTGTGAGAGGATAAAAATGTTAAGGAAAGAAAGAAGAAGCTTAAAGTAGAGGATCCTTCATCCTACCAAAGAAAAAGAAAGAAAGAAAGAAAGAAAGAAAGAAAGAAAGAAAGAAAGGGTAGCTCAATAGACAGGGTGTGTGCATGTGGAAGCATGACAATGGGGCAGGAAGAGAAATGGTTGTTGTTCACAGTTGTTAGGTCAGTTTCAACTTATGGAGACCCCCAAGTGACCCTATCTTCAGCTGCTCAGGTCCTGCAGACTCAGGGCTTTGATTGTCCATCCTTAACATGGCCTTCTTGCCTCCTGCCTTCTACCTTACCAAGCATTATTGTTCTTTCTAGGAAATCAATACCGTTTGGTAAGGTAAAAGGCAGTAGGCAAAGAGGAAGATTGCATTACAGGTGTATAGATTCAAACAAGGAAGCCACAGCCCTGAGTCTGTAAGATTTGAGCAAGGCTATTGATGGCTCGGTAACTTGGAGATCTCTCATCCATAGGGTCACCTTAAGTCATAGTCAACTTGAAGGCAGAGAAATGGAATACATGGATAATGACAGAAATGCAGGGATTTTTATAGGAGCAGCAGAAAACCATCTTACTATCCAGGTAGCTCACTTCTTTGTTCATGCTGAGCAGCTATTTGAAAAGGCCCCAGGGATGGAAATGAGAGTTGACCATAGAAAATAATGGAAAAGATGCAAGATTTTAACATGGCTGGGATTAGGTATAAAGTTATTCATTAGACTTAGAAATCCCACTGACCTAGCCTGCTGGGAAAATATCCCCAATGGAGTAAAACACTCAAATGAGTGGCTTGATCCTTGAATGGAGGCTTTCTTCCCACTACAACACTTGTTTATTTTATTCATTGTATAGATTACATTTTCCACATTGGTATTAAAAATTAACCTGTGCAAATATACAGTGATGTATTTAGATAGCTAACTCACCATTATCCAGATGTCTTGGAGCAGGATGCAACATTTATACATTCATTAAGAGGCATACAGCAAGCTATGCAACTTAAGCTACTAGATGCCAGTGATGGTATCTCAAGTAAGTGAAATCTCAGGATTAGGGATAGTCATCATCTCCCTCAATGGATTGGGATGGAATTTGCATGGGAAAGCCAGTGATTGGGTAATTAGCTTTTAAGACTTTTACCCATATTGGCTGGGAGAATTTGGGAGTTGTGGGAATACTATTGCCAGATCTCAGGACCTAGCCTCAATTTTCAGTTTTCATGGGTCATCTCTGGGTGGGAAACAAGAACGAAAATTCTCCAGTTTTGGTGGGAGGCTAGCTCCAGGCAAAAGAAAAGAACTCTGTGCAAATTTCTGGCTTAACTAGTAGAACAGCTGTTTGCTACTATTTGTAAGGATTAGTTGATTTATTGATGCAACTTACATCCAGGGGATTGTGTATTTTCTTAAGTTGGCTTTCTCCATCTCTCCCAGTCAGTGCAGCACCATGGCTTGTTACCCTGATTTCTGGGGGTCCCGTGAGGGACACCTAAATACTCTCCAAATTGTACAAGTTGGGGAAATTAGTCAAAGAGCACAAGCCAGCACTATGAGAGGCAGGGCAACTTAGCGAGATCTTTTACCCAGCGTCTACGGGGTCAGGCCGAGTCAAGGAGCAAACAGATGTAACTAATAATAATTGTTTTTATTGATATACAGCCAAACACATGTATGCAACACACTCACAGAAGTAAAGTAAAGGTTGGAGTGGGATAGAGGGATTTTTAGAAGAGGTTTTTGGTATGGGAAATACTGCACCTGTCCTGAAGCCCAGAAAGTCTGAAGATAGAGTTCGTGGATATGAAGGTTCTCAGTATGTGGGACTGAGGGGAAGGCTCGCCAAGCAAAGTGGCAGCAAGGCGGTATGGAAGTTGGGAGCGATCCGAGGAAGCTCTCAAAGTCAACGGTTCTTATAGGGGAAAATGTGGCCGTGGCTAGTCCGTACTTGGGGAAAACAATGAGTTTCGGGCTGGAGACAAAGCCTCTGAAAGGTCAAAATTTTACATGATTAAGACCGAATTGTCAATAGAGTAGCCAGCATGCAAACGCGGAGTGCTTGACGATTGAGTATTCGGCTCGTCAAGCTACCTGCTCGGGGCAGGGAGTTCTTTGTAAGTAGCGTGCATACATAATGTGGTACTTGCCTTGAGGTCTCCTGAAGCAGCAGTCTGGCTATTTCTGGCCTACCTGTATTTGTTTGGAATATTACAGCGATTTGCGACCATGCCTGTATGCTTGCTTGCCTGGGGGCATCGCAAGCACGTGGGAAGGAATAGGTAAAGAAGGCCAAATTATTGATATCAAAATGATATCTGGTATCCCCCAAGTCCGGGCTAGAAAACTGCGGTAACAGGCTCACCTCCTGCTCTGCTCTGCTTTGCATCTACCTTCTGGCTAGAAGCAAGTGGGTTAGATTAAAGCATCCTTATCCAATCTCCCTAAGTAAGTGAGAAGGAATAATCCCTTCATTTCACTCTGAGCAGCCCCTTCATGACTTATAAACAGGAAAATATGTTCTGTGTGTCTGTTTGAATGACAGTCTGGAAGGAACTGCAGTTGATACTTAATGCATAAGGCTTTATGACGTTACTAGGAGCTATCCCTAGGTCTCAGGTTTTGGCCTGGAAACCTCAGGGTTTCCTGCAGCAATCCTGAACTGATAACCTTATATGGGAAAGAAGGTCTCTAAAACAAGCAAGCCAAGCCATATAAATTATGTGAAAGCTAAGTGACCATATAAATTATGTGAAAGCTAAGTGTACATCCTTAGTACTATTCAATATTTTCTCCTCATCTTCATTGAAGAGATTTACAGAAAACCTGATTCCATCAGAAACTTTTCACTTTCCTGAAAGAGAAAGAAAGGAAAAATATTTATAGACATGCCATTTCTCAAAATGGTTGCTCCTGTCTTTAGGTAGTTCCCATGTAAAAATATAGGTTAATAGATTAATGTCATGTCCAGCTTTTCCTGGCGTCTCAAATATATTTAACACCTAAATTTGAGTCTGAGAAATAGAGAAAATGAAACAGAGATCTAGTAATACTAATTAGTACTACAGTCACCTGGCTAGATTAATTTTTTAGGAATTTAGCACATCTTTTTGAAACAAAAGGTTCAAGAGAGTGTGCCTGGGATTATCCCGTTACAATGGTAGTGAATTTGGAGCAGGACTTCAGGGCAAAGATCCAGGCCTCACTTCTGCAGAATGAATAGGAAAACCCCTCAATGCAGAAGAGAAAGATTGCTACATTTTGAAATTTGTGAAATAGTGCATATTATCGTCTAAATTGAAATTTAATCCAGACAAGATGGAGGTGCTCCTGGTCAGTCAAAAGGCAGATCAGGGAACAGGGATTCAGGCTGTGCTGGCTGCGGTTACACTCTCCCTGAAGACACAGATCTGAAGCTTGGATGTGCTCCTTGATTCAACTCCAAGCCTGGAAGCTCTAGTTTCAGCAGAGGCTAGGAGCATTTGTACAACTAAAGCTGCTGTGCCGGTTGCACCCATTCCTTGAGATGTCACATCTCGCTACCACGTGCCTTGGTAACATCCTGATTGGATAACTCTAAGGCGTTCTACATTGGGCGGTATTTGAAAAATATTTGGAAACTTCAACTGGTCCAAAGAACTGCAGCCAGATTGAGGTTGGCTACAAAGAACACACAACTCCCTTGTTGCAACAACTTCAAAGGCTGTTGATTCATTTCCAGGCACAATTCAAAGTGCTGGTTTTTACCTATGAAGTTTTATACAGCTCAGGTTCAGGTTATTTGAAGGACTGTATTCTTCCATATGAACTCGCCCGTACTTTGAGATTTGCTGGTCCTTCTCTCTGTCCCATCACCTTCATAGGTACGTCTGGTAGGAACATGGGAGAGGGCCTTCTCAATGGCTGCCCCAGGCTCTGGAACTGCTTTCCCAAAGAAGGTAGATTGGCATCCTCCCTGCTTTCTTTTTGAAGGCATGCAATGACTATTGTATTTAGACAAGTGTTTGCTGTTTAACTGAAAAGGCTCATCCCTTCAAAATAATGTCTGGATGTTGCTAATTGTTGTGTTGGTGTTTGTGTGCATGTTCAATGATATATGTTTTAAACTGGTTTTAATTTTCTGATGGTTTAACCTCATTTTAACTTTTGTATCTTGCAGATTATTAACCATGTTTTTAATTTGTTGAAACCTGCTTTGAGTCCAGAATTGCAGAAAAGTGGGATTAATAATAATAACAACAACAACGGTAGTAGTAGTAGCAGTGGTAGTAATGGGAACACCCCTCCCCATGTCAGAACTATAAAGTTTTGAGTTCAGAATTATTCAGAGTTTGCAGAAGTTAACTTTGCTGGCCAAGGCAGCAGTGGCTGGTGGATTTACAGAGTGGTAGTCCAAAAAAGTAAGTTTTCAGTGCTCTAAAATTACCCAGCTGCACCATTGCATTGCCACAACCCAGTGAGGTTGGTTAGACTCAGGCCCTTTTTGCACGGCATTTGCCACATGAAAGGGCCCCTTGAGCGTCACGTGAATGTGAGGAGTGGTCCACACGACGCACTCACAATCGCGCGATGCTCCAGGGGCTGGCAGGTGCCAACCGTGCACTTTTTCATTTTCAGCTATGAGCAGAAAATGGTGTGCGATCGCGCATCACTCCGGGGCCCCGCATGCACTTGCCGTGCATGCGGAGCTCCGGAGCCACGGTGCTCGCACTTCCTGCCCCAGTGCATCCTGGGAAACTCCCAGGCTGCACTGTGGAAGGAAGAGATGGGGCTCTCACGCGAGCAGGTGGCAACTGCGGAGCTGAAGGAACTGGGACGCAAGAGCCTCTCACTAGAAGCTGCTTGCGCGATCCCTGTACCCCAGCTCTGCGAAAAGGTGTGTTGCAGAAAGGGCCTCAGAAAAAGGGACTGGTCCAGTGAGCTTTGCAGCTGAGCAACTTGTAACCATCTCTTCCAATTCCAAATCTCCTGTTGAAACATACAGTAGTGGACTCTACAGAGCACCATCAGGTCTGACTGGGGAGCGGGAAGGTGAACTGATACAACTTTCCAGGGCCTAGGGTTGCCAGACTGAAAACTGGAGAGGGCTACTACATCTTTAATGGCTATATAGAAGAGGGAATTTCAGCAGGTGCTGCTTCTCACTCAGCAAATAACAAGCAATACCTGCTGAAATTCTCTCTTTCACACAACAAGGAACACTCTCTGTTTTTTCCCTCTGGCACCCTTACCAAAGCTGAGATGTCTAGAATAGGGCCCAAGATGCAACGATGTTGCTAAACAACTGCCTTGATTTTCCATTCCACTCCATCTACCTGCTTTGCCACCAGGAGTGCTGGGAGCATGTCCCCTAGGAGCCACACCACCACCACCACAGCAGGTCTCCAGAGTCTCTTCCACACCATTCAGGAAGGAGGGCAGGAAATGGGAAAAAAGCTGCTTCCTCCAATCCCTTTCTTTCCTTTGCAGTGAGGAGCCCCTTTCCTATTCAGCCCAAAGATACCACTTCAACCCAGAGGTGCTCTTGCAGCTGGTTGGATGGCTCACACTCACCCACCATCAGCTCTTTTCCATAGTGCAGATCTTCTGCTGCTGAACAGCTCAGGGGACTGGTTGAAAAAAAAATTCACAGGAGCCCAAACCTGTTCTCATCAGTTCTATCTGCCACACTTCCCTAACCACACCTATAGAAGTGATTTAAGTTTAGAATGTAAGATGGGTAGTGGACTTGCCTTGAAGTTGTGATAGTGAGGGTTCCCATTATCCAGGTAACAAAGCTGAAGGGAGATAGTGCTCCCTCCAGGCATACAAAGGGTTAATGAGTGCTGGGTTAGGCTACATTTTATTTCGGGGTCAGCATCACAAAACATCACAGGTCATAAGAGATAGTTGCCCAATCAGGGAGGAATGGTGAGAACCTTCAAGATGCTTCAGTCCAGAAGTTTTAAAAACTCTCAGGAGGCCACAAGGCAAGGAAAACAAAAGGAGATGAACAAAAAGCATCAACCAGAGGAGGCATATCACCGGTTGCAGGTAGGCTAGCCAGGCCTTACCTCCCAGCTCTGCCTTTGCACACCATCTCAGAATCTGATCAATGACATGACTACCTAGGATATTTCTTAGTTGTGATAGGATTTCTGTTCTTTTGAAAGCTCTAGCTGATATGATGAACTATCTGTAACTTGTAACTTCTAAGTAAGACCTGGGGGAAGAAGCTCCCATGTAAAGTGATATCATCTGTTATTTACATTGCCTGTTCTTAGAATAAATGCTTTCTTTTAAAGAACTTCCTGCTCTCTCCATTTCCATGGGCTTGTCAGCATCACGCATAGATAGGATTCCTCTCTCCCAGAGGGGGTGGGGGAAGGAAAGGGATCTCTAAGTTTAGAAAGTGTTGGCTCCCTGGTGGCATCCCACTGTGCTACTAAGACAGGGATTTTAATTCAGTGAGTGGTGGCAGTATTTAATTCATGGAACCCAGGGAATTCCATCTCTTGTTCAAGGGCAGAAGTCAGTATTGAGTGGGAGAAGGGCCGTGGGTCCATGACATGGTGGCAGCTGGATCCATGACAGAAGTACCTATATCTTACTATAAATGTACATACTGTCACTGCTGAATATAGAGTCAGTTTCACAAGTGTGATGTTAAAGAAAATGAAAATTCACATTGCACAAAGAATTGGGAATCAGGATTTCACATGGTTTTGGGTTAACATTCATACCTGTGAACATGTTCTGAAGGTTCATTCTTCGTTATTTCATCATTTATGTCATTATATTGCTTTGGCACAACAAGATCTTTGGGTCAAAGGAATTCCAGGGAAACTTAACCACTCAGAAGTCCAGCTGGTGGGCAAGACATCAGAACTGGGCATGTCAGAAGAGGACTCGAATGGCAAGATTAAACCTCTTAGCTGTCTGCTTATCTGCTTTCGAAAAATGAGAGGAACATATAATATTTTAATGTTTTGCCTAAGGTGACAGCATGCCTAAAGCAGTGGTTTGATTTCTGTTGCAAAGCAAAAACACTTTATCATAACTACAGAAATGTGCAAAAACAAATCAGGTGCAAAACTCATGTGATAAGAGAACTGATGGCTTCCCACTGGTCTTGGGGAGAATTTGTATCAAATTCACTCCATTAATGGATATTTACTTAAGTGAAATGGTATGTACATGAAGTAACTAATTGCTTCAGTTTTTCCCTTAAGCATATTCTATACAGGCAGTAGGCTTTGTTTTGGCTAGAAAATACAAATTAGCTCCCCAGTTAATTTGTTGCCTGAAATTATAAAGTTCATTCTTCTAACTTGCAGCAGTAATAGCTCATGCACATTTTATGTCTCTGCTGAAGATCGTAGTCTCTGAGGAGTACTTGAAAATAAAATATTTGTCTTTGTTTTAATGTTTAAAAAGCATTTTTTTTAAAAAAAAAACCCCACAGCTATTCTGAGCTAACTGTTGGTAAAAACATATTTGTTTAATTTCTGGAGCAAAATTATTATTTCTAAGGCAAAAATTCATGGCATTTCCTCTCTTTGTTAAGTGTAGAGCCTTGAGGCGAGATTTTGTCATACCTTACAGATATACCTTTACATTACATACAGTAGTAAAAGAACATTCTGCAAAAACATCCTTTCTTTATTCTTTCATGTGTTCAAGAATGAATCTGCCACAAGACAGAGTCTTCATCTGAGTTTCAGAAGCCCTGGCTAGAATCATAGAATCATAGAAATGTACAATTGGAAGAGACCACACAGGCCATCCAGTCCAACCCCCTGCCATGCAGGAACACCCTCAAAGCACTCCTGACAGATGGCCATCCAGCCTCTGCTTAAAAACCTCCAAGGAAGGAGACTCCACTACACTCCAAGGCAGCATATTCCACTGCCGGACAGCCCTGACTGTCAGGAAGTTCTTCCTGAGGTTCAGGTGGAATCTCCTTTCCTGCAGCTTGAATCCATTGCTCCTTGTCCTGGTCTCTGGAGCAGCAGAAAACAAACCCTCTCCCTCCTTTACATGGCATCCCGTCAAATATTTAAACATGGCTATCATGTCCCCTCTTAACCTTCTCTTCTGCAGACTAAACATCCCCAGCTCTCTAAGTCTATCCTCATGGGGCACAGCTTCCAGGCCCCTCACCATTTTGGTCGCCCTCCTCTGGACTTGCTCCAGCTAAAATCTAGCTCTTGATGCTATGGTTTGTCTAGGTCACTTTTCCCAACCTGACACTCTCCATCTGTTGGAACACGACTCTCATCAATCCCAGCTGTCATGGTTATCAATGTAAACATTAAAAAAGAGAGATAATATAACATTCACATCCCAATAGCCCAGCAGTTTTACACAATAGTCAGACAATGTGTAGATTCACTAGCTGTGATAATGGGCTTTTCCTATTATCTAGACAACACAACTGAAGGGACATAGTTCTTGCTCCAGGTAAACAAGGGTTTAATGAAGTGTTGGGTTTATGTTATTTATTGGGGGTCACTATCACAGAGGACATCAGAGATCACAAGACTCAATTGCCCAATCAGCAAGACCAGATGGGAGAAAAGGTGAGAAGCTTCAAGATGCTTCAGTCAAGAAGTTTTAAAAAGGCCTTAACCACAAGGCAGAGAGAGAAAGAACTACCCACAAGAGAAAGAGAGCTGGTGGTAAGCTGGGTCAATGCTAGGTCTAGTCTCCTGGCTTCCTCTCCTCTACCACATCATCCCAGCACCTGGATAACAATGTGAGTAGATAGGAATGTTCTTAGCTAGTCACGTTAGGGGTTTTTGTTCTTTTAAAACTCTGGCTGAACTGACTTAAGCTTGTCTGTAACTTTGTACCCGCTGAGTAATGCCTGGACAAAGGAGCCTTCATGAACGGTGATACCTTGTGTTGTTGTGTTTGCTTGCTTAGAATAAAAACATTTTCCTTAAAGAACTTTCTGTCCACACTATTTTTCTCCATGTGCTTGCTGGCTGTGCACGCAAAGAGAATTCCTCTCTCCCACGTAGGGTGGGGAGGAAGGGGCTCTAAGTTTAGAGATTCTTTTCCCTGGTGGTTTTCTACTGAGTCACAAGAAAGGGAGTTAAAATCAGTAGGTGGTGGCAACAAGATTACCAAGCACAATGGGGAATTCCCATCTCTTACTTGAGGGCAGGAGTCAGCATCAAGTGGGAGAATAACCCCTCCTTTCCTTCGCACTACCTAACAAATAAGCAAAAATAATAAATCATTTAAGATGATTCATTTTCTGCACATCTTATACATTATTATAGTGGAAATTACCTAATAAAATGTGGTTCCTTAAAAAAAGAGCCTCATAACACTTCTCATGATATTTCTCATAATATTTTAATACCCCATCTCACTGTCCGCTTGTCTGCAAAATGACCTCAGGAAGGTTTTTGACTTGTCTTTTCAGACTGGCTCTCTCTGGCCTTATCCACTCCTATTCAGTTCTCTTTCCTTCTCTTTCCTGAAAGAACACATCCTTCTTTTGTACATAAATTGCATAAATGAACTTCAGACAATTCTATTGTGACGCATTCCTGTATAAAAGTATAGAAGCATGCCTCAGTCAAAGCCTCTGACAAAGAAGCTGCTTTAAAATAAATAAATAAAAATAAATAAAAATAATGCCCACCCTGGCCCCGTCCCCTTTTCTCCTCCTTCACTATTCCTTTTTCTGTCTAGTTGGACTTTCTTTTAGCAGCCTCTGCATTGGAAGGATAGTGAAGGAAGGCTGAAGAAACACAGCCTTTCAGTGTCAGGTTGCAACAGCATGCTTGCAGTAGATGATGCAATTATGTTTGAGCCGGGAAAGAGTGGGTTTGTACTCTAGGGGATTGTACTGTAGTCTTGTGTGTTTGTCTACAGCAGACAAGGTAGCTGCCTCCAAAATCCCACACTGAGCATGCGTGAACAGCAAAACAGAAAATAGGAGAGCAGATACACCTGCCTTATTGGCTACTCCCAGCATATTGTAAAAGTATAGGTCTATAAGTATGGCCACCAAAATGGAAATTATAAATGGAGGATGGTGAAAGAAGACACACACACACAAACACACACATATTCCTGGATGTATTTGGGAAGGTGCTTTCAAGCGATCTGAAACGAGGAGGTTTAAAATGTTTTGTTTAGTTATGCAAGGCTTACATGACCTGGAAAAATCACCTACTTACAGTCTTCTGCACTCTTATTGTTAACTGCCTTCAGGTTGATTTCAACCCATGGTGACCCTATGAGAGAGAGACTTCCAAGTCACCTTGTTATCAATGGTCTTACTTAGGTCTTCCAGACTCAGGGCTGTGGCTTCTTTGGTTGAGTCTATCCACTGGTAATGGGGTCTTTGTCTTTTCCTCCTGCCTTCTATCTTACCAAGCATTATTGTTTTTTCTAATGAGTCATGTCTTCTCATGACTCCAAAGTGTGACCGTCTCAGTTTAGTCACTTTGGTTTCTAGAGAGAGTTCAGGCTTGATTTCTTCTTGAACCTATTAGTATTTGTCTTTTTGGCATTCTGTGGTATCTGCAGAACTCTCCTTTAGCACCACATTTCAAATGAGTTAGTGTTCTTCCTACCAGTTTTCTTCACTGTTCAGGTTTCGCAACCATATACAGAAATTAGAAATACAATGGGGAGTTCTGACATTGGTGTTCAATGGAATATCTTTACACTTACAGATTTTGTCTCGTTCCTTCATAGCTGCCATTCCAAGTCCAAGTCTTTTTCCGATTTCTTGACTATAGTGTCTATTCTGATTAATGACTGAGGCATGGTATGGAAACTCTTTAACTATTTCACTGCTTTCATTGTCTACCCTAAAGTTTTGCAAATAATCTGTTGTCATTATTTTTGATTCTTAATTTTCAGCTGTAAACTTGCCTTTGTATTTTCTTCATTGCCTTTCTTCAATAGTCATTCCAAGTCTTCACTATTTTCTTCTAGTGGTATGAGGTTATCTGCATATCTTAAATTGTTGATGTTTCTTCATCCAATTCTCATGCCTCCTTCCTCTGAGTATAATCCAGCTTTATGTGTGATACATTCAGTACATAAGTTAAGCAGATAGGCTGATAAAATGCAGCCTTGTCTGACCCCCTTGCCAATTGGAAACCATTCTGTTTCTCCATGTTTTGTCCTGATGGTGCTTCTCTTTTGCTGAGTATAGGTTATGCATCACAGCAATCAAATGTTGTGGCACCCGTATTGCTTGGGGTTTTTTTTTATTTTTTTTTTTGATCATGTAGTGTGAACTTCCGCTGGTCATATAGCATTCCAACTCTTGGTTTAAATTTCGATTTCTTGGATCTTGTGGGCAGTCCATACTTCATCATGATCTTAACAATCAAGGGCTTTACTATAATTTATAAAGAACAGGCTGATTTTTTCCCCTGAAATTCTTTGGTGTGCTAATATATGTTTGCAATATGATTCCTAGTGCCTCTTACTTTTCTGGACGCAGCTTGGACATCTGGCATTTCTCCCTCCATTTGTAATACAAATCTTTGTTGTAGAATTTTGAGTATCACTTTGCTTACACGGGAGATCAATGTAACATTCTGGTAGTTGCTGAAATCCTTGATGTCTCCTTTCTTGGGTAGTGGAATGCACACTTGTATACCGAGTGTTCTCAATCTGTGGGCCATCATTTTGTTTTTCATATTGTTGGCAGATTTTGGTTAGAACTTGAGTGGATTCTGTCTCTGCAGCCTGAAGCAGCTCCATAGGTATGTCATCTGTTCTTGGTGATTTATTTCTTCCAAGTGCTTTGAGTATAGCTATCACTTCACTCTCTAAATTTTTTAGCTCATATGGCTTTCTTTGAATGAATCTACCATCCTTTCATCTCTTCTATAAAAATATATTTATTCTTTCCTCTCTCTTAAAAAGGTGTATAAAATTATATAGTTCTTCAGTGTATTTTGTCCTTGTCTTTTTATTTCTTTTTGATCATGTAGTGTGAACTTCTGCTGGTCATGTAGCATTCCAACTCTTGGTTTAAATTTCCCTTTGATTTCTTAGATCTTGTGGGAGAGGTCTTTTGTTCTACCTTTTTGGCTGTTTTCTCTTATTTCTCTGCATCACTTATTATAGTAATTGTCTTTGTCTCTGTGCAGAAGTCATTGAACAGTTGCATTCAAGGTTCTGACCCTGCTTTTGTCATCTTTTGTTTCTTGTCTGTCCTTAGCTGCTCAGAGAGTTTCATCTGTCATCCAATCAGCTGTTTCTTTCTTTTTGGCTGCAGTTAGTTTTTCTATTCTTCTCCCACAATGTGCCTGGCTTTGGTACAGAGCTTTTTTTGGGATCCTGTTCAAGTAGGCTTAAAAGTACAAATCTATTTTTTACATTATCTTTAAATTCTACAGGGATGTTCTTCAGGTTGTATTTTGGTATGATGATTGACTTAGAATTCTTAGCATTACTCTATTTTTTAATATTAGCCATTCATGGTCTGTGCCACAGTTTGCTCCTCTTGATTTTTACAGACAAAATGGAGGTTCTCCATCTTCTGCTTCTACTTATTTAGTCTATTTGATTTCTATATTGGTCATCAAGTGATGTCCATGTATACAGTTGTCTGTTAGATTGCCTAAACAATGTATTTACAATGAACAAACAGTTGGTCTCACAAAATTCAATCATTCACTTTCCTGCTTCACTTCTTGATTTAGGTCAAATTCTCCCACAGTCTTTGGTTCTGCTCCTACTTTTGGATTCCCATTGCCTATGATTATCAAAATGACTTGTTTTGATGTGTGATCAATTTCCTCCTGGATTCTAGCACAGAATCCTTCAATTTCTTCCTCATCTTGTGACCCTAATAGGTGGGGGATGTTGGGGCCCTGCTGCACAATACCAGTATCCCCTTAGAATTTGAGGGAATTATAGCTCAAAGGAGGCCTGTGAGAGGAGGATAACAGCAGAATTATTTAACCTATGTATACCAGTAATAGAGAGGATTCCAGTCAAAGTTAATAGGGTTTTATTTTTTATTTTTATTTTATTTTATTTTGGATTGACAAACATACAAGAAATCAGACACTCTTAAGAACCATACAAGGCTATTGGAAAGTGAGGCAAGAAAGGCTTGATAGAGAGACATTGGGTGGAAAGGGTGATAGTTACCAGTTCTGTAGAAGGGAGTCACAGCAGTTTGGCTCAGACAGCATCTGAGGGTAGCATGGAGGAATAGCAGTCTGGGGCACCACATACAACGTACTACATCCAACATACTACAAAAGGCTGGGGTTGAAGCTAGAGTTTTATACTCTATTTCACACCATGAAAAGGTGCAATGACAAAGCCATAATAGCTTTCCCACAGGATTGACAAAGGGATCCAGAATGGGTTGATTGCTTAACTCTGGAGTGACAAAACACTTATGGGACTCATGATGATCTCTTAATATTCAGTCAGATAGGGTGTATAGGGAAGATCTACATAGGAGAAGATTGGGGGATGGTTTCTGATTGCTCACCAATCTGGGCAATTTGTCTTTCATTGTACTTGGTAATGCAAAGAGCCTGGAGTAGTAAAAGGATTAGCACAAACCTATCAGCATCAGATTTTCCTGCCTAGTCTTCTCTGAATTTATGACCCTGAACATGTCTCAGGTCAGCTTGACCCCAAAACACATTCTCCAGTCAGTATGACTTCAATCATGTTCTCCAGTCATTAATAAGTCCGATTTATGAAAACTGCATATCTCATAGGAGGGGTGGTGTGGTATAGTAACATTGGTACCTCTCTAGTTGGAGTATAAACTTGGATTATGGTTAGCTTGATGGGTTTTCCTTGACATGTTATTGATATTATTTGGTCAGGCTTCACATTATATCCCCTGACTGCTTTTGCTACATCTCCCAATATTACCACATTTCTTCTTTCTTCTTAGATTTTCATTTCTTGATTAAAACATAATGTACTTGCCCAACTGAAAATGTCATATTCCTGTCCACTTTAGCTCACTCATCCCAAGTACTGCAATGTTTATACATTCCATTTTTTGATTGGTTTACCATGTCTGGCTTCCCCTGATTCATGCTTCTCACATTCCATGTTCCTGTAATGTGCTTGGGGTCTTTTGTTCATCTCTGATCACCTCAGCAGCTAGACATCTTTTCAACCGGAGTCCAGTTGTACCATTAGCCACAGTGCTACTCATACCCATCCTCTGTTCTCTAGCAGCTCATTTAATGCCTTCCAACCTGGGAATCTCATCTTCTGGCAATATTTCTTGTTTCATTTTGGATTATCTCATTATAGAGCAGAGCTTTCCAAATTGTTCATGTCGGTGACACACTTTTTAGACATGCATAATTTTGTGATACGGTAATTCAGTTTTACTAGCAAACCGGAGGTTAAACTAACCCCTTATGAGAGATACAGGCACATATATCAATTGTAATAACAAAATCTATGGGGACACAACATATCTCATGAAAACCTTTCATATATTTTTAAAAATATATATTTTATAAATAATAACATGCATTTCCAAGATTGTAGGTGGCACACCTACACATTTCAGGTGACGTGCACATGTTTTGTGGGACACCATTTGGAAAGCCCTGTTACAGAGTTTTCATTGTAAGAGACATCCAAAGAGTTTTTTTCTGTGCAGTGCTAACAAGTGTTAGCTATGCTGCCACTTTCATTATCTCTGAGAGATTCTCCATGGATGACACCCCCATCACTGCTGTTTGGCATGTTTAGTCTAGCTCCTCAGCAAAAGCCTGTCTGACATGGGAGACCCTACCATCAGCACTGCTATTGTCAGTATAGGCTCCTGCCTCAGAGGAGCACACAATCTCACAACCATGGAGAGGTAGTGCCATGGTGCACTATGGTAAGTTATCTTGTATTGCCCATTATAGTAATTAAATTATAGTATTCACATTTAATTATTGCTATATTTGCATATATTACATCAGCATATGCACATTTTATGCAGAATTTGTCTTTCTTTGCCCTCCTTTTTGATGATGGATGGATCTGTAACTCACTTACATCCATAGAGTAGACCTAAAAAATGATTGGAACTTAAGTAGTCATAATTAATGTAAATCACATTGATTTCAATACTTACTGTAGGTGAGACCAACATTAGATTTAGTTTTGTGTATTTGGATATAACAAAGTTTGGTTCCAAACCTGTTAACTAAGAAGAAGATAATATTAATGTGACAATTCATATAACCAGAAAGTTTTGTTAGTTACCTTAGCCCTGAAAACTATTGCGAATAGGATTATATGGAATACCAGATACAAGACAAAATCTTTAATTCTCCTTTTATGTTCAGATTGCTTTTTTCAGATAATAGCCAATAGGAAAATAAGTTTTTAAAAACTTTATAAAATAATATAAATTTGAGTACAATAATTTCAAATTAATCCAAATAGATGCAATCTATAGTGACACAGCACTGGGAAGGAATACCAACAACTCAGATAAAGTACTAAATAATATCAAGTGATAGGTACAGCAATGCAAGTATTTCAGTAAACAAGTTAAGAAAGAGAATGTTTGAAATAAATCCAACAGCAATAAAAATCACCATGTTTTCAACTAACAGAATAATGTCTTTCCACTCAACTGCCTAGGCTTAATAGAAGGTAATATTCTTAATAATAAAATGGAAGAGATATTTAGCTAACAAATTCAGAACTTTTCCTCACAGTTTTGCTGCAAAAGTAGTTTACTGTGACACTCAAATTAAATTATGTTTGCTTTAAATGCACTATCCATGACATGTTCTGTCTTGAGCTGCAAAAACCCAGTGGCACAATGAAAAGTGGAAAATATTGAAGGCCTTTTCTGCTTTGAACAATGCCATGTGTTGAATTAGGATTAACTCTTTCTGTATTCTAACACTGTTGTCTGAAATCAGTACTGAATTGTAGCATTGTTGTTTACCAACAAATATCTCAGTGATGAGAAATGTGTGCATATCTTACACTGCTTAACTGCTATCTAAAAAGGAGCACTTCATCTTGCAAATCCTAACCTAAGTACAAGGTATGGAGATAGATGGAGGAGGCTTCCAAATTAACGTTGTAGAGAATCTGCTTCAAGTTTTTATTCCAGACTCTACAGATGCTATCCAAGGTGCTGAACCTGTTTGGGGGATACATTTCAAATCAGAAATAAAACCCACAGTGGATTCATCATACCACTGACGTTGAAGCCAACAGCTACCTGTGTTGCACTGTATTCAAGAAGAACTGAGATTGTATTCAGAATCTGGCAGCTCTCCATGTAAAAGTAAGAAAAGTAAATAAAAGTAAAAAGTAAGTAAAAGTAAGTGAAAAAGTAAGTACATTGAAAAGTAAGAAAGTTTGGTGTTCTGAAAGGTCAGGCAAAGTAGAACAGAGCTCTTGCATCCCCAGAAACTGATATACTAATGTGAGTGCATACTTCATAGAAATAGGAAGGAAAGAGTAGCCACATGTTCTGCTATAGATGTTCTGCTATTGAGAGGGTACCCTCTATTTCAAGGGCTGTCCAGTGGAATCTAGTTTATGAAATTGAAAGAATGGAGACCAGAGGACTTTGATGTTGCCCATCAATGGTTAGTACTTAGGCGTGTGCATTACCTACAGACTTGCATTGCCTTCCATTTCTAAATTTCTAAACTCTATCTGTCTGTCTGTCTGTCTGCGCATGCACGCTTTAGAAGAAATAGCTGGCTTGTATGCTAATAGGTTTTGGTTACAGGGTTACACTGGCTACTGGCCTGTTTCCAGGCAGAACTGAAAGTGCTGATTATGACTATAAAGCTCTATATGGCTCAGGTCCAGGCTATATAAAAGACTGTATCTTCACATATGGACCTGCCCAAACTTTAAGATTTGCAGTGTAGGCACTTGTTTCTGTCCCACCACTTTCACAGGCACGTTTCGTGGGAGTACAAGAGAGGGCCTTCTCTGTGGCTGGTCCAACACTTTGGAACTCCCTCCCTAGAATGCTCCTTCTTTACTGTTTTTTCAGTGGTACCTTTCTGTTCAAGCAAGAGGCCTAAGTACCCTAAAGGCACCAGATCCCATCTGATCTTGGAAACTAAGTAGGGTCAGCCTTGGCTAGTATTTAGATGTGGGACTGGCAATGAATACTAGATGCCGTCGGCTATGCTTCAGAGGAAGAAACTGGAAAAACAAACCTCTGAGTATTGCTTGCCTAAGAAAACCCTATTAAATTCATGGGGTGGTTGTAAATTGACAGGTAACTTGAAGGCACATACATACATATTCAAGGCAGCCTTTAGGAACTGATAGTTAACAAGAGAAGAGCTTTTTATAGAACTCCGTTTTTTTTAATGTATGTTTTAAAGTAAGATTTTAAATTATTTTAATTATGTTAATTATTACTGTTTTAATGTCAACATTTGTATGTCTTTAATTATACAGTCTTCTCACATTCAAAGATTTAATCTTTGTAAATTTGATTATTCATGAGCTGCCCGCTTGCTTCCCCTCATTCTCCCCTTCTCATTCCCTTGTCCTTTGTCTGGGCATGCTGTGCTTTCTTTCTGTTCCTGGGCAAAAGACAAGTGAATGTGAGGGGGGAGCCATGCACATAGAGAAGGAAGGCGTGCAAGAGCTTTCCCCCATTTTTCCTTTCCCATTTGCTTGGCTTTTTGTCTAGGCACATGGAAAGAAGGGAGGTACATCCAGGCAAAAGGCAAGATAATGGGATGAGAAGAATGGTGGGGAGACATGTATGTTCCATTCTGTGCATGCAGGCCTTCTCCCTCCCATTTGCTTGCATTTTGCCCAGATGTGTGGAAGAAAGTTACATGCATCTAGGCAAAAGGCAAAGGAATGGGGAAAAGACACATGCACACCTTCTCTATGTGTTGAGCTGCCTCCTCCAGTTTGCTTGTCTTTTGCCCAGGCATGTGACAGGAAGGCATGCGTGCCTTGGCACAAGGCAAGAGAATGGGAGCAGAAGGATGAGGGAGGAGGCACATGTGCACCTTCTCAGCATGCAGGGCTACCCCCTCCCAATCCCTTGGCTTTTGCCCAGGCGTGGAAGGCAGTGCGACCAGGCAAAGGACAAGGGAATGGAGATGGGAACCCTGGAAGGGAATGGGAAGAGGAGCATTCACTCAGGCAGGTGGAAGTTATTCACATTTTTTTTAATTTCCATGAGGGTTCTGCTCCCTGAAGCTAATATATATTTCAGTTTTTTGTTGTGAGCCACCTTGAGTCCCAGTCTGCGAGAAAGGTGGGATATAAAAAAAATGATGGATTTATAGATGGATTATGGATCTCTTCACCTCCCACCCACACCAGTGCTCTTTCTCTCATCTTACTTATTCACTGGATTAGGCAGTCCCCCCCTCCATCCACTGACCTTCCTCAGGGGACATTTTTCTTCTATGAATCTGAGTGCACTTGTTTTCTTCCCCTACCCATCCTTTTCTTTCCTCTCCCTACCTTATCTTTCAGTTTCCCAAATTTGTCCTCTTTCTCTTTCTTTTTCTTCTTCTGTCACCCCCTCCACTCTTCTTTCCCTTTCACTGGTCCTTCTCTCCCTTCACCTCATCGCTTATGGAGTTTTTCCTTATGCTTACTCCCTTCTTTCCCCTTGATAGAAAACCAAATATTCTCTGTCCTTTCTGAATAGTTGTGGGGGTTGTAGAAGGAAGATGCATTGTGCTGCATCTCTCTGCTGGTCACAGTAGTCTGCCACCTAATGACTAGAGATGGTACTACAATCTAGAGATTATTTTATTTCATAAAGATTAATTAGTACATTTAATAATGGAATTAGCCTGAGGCATATGCCCGTAGCTTCTACCAAGTGTGTATGTGAAGTTTCAAGTATCTAAGTTTTAGAATCTTGGAAATATGGCAAAGCTATTCTTTCATTTATTAGTACAGATCTATAAACATGCAAATCTATGTCTCACTTTTCACCATGTTTTTCATGATGCATTTTCTCTTTCTAGGCATGTGTAAATGAGCACTCTAAGGAAAGAGGCTATTGGGGATTAAAATTTCATGAGGTAGAGAGCCTCACAGTGATTTCAACATACTAGTTTATCATCCATATCCTCAACAAGATGGATGTCGACAGAGTGAGTGACAGAGTATACAACACTTGGGGCAGAAAAGAGCTTTATTTTTCTGAAATCCAATCGAAATTTAAATACTGCCTTTCACTGATATGGTTCTGTAGTAGTATAGAAAGCAAAGAGGCAGGCATAGTGTCATCACTTCTAGGCCCAGAAGCAGATGAATGGCCCTCCCCTCCATCCCAACAGCCACAACGCTGCCTGCAGAGGGAGAGAAGAAGAAGAAGAGATGGTTTCTGGTGGCTTTAATCCCCTCCCACACTGCCCTCACCCTTTCCTTTTGTGTCATGTCTTAATTGTATTGTAAGCCTGAGAGCAAGCAATTGTTTTGTTGTTCTTTTACTTGTAAAATGTTGTTACCCTAAGAGGTGGGGGACTTTGAAGTCCACCCACAATGCCAGTGACTCCTTAGAATTTTTGGGAATTATAGCTCAAAGGAGGCCTGCAAGAGAATGGTAATGGCAGGATCTTTCCACCTGTGTATACTTCTACTAACTGTAGAGAGGTTTTCCTACCTAATCTTTTCTGAACTTATGATCTGACCATGTCTCAGATTAGCTTGATCTGGTAACACACTTCCTGGTCAGTGTGCCTTTGATCATGATTTTTCAGCCATAAATATGTTCAATTATGAAAATAGCACATCCCTCAGAATGGGGGTATAGGATATAGCAACAGTGCCATGTACAGTGATGGCGCTATATAAATAAATGATGATGATGATAGTTGTTGTTGTTTACATCTGTTTCTGACTCATAGCTTGATTAATTCTATAGGCAATTGGTCTGGAGATTTCTCAGGTGAGGAGAACATGTGTCACAGGCTATTTTGAGAAGGCCTTCAATATCAAAAGAACAGATAAGCTTGCTTAGGGAGCGGTCTTAGGGTCAAATTGTTTGTCACCAGATCTTCACCAGTCACAGAACCTGCCAAACTTGATGGGGACCAAAAATGGTGGGACCCTTTCTCCTTCCTCCATTTCCCTGATGTAAATTTTGCTTCCAGGGTGATTTACCTTTAGGGAAAACAAAGACTACATTTCTTTCTGGTACAGCAACTAAGTGCTGGGATGGAGACAGATTTAGAATTGAGAATTTTAAAAAAAGACCTTTGCCACTACATGATAACAAGAGCTACTCTCAACTTAAATATACCAATTCTATTAGCAGAGGTGGGGAAGAAGACTACTCTTTATTTCTTTGGAAAAAAAGAAAAAAATATAGCTAAGCAGTACCAAGGTCATATTTTGTATGATAATAGCAATTCGACAATTCCCCCTATTAGAATTGTAATATGTCTTTCTATAATGTGAATCCTAATGTATCTTGATTACAGCATTAAGACGTGTAGTACACTTCTGTCTAAGATAATAATTATCTTTCTGACATTCGCAATCAACATATGAGCAAATGCATAGGCAAGTTGTTCTTTTTTTGCACAGTGTCATGACTCAAAAGAACAGCAATGGCTTGAGTATGGATTTAGAAGCTAAGGAACCAGTTATGCCAGCAGAAGAGACACCAGGCCAAACACATTGTCCCCACACCCTTCCCTGCCTTCCCCTGTCCTTTGCCTCAGCAGGGAAGGAAACCACATGCATGCTTTCCCTCCCTGCACCCTTTCCTGCCTTCCCCCTGTATTTGCCCAAATGAGGGAAAGCAGGACAAAGGACAGAGGGAAAGCAGGGAAGGGCATTGGGACCAAAAGCAGGCACCTGCCTTCCCTCCCCACTGGAGCAAATGACAGGGGAAGGCAGAGGTACATACATTCCCTCCCCTTACTTGGGGAAATGACAGGGGGATGGGAGGAGAGAGGGATGGGGGAAGGGAAGGAACAAGCTTGCATTCATGCTCTTGCTGACTTGGAGAGGAGTGGTTATCTGCAGTTTTTCACAAGTGTCCAGGGCCTCAAACCCTTGTGAAAGTGGACAGACTACAGCATAGCCTTCCAACTATCAAATATGGGGCATATCGTATAATAAGGAACACTCATCAGCTCTGTCCCTCAACAGATGTTTCTGGCAACCCTCGTGAGGAAGTCTTTAGAATTAAGGGGCCAGCCTAGTTAGTACTTGGATAGGGGACACCAAGGAAAATTAGATGCTGTAGGCTGCATTTAAGAAGAAGGCAATTGCAAGCCACCTCTGAGCATTCCTAGCCTAGGAAAACACTATGAAATTCATGGGTTCACCATAAGTAGACAGTCAGCTTGAAAGCATATATGATTTGAATCTGAGTCTATAAAAGACTCAGTGATTAAGTGGGCCCAAAATATAGGTCGTCCAATCGAGTTAGAGCCATGGGAAAAAGTATGGAAAATGGACATAAAATTCACTCCAAATTTAAATTTAAGAGAAAATTATTATAAAATGTTACATAGGTGGCATATGACTCCAGAAAGACTTCAAAAAATAACCAAAAGCGGAGATGTGAAGTGCTGGAAATGTGGGGAAAAGGTGGGGACCTTTTTTTCATATGTGGTGGACTTGTTCTAAGGCTAAGAAGTTTTGGAAGGAAATTCATGATGAAATTCAAAACATTTCTAAAGTTAAGTTTGAAATGGTACCAGAATTTTATTTATTGAATATATTAGTCCAGAACCAGAAGATTAGAAAACAACAGAAAATATTGTATTCGATCACAGCAGCACGGCTGACATGTGCACAACACTGGAAAGATAAAACAGATATTCAATTAGATGAACAGAAAATAAAAATGTTAGATATGGTAGAGACTAAAAAATTAGCTAACTCCCTTAAGAACAAAACAGTTCAAAATTTTGAAAAAGAATGGAAAAGGGTAATGCTTTGGCTACATCTGTAAATGTCTGTGGATTGAGTATCTTGATATTTGTCAAGAAATGTATAAAGGGAAGACAGATTTAACTAGAAACCTTTGATATATAGAAGTGGGGGGAATAGAAGAATTAGAATAATGATATACATATTTATGTCAATATATGCTTTTATGTACTTTGAATATAATAATAATAACAAAAAAGAAAGCATATACGTACATATCTTGCATGTTGTATCATCAGAGCTCTGGTGGCTCTATAAGCTTCCATGATGGTGACAGCCTGCCAGGGCCTTGCCAGATGATGCCAGGGACTGACCCTGATCCATTAAGCCTCTGAACTTCTTCAATCTAGAAAGCTGGGCCCTTTCCGCACCTTACCTTCTTCTGGCGCTGGGGTGCGGGGATCATGCGAGCAGCCTCTGGCAAGAGGTTCTCACGTCTGGGGTCCTTCGGCTCCACACGAGCTGCCTGCTCGCACAAGAACCCTGCCTTTTCTTTCTGCAGTGCAGCCTGGGACCTTCCCAGGCTGTGCTGGAGCAGGAGTACGAGCAGCGCGGCTCCAGAGACTCCACACGCCAGGTAACTGTGCGTGGGTCCCAGGATCAATGTGCGACCACGCACCATTTTTGGCTTCCAGCCAAAAATGAAAGGGTATGCAATCGGCGCCTGGAGCATTGCATGATTGTGAGTGTATCATGTAGATTGCTCCTCACAATTGCACGATGCTCCAGGTGCCATTTCGCATGGAAAATGTAGTGCGGAAAGGGCACTGGTCTCCAGCATTCCTCAGAATTTGGGGTGGGGGAGAGGCTATGGTTTCCTAGGTACAAAGTTTTAAATAGATTTTTATTAAGTTTAAGAAGATAAAGATATAGTAGAACAACAAAAAAGAGAAAGAACAAACAACATTGTCTATAACTAAAGTTGCAAAACATCTTCCAGCAAGTAAAGAAAAAGAAGAAAAAAGAAAAAGTACTTTTGATCTTTGTATCAACAATAGTATGTAACAATCTTATCTCAAGCTATTTAGTTTCCCTATTATACTAGACACCTCTTTCTATTTTCACAAAATTACTAATAGTCAAATCCAACAACTGTCAAATCATCTTTATCTTCCCTCAAAAAATCCATAAGGGATTTCCACCCTTCAAGAAATCTTCCTAATGATCCATCTTGAATAAAAACAGGCAATTTGTCCATCTCAGGCCATTTCCGCACTACACAGTTATAGCACTATTATTCCACTTTCAACATCCTTTGAAATCCTGGGGTTTGCAGTTTAGGGAGGAGCCTTTAGAATTCTCAGCCAGAGAGCTCCTTTGCCTCAGGAAACTACAAACCCCAGAATCCCAGAAGATGTTGAAACTGGAGTAATAGTACTATAACAGAGTAGTGTGGAAATGGCCTCTGTTAAGTCCATCACTTTTGTCATCCACTCATCTGTGGTTAGTATTGCCACATCTTTCCATTTCTGTGTGTATGTTAGTCTTGCTGCTGTGATTGTATATTGCAATATTCTTCCTTAGTCTAACTATTATGTCCATAAATTCCAAAAGGAAAGCCACAAGCTTCATTTGTAAATTTCTTTTCAAAACTCTGATGTATGTATTCGTATCCAAAGTTTTTTTTATCTTTCTTACAAGTCCATCAAACATGATAAATGCCCCTTCTTGTTCTCCACACTTCCAAGATGTATTAGCAACATCTTTATACATCCTAGACAGTTTCTCAAGAGTCATATACCAACAATGAATTTGTTTGTAAAAATTCTCTTTAAGATAATAACAAAAAGTAAATGTTAAAGTAAAAAAAGTAAATGTCTGCATGCGTTCCCATTGTTCCATTTGTATACATTATCAAAAGTTTTTAGTCCATTTAACAATATAATCTTTCTCCTGTTCTTCTTTCGTATCAATTTTTAACAAAAACGGATACATTTTAGCAATATGATATCCATCATCCTTATGTAATTGCTTTTCAGACTCTGATTTATTTTGTTCAAAACCACATTCCTTTTTGTCTATGCTGGGCCCTTAGTATCCACTGGGATTTGGTTCCAGGATCTCTTGTGGATTCTAAAGTCAGTGGATGTTCAAATCTCATTGTATACAATGATCTAGTAAAATGGCATCCCTTATATAAAATGGTGAACTACTCAAAAGTTTGTGTTTTGGATTTTTTAAAAAAAATATTTTTGATCTGTGGTTGGTTAAATCTGTGAATGCAGAATTCATGGGTATGTAGGGCTGACTGTATTTTAAACCTATCAAACATACAAAATATACAAAAACCATTGAAAGGTCAATTCCTCTGAAGGCAATTAGCTTTTGTATTTAAGTTTATATTCACCTTGAATTTTCACCAATTAATCTTGATAAATTAATCATCTTTGTTTTCCCATCATCTCTCTTTTATAAAATACTTCCTGCACTGAAACTCAGAGAAGCATTTTAGGGCATAACCTGCTTTTATGCTTGGTCCATACTCTTAGTACAGCATATCTTGCAAAACGATTCTTAAAATCTATATTCACTTCAACTTTATTATACCATAAATATTTGTGCCGCCCAAATCTTAAGTTATGTCCCTCTGAATCCAATAACCTTCTATTTCTTAACATGATCTACTCCTTTAGCCAAACCAGGCAGCAAGCAGCAAGTTTCAAGTTAGGGAAACCCATACCTCCTCTTTCTTTTGCAACTTGTAGCATTTTAAATTTGACTCTGGGTTTCTTTCAAATGAATTTATACAATATCAATGTTGTATTCAATAACCACCAATATTGAATATCAAATGAATTTATACAAATTCTTCTGCCATTACTTGATGCATATATCACGTGTCAGTATTGTCTGGAACAAAAACATCATTCTAGGTAATGCACTCATTTTATTGCAGAAATTCTACCCACCTCACCAGATCTTTCTTAATTTCATTCCAAATCTTCACATAATTATTCTAGAATAGCAAACAATTCATATTTGATAAAGATATTTAACTTTCTTTTGTATCTCAATAGCAGTTTTATACATTAAGTCATTCTTTCTTTGCATGTTCATATTCTTCACTAACATCTTCATCTTCTGTTTATTTATCTTAAATCCAGCCAAAGCACCAAATTCTTTCAATTTTCCTATCAGCATTTCTATCTCTTCTACAGGATCTCCCAACAGTATAATGAAATCATCAGCAAATTTCCTCTATTTAAACACATCTTTTCTGACTGTTTTAACTTGAATTTTTTCAACAGACCATATATCCCTATTTACTAATTCCAATACCAAAAATACCAATGGCGATAATGGACGTACTTGTCTTGAACCTTTCTGAATTTTACACTTTTTTTTGCCAGTTCTCCATTCACTATTATCTGTGTACTCTGTGAGCTGTAAATTGCTTTTAAGCACTTAATAAAGTTATCTCCAGAATGTTCAATTCAGATTGTCAAAAGGTTTTTCAATATCCAAGAAAATCAATGCATTATGACATTCTAAGTATTCAATAATATCCAAAACAATTCTAACATTATCTCATAATTGTCTCTTAGGCAAAAAACCTCATGATCCTCATCCTGCAAAATTATTTTCAGCCTATCCACCAAAATCATCATAAAAAATTTATAATCATTATTCAACAATAAATTGATCTATCGTTTTTAGTAATTGTCAAACCTGATTGTCTTTAGGTGTCAGCGCAATCTTTTTCAACCCTCTAGCATCTGCCCTTTTTGCAGAATAGAATAAATCATTTGTTGTAAAGGCAATAATATTTCATCCTCAAAATATTTATAACATAATGCTGACAGTCTGTCTGTTCCAGGCATTTTACCATTTTTTAATCTTACTAATAGTTTCTGTGAATTCTCTTATAAATATCAGTCTGTTTATAAGTTGTTGTTTTTTTGCTTCTCTATAATCTTAGGCAAATTTTGTTTTACCAAATACTTCATAGAGACCACTTGACCCTTGTACAAAGAATAATAATATTTATAAAAAGCTTTTTGTATATTTACATCATCAGTTGTTTCTTCTCTACTCTCTTGTATTGTTGAAATCATTTTTGGATTTCTTTATGTAACCTATAAGCCAACTATTTTGCTGACTTGTTTGGAAATTCAAAGTTCTTTTGTTTAACATAATTATCTTTTCCAGCTCATTTAATGTTAACATTGATCATTGCCTTTGCAACATTTTAATGCTATGCATAATAAATGTCTTCAATGGTGTTTTTAGCATTTTCTCCTCCTCCTTCTGTATCTCCTACATAATTAACTGCATCTTTTCCAACCTTTTCCTTTTAAGTTCTGAATTATGCTGAAGAAAACATCCTCTCATGAAGGCTTTGCTTGCCTCCCAAACTACCTTAACGTCTGTACCTTTATCCAAATTATCTACAAAAAAGTCTTTTAATTTGTTTTTACAGTCTTGAACCACCAACTCATTTTAAATCAATGTCTCACTTAGCTTCTACCTAAAAGTACTTTTAATTCTCTTATCATCAATGTAACAAGGCTGTGATCCAAAAATATCTTAAGTAAAACCTCTACCTTGAGACCTTACTCAGAAAAGCCTTAGAAACACAAGTCATGTCAATTCTTGAAAAAAGATCTATGTCCTTCAGAAAAATAAATAAAATATCTAATTAAATCTCTATTCAGCCATCAAATCCAAATTATCCATTGTTTTGTTTTGTTTTTTAAAAAAAAACTTTTGTGAGCTTCTCCTGCAAATCTTTAATACCTTTCTCTGGTACTTTGTCATTCTGTGGCAAAACTATCCCATTCCAGTCTCCCCCAAACCTGAAATTTTTATAAGTTAGTCCCAACAATTTCTCCATTAATTCCTTCTGAAAAGCTGGTTTATTTTCATTTGGTGCATAAAATCCCATCATCAAAGCCTTCAAACTTTTAATATTAATTCTCCACCCCCACAGACCTACCTTGGTCAGCCATCAAAACCAGGGCCAAGTTGGAGGTTTATGTACAAAACCACTCTTGTAGTCTTTCCAGGAGAAACAAATTCCTTGTCTAAACCTTTATAAATCAAACATTTTGCATCTTTTTAAAAATATGAGTTTCTTGCAAACAAATCACATCCTGATTAAGTTTCTTCAAGAAGTAACTTTTTTTTTTCATTTTTGGGGGCATTAAGCTCATTAACATTCCAACAAAAATTGTAATCCATTTTTAGGCAGAAGAATCAGGAAGAATGGTCTCAGAAGCACTCATCACTGAAGGGTCCACTTCTTCTTCCTGCAATAAATTACTTCTCCTTAGATTTCTTCTTGATGTCATCTTGTCTCTCCTCCTCCAAATCATTCTTGAATCTTTGTAGGAATTCTCTTACCTTGTGCACTGAATTTCTCTTTGTTGCCTAAAGGTAATAATTCTTTGTGGTTCATCCAATCTGAAAGAAATTCTTCTTTGTTTAAGCTTCTCAGCCTGGAAAGCATAGTCCTTCCATCTATGTACTGGAATTTCTTTAAGCACAGTAGTATGTTTCCTATCAATCTTCAATCTATTTTTAAAGTCTTATTGCAAAATCTGATCCTTTGTCAATTTCTCGGTGAAGTATAACATCCCTACGTACTTTTCTCAATCTTGCATAGCTTGAATTTATTCTGTAGATATGATCCACTTCCATTCCCATGTCTCTTGCCTCTTGTTCCAATTTTTTTTTTTTTTTTTTACCAAAATTGTAATCATCTTCTGTTTAATATCCTGATCAGAAGTCTCCTCTACAGGTCTAAATCTCAAACAGAATTCTCTTTCACCTAATTTCATCAGAGCCAAATTGTCCTGGTCTTTCTGCATTTCACCATTCATATAAGTTCAGTTTTTCTCCCCAAGACCTGGACTTTATCATTAATTTCCCTCATTTGAACAGTCACTTGAGATGAAACACCTTTTAAATCTAATCTCATTCTTAAATTCCATTGTCAAATCGAATATCATTTCAGCCATCTCCTTCCTAATTAATTTAAAATCATCCACTATACTTAGCAAAGCATTGGGAAATCCAGATCTATTCTCAGATAGATTGCTTGATCCCCTCTTTTCTCTTGCATTGGTCGTCTTCCTTGTGGTGGTCACATAGTTATAAAATACAAGTTCAGACATAGAAAAAAAATCATCAGTGTGACAGTTTCTCAGCAAAAGGAGCAACCTTCTTGTAAAGCTGAGCCTTTAGTTTCTTGCCAGTATCTGTGGTTGCTACAATGTTTCCATTCTCAGCCTTTTCAGTTTCTTGTCATGATAACATTCAATAGCTTTCACTTTCCCACAGTCTCTTACATTTCTTCATAAACAGTCTTACATATGTCCACATTTCTAATGTCCAACAACTTTAAAATACAGTCTTTAAATTGTGGTCCCCTCATCCATTGTAATAAACTTTGTTAAGACAGATGCTTGCTAAACTTTTTGGCTTATAAACTCAGTTCTCTTGTGAAATTTTACAGTCCTTTAAACCCATTTCACAAAAATAAGGTACTACTGAGGTGTAATCCAACCACCTAAATGCAGATCTCTCAATGGTTAGTAAAAGCTCTCATAATCCAAAGTTAAATTCCCATCGCAGCTAATTAAAAGATAAGGACACATGGGTTCAGTGTCTTTTAAAGTTACAATGGACTTTAAAGGTGCAGTATTTGGCACCATGAGCCTGCTGTTTCTCTCACTGGCTCCTCACACACCCCACATTTTGACTTTCTCATTTGTAATGTTCTCCTTGCAAGTTGCACAGTCCAGATACTATGTTGGAGAACTTATTGACTCTACCATAAATTCGGGGGGGGGGATACACAGTTCTGATCCTCCTCCTACAGATGTTTTTGCCATGGGAGCTTTCTCCTCTTCACTGGAGTTGAAGAGAAGACATCTAACCTGCCATGAGTTCCCCACCAGAAGTCTCCCCAGGTACACATTTGAAGTGAATAGAAAATATTCAAAACTTGTTTAAGCAACTGTCCTAGCAAGGCAAACAAACAAACAAATGTTGTTGACCATGAGGGCACCTTACTACTTTGAAAATATGATTCCCATATTGGAAGAAAGGCAGAATATAAATTAAAATGAAGCAAAACTTAAATAATGGAACTGCACAACATGCAACCTCGAGTTCAAGAGTGCTATCACTTGTTTTCCTTTGCATGAGACATTTGCAGCACCCCTCTGTCAATATATGCCATCTGCTCATCTGGAATGATGTAACTCCCTCTTTTCTGTCAAGAGACAGAAAATTTTGCTCATTATCTTTGTAGTGCCTATTATATGCTTTCTGGCTTAGACAAAGATTTGGCAGAATTGTTAAATGGAATGCTTAATTTAAGGGGGGGGGTTTGAATAATATGTTATCTTTCTTGCTGATAGGGATAAATATTTGGCTCCCAAGTTGGCAGAATTAGCCTCAAAGAATCAGACATTTGTTTGCAATTCAAACTGTGGTTAGGTATACGAAAAACCTTCTCATCTAGTGATCAGTAGCCAGTCATTGATGATTGCAATGTTTTATTTTGTAAAATGAGGTTGCTTGTTTTATTTTGTTAAATGTAAAGTTTTATTATTTTTGCTATATTTTCTACATTGCAAGCCTAAAATCTGTTTCTCTGTTTTTGCAGTGACTAATGATTATAAAAAGTGAAAATGATATCTAGTACTAATACTTGGTGGCCAAGGGCTGTGATACAGCAGTTCCTTAGGCTATCCAGAATAATTTTTTTTGTATGCATATTTCAAACGTTTCTGAAGGAGAAGACTAGTAGCGTGACACAGTCAGAATTCTTAAAGATGGAAATATGTCCCTATTTATTTGCTAGTTTAAGTGGAGGTTGCATTCTTTCTTTCTCTCTCTCTCCACTGTTCCCTTATCAATGTTTCTCTAAGTATCCCACTAACATCTAAAGTAATTAAGTGAATAAGAACATAGTAAGAGTGCTTTTATCCTCTTTACACTGTTTCCTATTTCATAACCATATTTAATAGCTTCCACATAGACAACACAGAAATGGTTTCTTCAACACACTCACTACCCCCTCCCCCATGTATTTACTTATGCATTGAAGTGTTTATACACCTATCTTTACAGATGGTTTACACATGAGTCCAAGGTAAAATTTGCTCTCATCAAAGCACGTATGGAAGCATTTGTAAAGAGTAACATTTCCTTGTCATTTTGGCCTTTTCCCTGCAGGCAAACCAAGACAACTAGTTTAAAGCATTTATCATTGTAATTATCTTTTGTATCTACTGCAGATGAGCATTTTTAACTGTGTGTTCAAAGCTGCTAGAGCCGAGTCAGGGAGCTGTTGGCTCCCCAAGTGTTTTGAACTACAACTTCCATTCTCCCTGACACCAGTCATGTTGTCTGGGACTTCTGGGAGTTGAATTCAAAAACATATGAAGGACCAAAGGTTTTCTACCACTGCTGTAGAAAATGGAGATCTACATCTAGGGGTTTCAGTAGAATCCCATACCTTCCAACTGTCCCAGTTTGTCAGGCTCAGCTCCAATTAATCCTCTGTTATCCCATTTTTCCAGCTATTTCTAGAAAGCCCTGGTCTCTTTCTCCCACTTTCTTCCTTTGTCCTTGCCTTATTTCAATTGGTACAAACTGGGCTCAAAGTAGTTTGCAGTCAATGAATGGTGAAAGCAAAAAGGCATTAATGCTTGCACAAATTGATTACTGTGAGACAAGAGTCTAGATCACAGCTTTCCAAACTTTTCACATTGGTGACACACTTTTTAGACATGCATCATTTCATGACACAGTAATTCAGTGTTACTAGCAAACCGGAGGTTAAACTAACCCCTTATAAAAGATACAGACCCATACGTCAATTATAATAACAAAATGTATGGGGACACAACATATCTCATGAAAACCTTTCATATATTTTTACAAATATATGATTTATAAATAATAACATACATTTCCAAGATTGTTGGCATTTAGGAGTAAAAATATGTAAATATATGCAAGAATATGCTGCCGTTGCCCTCAGCGATGAAAGACTCTGGTGAGGGCGGTGGCAGTGGGAAAGGCAACCTCCCTTCCTAAGCCTGGCCCACTGCTGTCGCCCTCTGTGAGGAAAGACCCTGGTGGTGGGCCAGGTTGCGGGGGGTCTCTCTTGGCCCAGGGAGGCAACACACCTACACACTGCAGGTGACACACGAACATGTCACGACATGCCATTTGGAAAGCCCTGGTCTAGATAATGTCTGCCCTTTGTATCTTTCCTCTCTGTATCTTTCTTTGGTGTATCTATCAAGGTTTTTTTTTTCTTCTTACCTGCAGAAGCCACTCATCCTTTCTTCAAGAAATTAGTCTCTTTGTTCCCTTTGTCTGGGAAAGGAACATCTGAAGGATTCTAACTCCAATAATGGCTACTAGTTAACACCCACACATGAGAACCAACTTTCAGGGGTTCTTCTAACCAAGCATAGATAAACCTTATTTTCTATCACCTTTCCTATCCAGAGATGAATTTCCTCAGACAATAAATGTAAGTTTTCTTTTTTTACCTTAAAAGAACATCCAAAGTATTTACTCTTCTTTCGACCACAAGCTCATATTGAACTAGCCCTGTTGTACTCTGCTTAATATAGATATCAAATGTTCCTACAATTAATTCAGCAGGGAGGGGAGGAGAGGAGAAAAGAAGAAAGGAGAGAGTCTTACCCTTCCTGGTAGGCTTAGGCAAAAGCAAACTGCTTCAACCTCTTTTAGCTTGTGTATTCTTCCTCATTTATAACTTTTGTGATCTTGACCACACTCAGGCCATTTCCACCCTACAGTGTTATAGTGCTATTATTCCACTTCCAACGTCCTATGGAATCCTGGGGTTTGCAGTTTAGAGAGGGGCCTTTAGACTTCTCAGCCAAAGAGCCTTTTGGCCTCCTTAAACTACAAGCCCCAGAATTCCACAAGATGTTGAAAGTGGAATAATAGCACTATAACAGTGTAGTGTGGAAATGGATTCAATGTTGCTTGGCTGCATGTATCCCAATTTTCAACTGAGAAATGTTGGGAGGGGTATGAAATCTCATAGACCATGAATCCTAGAGGACTGAGACAATTAGAGCTAGCATGTGATAATGAAGTGGTTTCTCAGTAGTTTCATTTTATATCATCCTGGTAACTCCCCACATTTGTAGTAGCTTAACAGGAAAGCAACAAATCTAGTTTGAGATCAGAGTCATTATGTATTAGGCAACAACTCCCAGACTCCCACAAAAAATTTAGCTGCTTGGAAACAATCAGTGATGTAGAACGTTATGATTCCTGTTGTTTTTCCATAAGAACTCATTATCCTTGGTACTATGTGTGAAAAACTAGGGACCCACTCACATGACAGAATTAGTGCTATTATTCCATTTTAATTGCTGTGTTTCTTTCCAGTGGAATTCTGTGATTGGCAGTTTAGGGAGAGGCCTTTAGAATTCTGAGCCAGAATGTTCCAGTGCCTCATCGCAGACCTAGGATTTGTTACCCTGTGTGCTGGGGGTCCCGGGAGGGGCCCAAATAACCAAACAACAACAAGCAAAGATGGGGAAATTAACTGGAGCACTCACTTAAGCTAACGAAAGACAGGGTAACTTTGCGAGCATCTTGTAACCCTATGTATACAGGGTCAGGTCAGTCAAGCAGTCAAGCAGTTTTAAAATAGCAAAAATGATGTTTTATTAACAACAGACAAACACTTAAGACAACACAACCACACAGCTAACTAGGAAAACAGAAATAAGAGTTTTCGGGGGAAATGGGTGATACGACACCTTTCACGTAGTCCTGGAGAAGTTGCAGATGGAGAGAAGCAGCTCAGCATGGATTGCTGAGGGGAGCTCGCCGGGCAAAGCAGCAGCAGGGAGGTCTGGAACTCGGGAGCGATCCGAGGAAGCTCCGGAACCAGGGGTTTATATGGGGGAAAATATAACCATGGGCTAGTCTGTACTTGAGAGAGAACAATAAGGTTTGGGCGCGAGACAATATCTCCGAAAGGTCAGAATTTAACATGGTTGAGTTAAGTTCGAATTGACAAAGGAACGACCAGTATGCAGATGCAGCTTGCCTGGGTGGTGAAGTGTCCAGCTCGCCAGGGTGCCTGCTCGGGGCAGGGGGCTCTTTGTATTAGCGTGCATCCTAATGAAGTGTTTGTTTCGGGAGGTCTCCTAAAGCAAGATCTGGCTATGTCTGGCTTGCTTAGGTGGGAAAAGGAATGTTCAGCATTTAATAGCCATGTCTAGGTCCGTGCTTGTTCGGGGGCCTCACAAACACTTGGCTGAGGGTGGCAAAATAAGACCGAATTGTGATATCAAAATGATGTCTAATGTCTACCGAAGCCAGGCCAGTTCACAGTGATAACAGATTCCATAGGCTGGAACAATGGCAGTTACAAGGGAATAATAGCACCATAAATCTGTAGTGTGAATGGTCCCCAGGTCTTATGCCACTCAGGAGAGAGATGCTTATAGGCCATCAAACTTTTCTACATCTATTTACACTCTTAGCATCAAAATGACCATATGATCCTGTTGTGTATGTATGTAAGTATGTGCCTATAGACTTATGTTGCCTATAGACTTATGGCAACCTCATGAACTTTAAGTTGCAACCTTATAGGCAACCTTAAGTTGCCTATAGACTTATGGCAGCCTCATGAATTTCATAGGATTTTCTTAGCCAAGGAATACTCAGAGGTGGATTTTCTAGTTCTGTTTTCTGAAATATAGCCTATAGCAGCTGGTATTCATTTTCCATCCAAGTACTAACCAAAGGTGATCCTGCTTAGTTACCAAGATCAGATAGGATCTGGTGTCTATGGGGCATTAAAGTGCTGCTATGACCCTGGTACTGGACTTTTAGAACATGATACCAGACATTTTAAAAACTTTGCTGTTGTCTTTATACAAACATTGCACATATCACACCCTTTTTCATAAATGTGACACATTAGTCTTTACGTGCTCACTCCTCTTGTTAAAGGACTGTCTTTTAAGGTTCACCCTTTTTATTGTTATTTTTTCCCTATACTTTTCATTAGGAAAATTGCAGAACATAGATGTAATTGAAGATCTCAAGTTCATGACAGCATAAAACTGCTGACAAAAGGCAAAGCTTTTTTTATTGTATGCACAACACAATGATAAAGTAGCATTTATAAAACACAGTTCTTATATTGCAGAACTCTGAAGGTCAGAACACTTAAAGCCATACATGCTGAAAGAAAACAACAACATTATACAGGGAATTAACAGAGCCCAATCTATGTCAGGTGAGTGAATAACCGACTGCAGAACAATAGAAAGAAAATGGGTACTTCAGAAGAACAATTTTTGTTATCAGTTCTCTACACTTTCAGCTGGTAAAAGCAAATTTTACTTTCCTCAGCCTCTGATAATGAAAATCACCTTACCTTGCAACACATTCTCCAAAGTAAACTCATCATCCAAAGGGATCACAAAATCCTGAAAAAATATAAATGTGCTCATATCCCATTGAAATCAGTTTTATTTCAGTGGGACTGGCACAAACAAGACTAGTATCTATCTTATATCTCATTCGCATCCAGAGTCATTCATTAAGGAAACAAATGCAGCACACCAAATTCTTTGCACAGATGGCACCATCCATAAAATATGTCACACACTCAGGGGCAGAGATAAAATACCAAACAGTGGCAAAAGAGAGAGTGTGGTAAGGTGCTTTGGTGAGACACTAGAGCTCTCTAGCAGAGTATTCTGTTGTTGTGTGCCTTCAAGTCATTTCCAAGTTATGGCAACCGTACGGTGACCCTTTCATGGGTTTTTCTTGGCATGATATTTTCAGAGGGGTTTGCCTTTCCCTTCGTCTGAGGCTGAGAGAATGTAACTTAGCCAGGGTCACCCAGTGGGTCTCCATGGCTGAGCAGGGATTCAAATTGTGGTCTCCAGAGTTGTAGTCCAACACTCATACTACTACAACACTCTGGATCTTCTTCATCCCCTTCCCTCTCCTCATTTTTACCTTTTTTGTGGTAGAATTAGTAGACCTGTCCAAGCAGGAGGGCCAAGCAAGTAGAGTTGGTACCAGGAAAGGCCTCTCTGACCCCTCTTGTAACTGCAAACCCCAGGGCCCTTTTCACATGGCATTTGCCATGCGAAAGGGCCCCTTGAGCATCGCGTGAATGTGAGGAGCAGTCCACACGATACACTCACAATTCCTTGAGGATCCAGGGTCTGGCAGGTGCCACTCACACACTTTTTCATTTTCGGCTTTGAGCCAAAAATAGTGTGCAATCGCACATCGCTCTGGGACCCTGCGCACCCTTGCTGTGCATGCAGAGCTCCGGAGTCCCAGGCTGCATTGCAGAAGGAAGAGGGGGGCTCTCACACGAGTGGGCGGCAGCTGCAGAGGAACCGGGATGCGAGAGCCTCTCGCTGGAGGCTGCTTGCGCAATCCCTGCACCCCAGCTCTGCGAAAATGTGCATTGCAGAAAGGGGACAGGATTCCATAGATGTAGAAAGTGGAATAATAGCATTATAACAGTGTAATGCAGAAACTACCATTGTTATCTAAATAAAAGTTACAGTTTATTTTTGTAAATGCTGGCTCAGCTGGGTTGTATGCAGTATTTAAAGTAACATAGAAAACATGTTACCATAAAACTATGAAGGAGTTCTAGATAAACATTGAAAACCCTCATCCTTTTATACAAAGGTGGTGTTATATAGAGGAAGGCAGACCTGTGTGGTAAAAGACAGGATACATTATCAGACTGGGGAACTGCCACAGCATTCTGGTAGGGAAAAGGGCCTTTCACAGACATTTAAAAAAGTGACAAGTTTCATGAACTATTCATACTTAAGAAGCTCTACATTATAAATATGAGGTCTATACATAAAGAGAATGGGGTTTTGTTTCTTTTAATATGGCTTTTAAACTTAAAATGTACTCTGAGGAGTATAACCAATACTTTAGAGACTTTTTGTTTCCTTGGCTGCTGGCAAATGGTTAAAGATCTTTCTTCATGCTTTAACAGCAGTGAGTTGTGGGTTTGTGTCTGGCAAATAATTCTCCAAAAGCAAAAGGAGGACTCTGTTGGCCTAAAAAGCTGAAACATCTGCCGGAGTTATTAGCAGCCTTTTGGCTGAGTTCAGCAGCAGGGCACCTTGCGGTTGATAGATTCTTTCCTCAGCAATTCAAAACAATGCCATTAAAGCAAATTTTCTCGTTTGCAGAGACTGAGGCAGCCTAATGAGGCACAAACAATTTCTAAAATAGTTTCACTTTTAAAAGATGGCTAAGCACACTAAGGGCAATCAGTGGACACCTTTTGTGTATGTGCCATACATTGTCATTGGTCTAGACACTGGCCAGCAATACCATGTAGTTAACTGAAATGACTCCCACTGACGGCACGTGCACTGCACCCACAGAGGTAGAAGATCTAGGTCTGTACGCACTTGAGATGTGCACTCCTCCATCTCCATTCCATGCTTTTCACTGGCTCTTTTCTCCTGTTGTTAGCATGAGAGGATTCTCTTCCAAACAGACCACTGGAATAGATCTTGAAAATGTATGAAAATCCCAATTTGCCATCTGTAATTCTTTCAGCTAGCTTCCAATCTCCATGGCAGTTTGAAGAATTCATTCAAAAGCAAGCTGTTGAGGAGAAGATTATTAAAGTGAGTTGCGGGAAGAGATTGTAACGAACGCATGTTAATGGATTCTTTTGCAACTGCATATGCAGAATAGCAACAAAAGCTTTAAAAACACCCAGCCATCCTCAAACTTCCTTGGTTTCTGATAGGCATAGGACTCTTGATTGTTTTTGATTCAACAGCCTAAGATATCTATTCTACAGACGCTGGTTTAGAAGATATGGGAGAGAAATGCTTCATTTTAAGAAATGGCTAATGAGGAAGTCCTGAAGAACCAGCTGTAAAGAAGATGTTTTCCAGATGACTCTGTAAAACTCCCGGTCTACAGAGCTGAAGCTTACTTGTCATCTTAGTTAGTAACTTTCAATGACTTAAAACATCCACAGTACACACAGGGTACCAGAATGAGTGTGAGGTGGAACCTGAAGCATTGTATCCTTCTTCCACCATTTAGTGAGGTAGTAGCAATGACCATAACTTTAAAAAATATTGTTATACCACAAATGGAATGAACCTATCCTTCATTTTGTTACAGCTGTAGTGTTAGTTAGTTAGGCCTTGGTAATTGCAGAAAGGAATCAATTACAATTGACTAATTACTTGTATGCATGTGTGTAGATTTGTAATTATAGTGCCAACTAGTCACACAGTTTAACCTTGTTGTTCTGTGCCTTCAAGTCATGTCTAACTTATGGTGACCCTAAGGTGAACCTATCATGAAGTTTTCTGGGGCTGAGAGTGGTGATGTACCCAATGTCACTCAGTGGGTTTCCATGGTCAAGTGGGCAATCAAATCCTGGTCTCCAGAGTTGTGGTCCAATGCTTAAACCATTATACCACGCTGGGTCTCCCAGTTTATCTTTAGAAATAGATAAGCTCTCAGTGCAGTGTAAGTGGGGATGGTTTTTTAGAACCTGTGTGTTTACTGTCCTCTTTAGTGCCTCTGCTCACTGTCCTCACTCTCAGAGATTAAGGCCATTTCCGCACTAGCCCGTTATAGCGCTACGATTCCACTTGCAACATCCTATGGAATCCTGGGGTTTGCAGTTTCGGCAGCGTCCGGCTGGCCCCTCCCGAAACTGCAAACCCCAGGATTCCATAGGATGTTGCAAGTGGAATCGTAGCGCTATAACGGGCTAGTGCGGAAATGGCCTAAGAGATTAGCTGCCAGGAAGAAACAGCCTTCTCTCTCAGGGGTGACACTATGGAGTACATCCCATAGCTTCTACTCTGCTTTCCTTTTGGCATAAGTCACAGCTAATGAATTTGAAAGAGAGCCAGCTAGTTATCCTGACACTATTTTATGCCTCTGTTTTACCTAAGCTAGCATTAAGTGATTTGAATATGACTTATGCTTTGTCTTGAATGGAACTAATGACACTTTTCATCTGTGTCTTGCACTTTCAAGCATTCAAAGTGCTTCACATGCATTTTCTAACTGGAATCATTATAATAACCAAGTAAGTCAACCTTTCCCAACATGACGCATTCCAGATACGTGGACCTACAGCATACAGCATTTCCAAACCAGCTGCCTAGGAATGCGGGGGGCTGTAATCTGACAAACCTGAAGGGTCTTAGGTAAGGAAAACACTGCAGAAGAAACACTAGTGTTATTATGCACCATACCACAGATTAGAGAGGTAGCTGAGGCAGAAGGAGAATGGTCAGTATCAGGATACTTTGTGAGGTCATGAGAAAAGCGAGATTTCAGCTATAGACTTTCTGATTCTAGGCTGCAACCTTAATACCCATGAACCTAGGAGTAAATGCCACTGAACTCTCAGTGAAGCTTATATCTGAGGAGACATTAATAAGATTGCTCAGGCTTAGCCACCATGCTATACCAGATCTTCTGTTAAATTTGAATTGATAGTGTGTGATGATTGCCACATCATATACTGGCTGCTTCAGATTCATAAGGGTTTGAGGTGTAAAACCCTCATGAAAGTGGAAAAAACACAAATAGATCACCTCCAATCCCCCTCCCATTCCCCTCCAAAGCTCCCCCTTCCCATTCTCTTGCTTCTATCTCTGGCACTCCCAGGGGAAGACAAAAAACAAGGTAAAGGGCTTACCAGTACTTTCCCCTCAGATGGAGAAGAGTGGAGCACTGAGTTCGGGCATTCCAGCTACTTCCAGTCACCATCTTGAGAAAGGAGATTCCTCTCAGTGGGGAGGAGTAAGAGCAAAGAGGGCCCTCACCAATCAGTGGCCATTACACAGCAGAATGTGCGGCCAGTGGCAGAGAGGACACACCTCCAACAGTGTAGGTAGGCTTTGCTCACCCCAAAGGAAAAAGCATCCATTTTAAACACAAGCCTTGCATGCCTGGGGTGAGAAATGCAAGAGAATGGGTGGAGGGGAATGGGAGAGGGGAAGGTAAGCATGTGGCTCACAAATAATCACATTTACGAAGGTCAAACCTGCAAATGTGGAGGGAGGACTGTACACAGTATGGTAGAAAAAAGAGACACAAATATTTGCATAAACCAAGTAACAATTCTTATCTTAAACCACCCCTGCTGTACAAGGAATGGAACTGGATAGGTTTTCCACTACTTTCCACCTTACAATGGCCCTAAGGTAGACCTATTACAGGGTCAGATTTCTTTAGAGGGGATTTGCCCTTGCCTTCCTCTGAGGCTGAGAAGGTATACCTTGCCTAAGGTCACCCAATGGTTTTCCATGGCTGAGAGGAGATTTAAAGCCTGGTCTCCCGGAGTCCTATTTCAACATTCAAACCACTACACCATATTGGGTCTTTGAGAAAAGCATTGCATGTTTTTTTTAAAAAAAGATTTATTTTAGTGTTATGAAGGGTGGGGAGAAAGGGAAAAAGAAAAAAAAAGAAATGTTTAGCAATAATGCAGCTATGAGTGGGGAAAGCCAATAACCACATTATATATTTACCCTTTTATTTTATTTTATTTTATTTTATTTTATGTTTTATTTTATGTTTTGCTTTCTTCTGGAAGAACTTGTTGAGACTTCCTGAACAGTGACTCCTCCACTTTTGTGAGGATTCAGAACCCTCACAAAAGTGGAAAGAATGCGAATAACCTCTTCCCCATGATCCACCTCCCACTCCCTTCAAGGATTCTCCCTCCCATTCCCTTGCCTTTTGCATACCGGGGCCAGAGGGACCTATGGAGGGGAGAAGGAAGGCTTGTGTGAGCCTCCCTCCCTCCATTTACTTGCCTTTTGTCTGAGTGTTTGCCTTCCTTCTCCATGCCCAGCAAAATGGGATGACAAGAATGCGAGGAGGCATGTGTGAATAATCAAATTCAGAAAAGTCAAATCTGCTGATGTGGAGGGTGGACTGTAGAGTGATGGATCACTCAGGCCCTTTTTACACAGTATTTCTGAAGCGAAAGGGCTCCTTGAGCATCGCCTGAAGGTGAGGCGCGGTCCACACGATGCACCCACATTTGCGCGACGCTGAAGAGCCTGACGTGGACCACGCACACATTTTTTCATTTTCAGCTCAAAGCCAAAAATGCTGCGCAGTCATGCATTGCTCCAGGGCCCCGTGTGCACTTATCTTGTGTGCGGAGCCTCAGGAGCTGGCCCAGTCGCATGTCCTCTCCTCAGTGCAGCCTGGAAGGTCCCAGGCTGCTCTGCAAATGGAAGAGGCCACATGACCAGGAAGCAGCTGCGGAGCCCAAGCAGGAGGGATGTGAAAGCGTTCCTCCAATGTCTTCCTGTGTGAGCCTCGCACTCTGGTACCGGGAAAAGGTAAGGTGCAAAAGGGGTCTCAGTTTCTAAAAATCTAAATTTAAAAAGAAAGTAACAAGTGACACAGATGTCGAGTAGTAAACTGTAGCACAACCATTATCCAATAGGTGCCTTTAACATCAGGACAAACACACTTCATACTCTACAAATTATTACCCTGTGGGGTGCACTCTGCATGTGGAGAAGGGGGTGGGTGTCACATTTTCTCAGCACCAAAAGTACAGTATTTTGTTTTGAATACTTCAAAATGTGATTTCCCTGAAACAGAAGTGCTTCCGTAATAGGACTGTTATTTGAATCCTCCATAATAACTGAGAAACAATTGTACCTTTATTGAACAGCGTTCGCACCCAATTGTTTTGATACTGTAGTTTTGGCAATGATTCTAAACTATCTTGAAGGCATTTGAGCAGGTAAAAAGAACAACAGGGTTCATGTGGGGAAAATGTAATAATGCTCGTCAAGAATCCAGCCTTTGCTTCACCCGCTGGAGGCAACCTATGTGGTGGAAAGGCAAAGGCAAAGATTCTATAGCACAGCCAGTAGCCATGTTGGCTGGGAAATTCTAGGGTTTGTAATCCAAAAAAGTAACTTTCCGAAGTTTTGCTTTTCTTTTAAGCTGCTGAAATCACATTTTACTAATCACTTGGAAATCTTTCGTTGCTTTAAGTGGAATTATAATTTCTCTACTTGTTTTCAGTGTTCAAAATGTGACTTCCCTGGAACAGCAGTCCTTGCTTACGGGAACTTTTCAGAGCTTGGAAACTCTTTTCTGTTATTTATTCTAGTGCTTTAAAAGTAAGCTGCTACTAGTACTTGTTGCTACTTTGGAAAAGTAAGCTGCTTTACTACTTGTTGCACTGCTTCTTAATTTTCTGTTACTTTCTATCTCTTTTTTGAGGAAAGATGTAAGAGAATAAAACATGAATGAATATAAAAGAGGAAAATCTCCCATCATAATACCTTTTAAAATGTCCCCTCTGAGTAACATTTGGCTGTGACTAGAATCGGTTACTTCTTAAACCAGTAGATTAGGTTCATCCTTACGTATTACATTGCATTGAAATATGAATTTTTTTCATCTTATGTGTATGTGTACCTTCAAATAACCTGTTAACTTATGGTGAACCCATAAATTTCACAGGGTTTTCTTAGGCAAAGACTATGCAGAGGAGGTTTTGCCAGATTGTTCCTCTGAAATATAGTTTGCAGCATCTGGTATTCTTTGTCAGTCTCCCATCCAAGAACTAACCAGGGTGACCCTGCTTGGCTTCCAAGATCAGATGGAATCTGGTACCTTTAGGGCAGAGCTTTCCAAACTGTGTGTCACAACACAGAATGTCGGCTGCAGTTTGTAGGTGTGTCATGTGAACGTAACAGGTGGAGGGGCTGCCTCTGCCGCCGCCGCCACCCTGACCCAAAGGAGACCCCAGCGAGAGTGGTGGTAGTGGGCCAGGCTTGGGTGGAGCAGCTGCTTCTGCTGCCGCTGCCCCAGGCCAAGGAAGACCCCGGCAAGGGCAGTGGCAGTGGCGGCAGTGGCCCAGGCTTGGGTGGAGGAGCTGCCTCCACTGACTGAATTGCTTACTGAATTACCGTGTCACAAAATGATACAGGTCTAAAAAGTGTGTCACCAACATGAAAAGTTTGGAAAGCTCTGCTTTAGGGCATTTAGGCACATAGAGTCAATGTATTCCAAAGAGACTGATGGGATTTCTGTAGGCCTTTGTGAAATTTAAGTATTTTTTTAAGTTGAATTTACATTTATTCTCGACATTTTACAATTAACAACACATATCTCCATTAACTTAATAAGTAAATAAAGAAGAAATTAAGATCTTTACATTTTCACTTTTTGTATCACTATGTCATTTTTGTTTTAACCTTTTCTACAACCTGTTACTCTTTTCTTGGTTTATTCATCCTTTAAACCCTTCTATTTCTAGTACTCTATATATATCACAATACAAAAACATAATAATTATATCAATCAACCCTGTGAATCCTGAGCTACAAAGTTATTCAATATTCAACTATGTCCAAAAGAAAAACAAATAGATAATTAATTAAGTTTGTACTTGCCTATGACAGTATAACACAAAGAAAGTATGATTATATTTCCCTAACATTTAATTTACCCCACTTCTTTATTCACTATATTTCTTTATTCACACTATATCTTATCCTAAAGTGTCAATATAAGTATCTAGTATGAAAATCAACTTTAAACTAAAATTCAAAAAGAAAAACAAATGGTACTGAAATTGACGGTAAAAAGGAAGTAAAGAGAAAAAAAGGAGAAAGAGGAAAATAGAGAAAAGAGGGAAAAGAGGAAAAAGAAAAGAAAAAAGAAAAAGAAAAAAAGAAGAAAAGATGATGATATGAGTGAAGTAAGATTATAAAAAAAGGAGATAAGTTTACCACTCTATTTTATAATTTACAGTTTCTAGAAAAAAACATTTTCCCCCTTCTCCTTTTCCTTTCAGCTTTTGAACATTCCATTCTTGATTCAGGTTATCTATACTTCGATTTTGCATAAACATGTTTAGCATATCCATCTGATACATATCAAGGAGTTTGAGTACCCATTCTTCAGATGTTGGAATTTCTTTAATCTTCCATTAAAGGTTTAAGTATTTTTGTAATAAAGGGAGATACATTACAGTAGACTGTGAATCAGTCTTGTGTTCAATCACTGTTGTGGTCATCATAAGCAACCAAGAACTGCATGCAGAGAAGTGAGCAGTCTGGTAATGGAGAGAAGTTACTCTTTGCTTTCCCTTGTATCTGACACAGAAAACAAATAAGAACACTTTCTCTTGAATTCATCCAACCTGAATGGCTGTTCTCCTGCTGACTGTGGTGGAAAAAAGAACAGTTTCGGTGAAGATCATGGGGTGGGTGAAGAGCTCTACTTCAATCACTGTTTCCTTGCCACCAGAAATAGTAGACAATAGGAATTCCTATGATGTAGCATGGAGGATTTGACCTCCATCCTTCTAGTTACAGCTGTAACATCCCATTCCTTTAACCTGAGATGTGAAGGAAGAGAATTTGTGTCTGTGCATATATGTATTTGTGTGTGTACATCACCCTGTCCCTGTGAACATGTGCTGAATTCTTGGGACAACCAGATCAGATCAACTGTAGCCCTGGAAAGGTTGTGTACCCCAGTGTAACAGCTGCATTGAAAGAAAATCTAGTGGTTTCTACACCTTCCCTCTTTTCTTCTCCTAAAAATGCTGTCATTTTCTCTCCTACGTTCTGGGTTTTTTGTGCATCCAGTATTTATTTTCTTCAGTGGTTCATGGTCCTCCTCAGTCTCCTATTCTAAAACTGAGTGAGGAAAGATGAAGCTAAGACAGTTTGGTATGCATTGCAGTGGCCTCTAGTGGCCACTAGGCCTAGATACAGGGGAGTCTGGAAATGTAGTGTGTATATGAAACCTTTCTTCCCACTATACCCAAATTAATTAATCCAGCTATCGTGCTCTACTCTATATTCACAATCACATATGCCCTTCCAGTGAGGCTGTAAGGGGTTCAATTTTGCAATTTGTAGAGCACAGCTTGGAAGAGTTAATTTTTTGGACTACAGCTTCCAGGAACCCCTAGCCTGCATGGACAATCACTGTGGTGGTTGTGAGGTTCTGGGAGTTGTAATCCAAAAAATCAACTTTCCAAGCTTGGCACTTGAATAGGAATCAAATAAGGGGTTTAACAGACATGTAGTTTCAACAGTATTGGTTCTTTGATATTTCTGGACTCTATGACTTTCAGTCTACTCATATGACATTTTCCCAAGAAAGCCAAATAAATTGAGGCTAAGAAGGGACTGCCATCAGCTGAGTATGCAACTGGCTAAAGAGAAAAATTGTACAGAAAAAGGGATAATGACTGATTGCGCCATATCAGTTTCATGGACTTCCAAGACTGCTTTTCTGTTTGAAAATAAATTGGTTTTGATCTCAGGAAAGCTCTAAGACATCAAAATGTCCACAAATGCCCAGACATTTGCTTATGACTGATTTTTGATTAAAACATTTAAAGGGTACAGTCTGATGTCAGTTTTCCCACATAACGACAGTAAATAGTAATGAAATATCTTGGTTGGCTCAAAGCTCTGTCACAAATCAGTTAGCAGAGATAGATTTTAACAGATTTAGCCTTGCAGTACCTTAAAGGCCAACAAGGTCTATTGGACATTTGTGTCAGATAAAACTGGTCAGTTTTTAAGGTGTCCCAAGACTCCGAAGTTTTGTCTTAGCTAATTCTCGACAGAGGTTTCAAAGAGCTGTGCAATAGGAACAATCTGTAGAAATCTTTAAACTCAGATGGCTTGTTCCTGAAAGCTGAGTACACAAAAAATGAGTGAAGATAGGGATTAATTGGGGAATTAGCTGATGCTACCTGTCCTCTCCTTCTCTTCTTTCTTGTAAAGAGAAGACATCTGAAAAAACTGATATGGTGCTAAGCATCAACTGTGGATTATCTTTTGTTCAACAGTGTATGAAAGTCTTAAACTGTGATGTCAACCACTGTATGTTATTCCATAGCCTCTTAAGCTGTTATGTTCTTACACAAAGAAGTAACACAACATGAGGGAGAATGTGGCTGAGTGTGTTAGCTCCATCCTCATCCCATTGCCCTCTTGGCTACTCTCCACAAGTTGGAGAATAAAGTTCAACATTCAGCATTTTCTACATGCAGCTGGTGACTCCTTTGTTGCTCTGTGGTATAGGTTGAACTTTAAAGGATGTATTCTATTTTGAGGTCAGGGTCCAGCACTTTGGATAGCTTCTTTGAAGTTCAGACTAAATCCTGAAGCAGATTAACCATTCCAATGATATGGAGGCCTCCAGCTGCCCTGGCTTTTTCACCTCATGATTTTCAGGAGTTTTAAACTGGGCAGAAGGAAGCATATGTGAGTACAACACACTCCCACCATGATTGCATTGATTTAGTACTAGAAACATCTTTGATACTTTGATGCATAGGTCCTTTCAAATTATATCCCTGAGACATGGAATTTAACTAATGGTCAATGTGGCTGGATCCTGTGTGCTCCTGCTAGTGCTAAAAAGACTTGTTCTCCAAGCCTAGAAAGATTAACATTCTCCATCTATTATTCAAAAGTCAGAAGGTCTCAGTTCTTTAACTGCTCATGAATGTATGTCTCCTAGATCCCATTTTCAAGAAAATATGTTTCTTGGAAGTACAGCCCTCAATCCATTGGTTAGTCCTGATTAGAGTAAACCTACAGAATCAATAAGATTTACCTATGTCTTGATTCAATTTTCAACAATTGATTGAATGAGTCTACTCTAATTGGGAATAACCAAGAGGATGCCAGTCACAGTCCTAGTCATATGTGTTCTGCTCCACTTTCTTCTTCTTTTCCTTCTTTCATTGTAATCAAACTTCTAAAAAAACTCAATAGTTTTCCTTAAAAAGCTCCCCACTGCAAAAGTTGAATTTACTCTCCAGCTTGTGAAGGCAGCGGCAACAGAGGCAGAGGGGGAATCTCACGTGACACTATTATAGAGCTATTTGTTATACTAATAAGGGCTTTCTGTCACTCCCTCATGCCATGGTACGTATGCACAGCAACAGAACACTTCAAGGGGCTATGGAGGAATATCCAAATAGTGGCTTGTTGTTGTGTGCCTCCAAGTCATTCCTGACTTATGGTGACCCTAAGGCAAACCTATCCTTCTCTGAGACTGAGAGAACGTGATGTGCCCAAGGTCACTCTGTGGGTTTCCATGGCTGAGCGGGGATTCAGATCCTTGTCCCCAGCTATAGCCCAATGCCCAAAGTACTACACCATGTTGGCTCTCAAACAGTGGCTTACGTGGCACTATTCAGAATTTGTTCACCAGTTCAGTTCCCATCTTTGCAGAACATCTCTTTACTCAGAAGTAAACCCATACTGAATTTAATGGGGTTTACGTCCCTATAAGCACGCTCAGAATTAATGGCCTTTGTAAACAAAGCACACATTTATTTTAGATATAATTTATTGTTGGACACAAGTGCTGATTGAGCAGATTCTGACATTCAGTCACATTTTCCTATTCCTGGAGGTAAGCCAAGGGTATTTACTTTACAGAGAATACAATCCTGCCATGATAAACTACTGTATAAGAACATCTCCCAGTAACTGTTTATATTAGTGGTGCAAATTTGTTAGCTATTAATATACTACTCGGGGTGCACTATATCAGTGAAAACACTAACATTTAATTATTTCCTCCCATGGGAACTAAAACTCTATGACTGCCACACCTTTATGTTAGATGGATTAACTCACTGAAGTCAAATTGCCACCTGAATGAACATATTATTAGGAAATAAGTACAGTTGTTTTTTTGTGTCCATGAGGAGAAAGGTAATACATTAACAGGTTACTATTGTTCAAACACTAATAACTGTGGGAAATAGAGCAGCAGCCATTGCCTTATTAATGTTTGTGATTACTTTCACATGGCAAACCACAATTGTTTAAAAAATAAAAAGCTCTTCTCTGCCAGAAAGTTCAAGAAATACCCTAGAAACTTCAGAACTGTATGTTAATGACTGAGATTTGAATTGCAGTAAGGCACACAAGAGACTGTATGGCTTTCATTATACAATTTGAAACCAATGTATGGTGCAAAATAGATCAGGAAAAGAGGTACTAATGATTTAATAGCTGCAAGGGGCTCATTTACTAGAAAGCCACACATCTACAACCACTCAGTCATCCATCCTCTTTACAGTATCAAACCCAAAGCTGGCAAGTTATAAATGGGTAATGATTAAAAATAAAATATAATAGGGGAAATGAATGGCAGGAGTAGCAGGCTGCCATTTTATGTTCATGCCTCAGATAATGACAATGCCATGAATCTTCCAGTTGCAGAATAAAAAAATCCCATGGCATTGCACCCCAAAGGCATGCTGTCCTGTTCAAAGATCCCTGGCCTGATGTACCTTTTGCCAGGCCACATTTGAGTGTAGCTTTGAGGTCCATAGACCTGAAGAATCATAGAGATGGAAAAGGTCCAAAGCCCAGCTGCTCAGAAAGGCCACCTACAGTGTCTCCTTTTCCTTTGCAGAAACTGGAAAGAAAAAAGCATGGAATGCAAATTACAGTATATTGCCACACAGAGAGATACTCATAATACTGTAAAGCCGGGGTGGCCAACTTGTGCTCCCCTCAAATGTTATTGGACTGCAGCTCCCATTAACACTATCCAGCATAGTTATTGCTGAAGACTGATAGGAGTTGCAGTCTAGCAACATCTGGACAGTTGTTACCCTGACTTCTGGGGGTCCCATGGGGAACACCTTGATTCGCTCCAAGTTATAAAGGTTGGGGAAATTAGCGGAGTACTGGCATTAGCAAAACAACGGGCAGGGTAACCCAGCAGGATCTTTTACCTAACTTTATGGGGTCAAGCCAAGCCAAAAAGCCAGGCAAATGTACCAAATAAATGATTTTTATTAAATGAATATAGCACCACGCACCAACGCACTCACTCATGCACACAAGGCCTATTGAGAAGGAAAAGAGGGAGAAAATGGATAAGGTATATAGCAAAGGGAATATAGAGGTGGTGATACTGCACTTATCCTGAAGTCTTTGGTATGGGAAGCGGTGAGAAGAATGGAGCTCAGCGAAGAGACAGCTGAGGAGATCACTCAACTAGCAGAATGCCGGTCTGCTAGCATGGCGGGGAGTTCTCCAAAGAGACCCTCAAAAACTAGGACTACTTATAGGGTAGAAAGTACCTCAAGGGCAGGCCCTGTCCCGGGGAGAACAATGGTCACAACAAAGGAAGGAATGCCAAACAATGGCAACTTGGTCGTTTGCATGCTCAGTTGCGAGTGTTCAGGGTTGCAGTTGCAAAGGATTGCAGTGTAAGTTTATGTAGATGGACCTCGCCTTGTAGGATTTTCCAAAGTCAAGGTTGCTCAACCTGGGGAAAACCCGATAATCCCCTCAAGCTGGCTACTCTGGGCTGAGGACCCTTTGTTTATGTGGATTTGCACAGCCTGAGGTCTCCTTGGGCTATGTGACTGGGGATTTTTCTGGTCTTGACTTGTTTTCAGTTGTTTGACCTCTTTTGCCTGTGTGCTCATCTGGGCAACCTCTCTGGCATGGTGGGTATATCTAATATCAAATTTATAGTCCCCGGGATAGGGTATGCCAGTGGGGTAATACAGTGACAAATTTACACTTCTACTGTTTGTGGGCCATTAATGTCATGTGACAGAACTACATGTGCAAAATCACACACAGTGGGAAAGAGAAAACAAGGAATATGCCACCGCAAAGCACCACAGGGCTCAAACGAGGGCCTGATATATCATGCAGTAGTTTCCTGCTCCTTTAAGGAGCAGAGTACTCTTTGGAGTTCAAGACACAGAAAAGAGAAAACAATGGTGCAAGCCATCTCATTGTCTGAACAGAGAACTTCCAGGTTTGCGAAGGAAGCCATTTTTAAATTGTTATAGATTGGAAGTCTCCATAGCAATCAGCGGAAGAATTCAGGATTTTAACTTGGCTGTGAACTATATGCCTGCAAATAAAAGCTAACAGCAAAGATGCTTTCTAACTCAAGTTGCATTTTGTTTATTTCTGTGGCAGTTAAAAAAAAATACTCCTATCAGTGTAAATTCCAACATAACTAACAGTCCAGCCTTAGAAGGTAGATAGGAGAAGAGCTGGGGATGATGGAAAACATAATTTAACCCACCCGGAGAGCTCTAAGTTGGGATAAGGCTGTTGTAGAGCCATATTTCTGTACAGTTCATCCATTTAGTGGCATACCCAAGCCTCTCTTATGTCTGATTAGGCAGTGCTGTGCTTTCCTCCAAGAAGCATGTGGAGAACTTCATGAACATTATGAGCAAGCACTTCAAAAAAGTGGGCACATAAAGAGAAGCACATTGTCTTTCTGTTCCTCACAGTTGGGTACTCCGTCGTGGAGAAAAGAGGATGAAACACATTAAAACATTATTGGACAGAACAAATGCTTTGTGTGAAAGGTCTTGGAGTCCATTCGTGCAGCATTCATCAATCCTGACGTTCTTGTCTTTCATTCTTCATAACTGCATACCATCCGCTTAATGCCTTACTTCCTCTCGAGTCACTTATGATGTGTTGTATTTTAAAACACGTTAGTTTTCTAAAACTACATCAGCTAAAACTGCTATGCTGGTGTCAAATCTTCAGCAGCATTTTTTGGGGGTTCCCCCTCTTGTTATTTAAATATAAATATAGATATGGATATGGATATGGATACAATGTATTGTGAAGATCAGATTTTTCATACACTAACAGAGCACTTAGCTTCACAATTTGCACTTGGAAAAGCATTCATTCACTTGCAGCAGTCTGCAGTACTATTTTGCCACAAATTTGAAAGCAGAATTTTTATTTCTATGTTCTTCTCAAGCATCTAATATGAAGGGAGAATAAGCAGATCCAGAATTATTTGCCTGAGGGCCTTTCAACCTGAGCACCTATTAGTATAGTTGAACTGGGGCTGGTTACAGTGAAAATAACTGTCCCCCCCCCCCCAACAATGTCATCTGGCTGCTGATCTGTATATCTTCCAACATTTCAAACCCAGGACGTTTGAACAACATCCAAGTGCGGTCAGGATCGCAAAAGTTATGAAGGAGGAAAAACACACAAGCTAGGATTGGTTGCAGCAGTTTGCTTTTGCCTGAGCCTACTGGGAAGGGCAAGATTCAACCCCTGCTCTTCTCCCCTGCTGAGTTAATTGAGTGCAAACTAGGGAGACATTTGCCCTTTGCAAAAACAGTTTGCAGCAATTGAAGTCATCTGAGGACAAAGGGGAAAAGTGGGAAGAGAAGAGAGAAGTGAGACTTTTCAAAGCAGCTGAACAGAGGAACAACAGAGGATTGATTAATTGGGACTGTCCCTGCCAAATCAGAACAATTGCAAGGTATGAATCTGTTTCTGGGCACAATTCAAAGTGCCAGGTATGACCTATCAAGTTGATATGGTTCTGGCTATGTACCAGACCATATTTCCCCATATCAGACTGCCTGGCCCAAGAAATCCTCAAGACAGGATTTCAGCCCCACTACATTCATAAGTATACCTGATCGGGACATGAAATAGGGCCTTCTCAGTAGCTGCTCCTAGACTCTAGGACTCCTTGCCTATGAAGGCTAGAATGGCCCTCTGTTTCCAGGCCTTCTAGCATAGAATTGTCTACTCTTACAGGCTTTTAAAATGAAACTTGGAAGGAAACAGCTTTTAAGAGGGTGCTGCATTATTCTAAATAGTACTGTTTTAAACTACTTTTATTCCAATTCAGGCTTATGTTTTAAATTGTTTTATTAAATTAATTCTGTTTTAATGTTGAGTTTATGTATGTTTTTGGCTATATTATAATCAGTTTAATTTGTAAACTGCTTTAAGTCCCAGTCGTCAGAAAAAGGTAGGGTATATGTAGTGGTTTGAGCATTGGACTACAACTCTGGAGACCAGGGTTCGATTCCCTGCTCAGTCAAGGAAACTCACTGTGTGACCTTGGCTGAGTCATGTACTCAGCCCCAGAAAATCCCATAATAGCTTTGCCTTAGAGTTGGCATAAGTTGGAATTGACCTGAAGGCACACAGAAACAATAAATAAACAGGAACAACAATTCCTAATGTTGGTCCTCTGCTACCAACTAAATATGAACTTGCAACTGTGGTTCCCATATGGCCCTTATTTTGTACAACATTACTTAGAACTGGGGGAGAAGGTTGTGTAATCCTTTAGATGATAGCGGATTGCAGCTCTAAGCATCTCTAGAAACTAAGCAAATGCTGGGAGTTCCAGTACAAACAATGTCTGGAGGGGCACACAATTCCCACTTCAGATGTAGAAGGTTTCTATGGTGACTTTTCCACCCCCAAGGTCAAAATCTATTTATTCCTTTCATTCTAGAATGTGTGCTTTGGATTGTAGTCTCCCTATTTGTTGTGGTTTAGACTGACTCCTGCTCTGAAAGCCTGTTAGAGTTTATTCATAGTTTTATTCTGAGGCAGAAACTTGCAGCTAAATTCCCATTTTCTATAATACTTTGTCATTCTCCAGAAAACTTTAATACAGCTTCCCTTGTCATTGTGGTAAGAATGCTTTTCCTTAGAAGTTAGGAAACTTTCCAGGATTAAGGGCAAGGATATGGAGACACGTGCAGGGAAGTTCTGGAGGAAATCTTCTTTCATTCCTCAAGAGCCCTGGGACCTGGGTGGAGCTTCACCTTCCAGAAGTGAACATCCCCAAAACACGCAGCCAAAATAACACTGGAATAGTTTAACTTAAAATGGTCCTGTCAAATTGCAGTTCTCAGTCCAATTCAGAATATGTGGCGGAATTTGAAAGAGCTGTTCACCCATGGTGCACATCCTACCTGACAAAGTGGGAACAATTTTGTTAAGAAGAATGAACAAAAGTTACAAGATTCAGATGTATAAAGTTCATAAAGACTTATTAGCTCTTTTTTGCATTGTATTTGCCATGCGAAAGGGTGCCACCTGTTGTGGCTGCTGGGATTAAGGTTGGTTTGGGGAGCCAGGCCAGGAGATGTTGCTTAGTTATGCATTCATAACTAAGCAGGCAATGTAGGCTCTCGGTCAATGTCTAGCACGACTAGAAGTCTGATAAGAGCCTGCCATTGTTAATTCAATCCAATCTGACAAAATCAATCATGAGGCTTGCAATTAAAAATAAATAAGAGGAAGTATCATCTTAAAAAACCTATATAAACCTACCAGGAATAAGTGACTGTAATTCTAGGTAGGCATTAAACAGTCACCAACATTATTATTTCTTTTTCTCTCCTCTTCTCTCCTCCCTTTCCATATATGATTCTTGGTTTTAGGCATGAATCTGATATATTTTAGATAGAGTAGGTCTGAGCTGTAGACAACATGATTGCTGGATCTCTATGCTGGTTTATTGCTTGTAAATGAAACAGAAAGTTAATAAAAATAAATTAAAAAACTTGAAGGGGATGCAGGGGAGGAGAAGCAGAGACACAATTAGATTCAAAGCAGTGGCTCATTGCAGTTCATCATTGCAGTTCACTATTGCAATGTTCATATGGCATTTGTAAAATATAAGCAATAAGCTGTCTGGTGTTTGTTTTTGTTTTTTTGGAGATAAGATTGATTTTAGCATCCTCTTTTTCATTACACATTTCACAGGATTTAGCAGTTCAGAATGGTGTTTTGTTTTTTCTTCACATTCCTAAACTTTCAAGACCATCCCATAGGGCATATATACTCTCTCTCTCTCATGTGTGAGAGAGAACATGAAGTGATATTCCTCTATAAATGAACTCTGAAACATTGGATTTCTTATCAGAACATCCTTTCATCATAATATGCTGCTTTAGATATTGTAACAATTCATGCAAATAATACTGAATTAACTCTATCATAATAATTGTGAATACAAATGTGCCCAGAATGTTATTGTTAGAAATTATGGAGCTAAGTACAATATATATCCCTCATGTTTTGTCTAATAAAGCAAGTTCTAAGCCACAGCAACCCCATATTGTCTGCAGATAATCCTACCTGATGCATTGTTAACAAGTCTCTATGATACTAATTAAACTAACAGCTTAAAGCTAGAGTTGACAGGAACACATGCACGCACGCACACACACATTCCTGTTCACACTTACCTGGAAGTAAAGTTCCATTGTTGTTCATTTCTGAATAGATGTATATAGGATTGCACTGCATGTTTCTCTGAGTTAAGCAGTTCTTTTTCCATTGAAATAATTATGATATTATTTGTGCTATTCTGTCCCCTATTTTTCTGTTTCTGATTAAACTTCATGCTGCTCCTGAGATTGACACCATCATCTTTCTCTGTAATGCATTTTCTACCTATTATTGTACTCTTGGCCTGATTAAGCTATCATTTTATTTGGACCTGCTTTTCAAATACCAGGTGTATGAGGAATGGTATTGCCTTGGCTTTCAAAACAGAAAGGTTCCAAAGATTCCCTTACAGTATGTTATGTGGGGATTTGCCTAACTTTTCAAGAGCAGGTTGGCAGAACCACTTTTCATTTGATTTCATTTTTGCCAAGAGTTTGTCCTCAGCCCATTGCTATCTCGAAGAAATATTCTGAGAGCTGTTTAATTAACTCTGTGTTTGTGAAGGCTTGAAATATTTAAATGCATAGTGAAAAAGTGATTTATTAATACAAAACACTAACTGGGACTATATCAGGAGGGCCATTGCATGGGCAGAAAGTGTAAATGCCAGATTTTGGCAATTAGATTACATGGATCACATCTGGAGAAACATAATCATAGGATCATAGGATCATAGAATCATAGAATCATAGAGTTGGAAGAGACCCCAGGGCCATCCAGTCCAACCCCCTGCTACGCAGGAACACCCATCAATGCATTCCCAACAGATGGCCATCCAGCCTCTGCTTAAAAACCTCCAAAGAAGAGGCAGCATATTCCACTGCTAGGCAGCTCTGACTGTCAGGGAGTTCTTCCTGAGGTTCAAGTAGAATCTCCTTTCCTGTAGCTTGAATACATTGCTCCTTGTCCAAGGCCCTTTTCGCACGGCATTTTCCATGCGAAAGGGTGCCTGGAGTGTCACGCGATTGTGAGGAGTGATCTGCACAATGCACTCACAATCGCGCGATGCTCCAGGGGCCGGCAGGCGCCAATTGCACACCTTTTCCTTAGCGTCTGGAAGCCAAAAATGCTGTGCAATCACACATTGCTCCCGGGCCCTGCGTGCACTTACCTGGCGTGCTGAGCCTCCGGAGCTGCGCCGGTTGCGCTTCCTGCCCCAGCGCAGCCTGAGAAACTCCCAGGCTGCACTGCAGAAGGAAGAGGCGGGGCTCTCATGCGAGCAGGCAGTTCGTGCGGAGCTGAAGCAGTGGGGATGTGAGAGCCTCTTGCCGGAGGCTGCTTGCGCGATCCTCACACCCCAGCGCCGGAAAAAGGTAAGGTGCGGAAAGTGCACTAGTCTCTGGAACAGCAGAAAACAGGCCCACTCCCTCCTCGACAAGACATCCTTTCAAATATTTAAACATAGCTATCATGTCCCCTCTTAACCTTCTCTTCTGCAGACTAAACATACCCAGCTCCCTAAGCTGTTCCTCCTAGGGCATGGCTTTCAGAACCTTCACCATTTTGGTCGCCCTCCTCTGGACACGTTGAAAAAGTAATGAAAAAGTAACTTTCAGCTCATAGATGCTAAGCAGGGCCAGCCCTGGTTAGTTCTTGGATGGGACACTGCCAGTGACTACCAGGTGTTGTAGGCTATATTTCACAGGAAGGAACTGGTAAAACCATCTCTGGGTACTCGTTGCCTAAGAAAACCGTATGAAATTAATGGAGTCACAATAAGTTGACAGGTGACTTGAAAGCATGTATGAACACAAAGAAGGTCCCAACCTGTATAATATGAAGAAGAAACCTCACTATTTAAACCATGAAGACCTCTTAACACCCAGATTCCTGTTTAAAATGAAATCAGTTGGTTGAAGCATATGTTTCTCTTCAATCACTCTTCCATTTACAAGATGGCAGCTAGATTGTAGAAAGGCCATAGAACTATTTTTGTGCAAAGCCTTTTTGGAGTTGGTAACATGAAGCCTAGTACATTTACACTAGATGGAAGAACTTTCCTCTTCCTGCAAAAGGTTTCTTTTTATTTTATTCCTATATATCATTCCAGGCACATGTCTAGAAGTTCCCAAGACTTTGGGCCTCGCATGAAGTCTTTGGTTTTGGAGCACTTCCCACCATGTTGCTTAAGCTCCAGGCGATGGAGTTCCTGCTGGTGAGCCTCCAGTAGCAGCAAGAAGAAAGAGGTGGCACCAAGAGCAAAATGAGGTTCCTGCAGGTTCTTCCATTATTAGCTGCTCTGCATCTGAAGGGAGGAAGACAAGGAAAGGCTAGGAGCAATGGAGAAGCAAAGAAAGGAATGAGCATAGTCCAGATTCATGCTGAGCTTTATGTCTCTAGCTTTAATGAGGAGGAACCTGGAGCCACGTCATAACATTGCTATTATCAGTGCACAGTCCAGGCATGGGTGATAGCTGGTTTTACCTTTCCACCTCCAACCTTCCACTGCTGTTGGTTCCTTTCCTGGGGCCAACTCTACTTGCTTGCCCCCCCTGCTTGGACAGGGCTATTAATCCTATTGCAAAAAAGAGAAAAAATGAGGAGAGAGAAGAGGACAAAAAAGATACAGAGTGCTGTAGCAGTTTGAGCGTTGGACTAGAACTCTGGAGACCACAGTCTGAATCTCTGCTCAGCCATGGAGACCCACTGTGTGATCTTAGGCAAGTCATACTCTTTCAGCCTCAAAGGAAAGCAAAAACAAACCAACTCAGTATGAATCATACCAAGAAAATCTCATGATAGAGTTGGCTTATTGTCTCCATAAGTTGGAAGCAACTTGAAGGCACACAACAACAACAACAAAAACAATAACAACAACAACAACAACAACGGGGAGAAAGAGAGAATTGGGAGGACAAACAGTTTTCACACCATAATAAAGACTGCAGGAAACAAAAATCGTGACACAGGCATTTATATGTACATGTGTGTTATATATATATATGCTGTGTGGTAGAAGAGGAGTAGACTTGTATGGACTCGAGATTGTTTCATTTGAACTGTATTTTTTTTCCTTGCATGCCTGACCATGGTTCCTATTGAATAATATACAGACTAGAGGGGAAGGTGAGGGCAGAAGAAGACCCCAATGTGGTGCAGTGGTTGGTCAGGGAAATTCAGCTTCAGTCAGCATATCTACACATCAGCACGGCTGACAGTGAGAGATTGTGGGAGTTACAGTCCAAAACCATTGGTGGGCTAAAACACATCCTTATTTTAGAGCTAAAGAATTTGGAGTCCTGAAATTACTTTTGAGTACCAAAACTAGAATGATCCTTTCACACAACCCCCCACTTCTGATTATCCCAAGATTTCTTCAGTTCAGAATTATAATTTAGTGTGGTGGTGGTAAATCGTATTGTTGCTGTTAGTAATAAACCATTGGAAGTCAGAAATCCTTGCTGATCTATTGCGAATCTCTCAGAGAACTACCAATAGCTCCTAATCTACATTCTGCCTTTTCTTGCTATAACTGAAACATAGATAGTGTTTCCTTCTGCTAACTGGTCCAAATTGTGGTGTTGTTTTTTCCTAAAAACCCTAAACAAGCACGTGTAATTACTGCATCTAACTCTTAAGATTAAATGATATTTGTACTGCTCACTGCGAGGTCAGGAGTGAAAATAATTGTGCTGTCTGATTTACAATGCTGAGAATTTATAATGCAAGTATGCAGTGTTCTACTGCAGCCAATAAGAAATAGAACGGAGGCAGTATAAACAAGTAATTTTCAGGAGGCAGAAGGATCAGCATATTCTACTGGGTGAAGTTGCCAGTGAGACACTGAAGAGGGAGAGGAGTTCATATCAGAGCAAGGCAGCTAAAACCACCAATCAAAATATAATGATAGACCTAGGGAACAAGCTGGAAGTCTGGGCCTGAGACCATGCTGGAAACTAGGTATCTGGAATCAACTGCAGACTCATAAATGAGCTAACAACATTTTGGGTAGAGTAGACAGGAAAATAAAATACAAGGAGATGAAATATTCATAGTCTGATATTTTTATGGAACTCCCAAACTACTTCCATGATTTATACCACTCCCCTCACATGCATGTGTAGTAGGGTGTGTGTGCAGTAAAATAATGAAGGCTGCATTAGAGTGCCACCCTTTGGGTAAGACATGATCAAGAAGTGAGGATCAATCAGGGCTGTCCAGGAGTTTTTAACAGACAAAAATACTATAAACACTGGCAACCAGCAACACATTGGGCATTTCATAAGAGACAGAATGAAACCACTAAGTTGAAGAATAACTGCAAAAGTGTTTCAGCAAAGCAGCAATTGTTCAGACGGCTCTTTTCTGTCTCTCTCAGAATGTGATCTGGAGAGAGAGTGCTACTATATATAAACCAGTAACCAAGGTGGATAGAGAAAGGTCCTTGGTATAACATGCTTGGAGTGGTGTAGTTTTAACAACCTTCAAAGTAGCTCTCAATAAGCCTCTCCTACACTGTACACATTTGCTATGGTCATCCCACAGAGGCATTTGAACAAAATTCATTTTTTTTAGCAGAAATATATTTGCCTTAATTGCACTTTTGCTTATCATTTACTTTAAACAAGTAAACAAGATGTCTTCCTACCAAAAGAAATGTGACAGAATAAAAGGACTGTATAATGTGCACATTCAACTCTCCAAGTGACAAAAATTATCATATGTGTATAAGACTATGTGTTCCTGCTTTTGGATGTAATCTTGTTGAATCCCCACAAAAGGAGCTTATGCCTGTTTATGCAGCTCACAGATTGCTTGGTGAAAGAGAAACATGAGCCTCTCCCTTGCCACCTGTGTTGTTTTGAAACTGAACTTTCTGGGAGAATACTTAGGAAAAACTCACCTGATTTTGGAGAGTCTTTTTCCAACTCTTAATATTGGCATGAGCTACTTGCTGGTGCTACACCCATGCGCATGATCATATTTTCACAGAGCATTTTGGCTTGTTCTGCAGCCAGCATGGCAATAACACCAAGTATAACAAAGGAGAGCTTGTAATTTAAGCCACCCAAACAGAGAATTTGGAGAAGTTACCTTGGGGGACTACAGATCACAGAATCCCTTACCTAACATGACCTTGCTGCCTGAAGGCTCTGGGATTTCTCACAAAAAATTACTTTTCCAAGCTCTGCTCCATCTTAGGGAAGTTTGAAATAGTCTGTATTTGGTCCTGGTCCATTCCATATAGGTTCAATAATGAGTCCATTCTCATCCAATTTTCTGCATCATTCTGCAATTTAAAAATAACAACACCATCACCCAGACATGAAAACTCATATGCATTTTTCCTAATATATTCATTTTTGAATGTACCTTTCCATAAATATGCATTTTGGTACACGGTTTCTTAATATGCAATTTTTGGGGCCAAGAACTGTATCAGAAAATTCAGAGAAGTGGCACATCTGAAGGATAAAATTGTTCTGATCTGTGCAGAAAATGCCAACTAGGCCACTTTGCTTAAAAAACCAGCCTAATTAAATTCTCTGGAATCGTTGCTCAACTTTCCAGTCATATATAGTTGGGAACAGAAGGTTTACTTTTATATCTGGCTATGTGGCAACAGCCACAGAAAATGTTATTGAGGCAGAACTCATCAAAATAATGGCTTGACTGAAAAAGAAGGTTGCTCAGAAGACTGCTTGGTTTGGTGGCCATGCAGTTACATAGTTCATAACAATCAATGAGCATTTCATCAAAAGGAAGGTATTACTGCTAAATAATTTCTATATGTGCCCCTACAAAGTATTTGGTTTTGTAATTAGCATCATATATAACCAAATATGAAATGATATACCTTGTTACCCTGATTTCTGGGGTCCCTTGGGGGACACCTCAATGTACTCCACATGATGGGGAATGGAAACTAGCCAGAGCACAAGCAATAGCAATGCGAGAGGCAAGGTAACCTAGCGGGGTCTTTTTACCCAGTTTTTACAGGGTCAGGCCAAGCCAAAAACCAAACAAAAATGTCCAATAAATGATTTTATTGAATAAAAGTCTCACGCACCAATGCAATCACTCACACACTCACTCAAGACCTATTAAGAAGCAAAAGAGAGGAAACTGGGTAGGGGAATATTGAAGGGATAATACTGCACCTTTTCCTGAAGTCCTTGGTCTGGGAAAGACAGTGGAGAAGTGGGGCTCAGCACGGAGCGGTCTGAGGGGATTACTCAACGGATGGAGCAACGGTCTGCTGGGATGACCAGGAGTGACCCAAAGAACTGCTCCAAAACTGGGACTATTTGTAGGGGGAAAAGTACCTGGAGGGCTAATCCTTTCCGGGGGAGAACAATGGGTGATGCAGCGAGAAAGAAGCGGCACAATGGTAACTTCATTTGCGTGATGGGATTACAAGGTATTGCCGAAGTCTCAGGATCGTCGGCTGCATTTGGTTGTGGCATGACTTCATGTAAATGGTCCTCACCTGATAGGATATTTGCTAAACTTGGGGCAAATCCCCTCAAGTCGGCTTCTCAGGGGCTGAGGACCCTTTGTTTATTGTGGGTTTGCCCAGCTTGAGGTCTCCTGGGGCTACGTGACTGGGGATTTTACTGGCCTGACCTGGTTTTCGATTGTTCCACCGCGGCTGCCTACGTGCTCATCCGGGCGACCTCTCAGGCACATGGAATCATATTTAATATCAAAATTGTAGACCCTGGGATAAGGTTTTTCCAGTGGAGTGACAACCTGATGGGGGCGGGGAAAGGGTTTGCATTTATTTTGAAGGAAAAGGAGTTGATTGAGTGAGAAAACAGAAAGCAGCAATTTCTTCTCCTTTTCTCCCCCATCTCTACCCCAGATCCCCTCGTTCTCAGATAACCTCCTAGACAGAGCGTGTATGACCTGGGCTGACCTCACTCTCCTGTAACTGCTCAGCTCCAACAGCACTTGCTGCTTTTAATCACAGGACAACAAGCAAGAGAAGGCAGTGATTCCTCCTACCTTCTCTCTCTTGCTCCCTCTCTCTGGCTATCAAAGGAGCGAGCATTGGATTTACAATGTTTCCTATAGAGAAAGTGTGGGGAGATATGTCTGCCTGACTCACCCACCCAGTTGGCCATAGAAGACCATGGAAGGAAATTGCCATCTCATCTTCTCATTTGTGCTCTTCACTCACTTATCTGAATGATGATGAGGACTTTGCTCTGTCCACCATCCAGTGAACATCCAAGGAGCATGCACCTTTCTTTTATGTTTCATTAAATGAGGGGATGAAATGGCTGTTCCACGCCATGATCTTCTATGACCATCCAACTGAATAAGCTAGCAGGTAGAAGTATCTCCTCACATGTTCTCTTCAGGCCTATCATTTCATGGCAAAAGTTTCATGGACAGCCAATATCTAACTCAAAAGGTTTTAACTTCATGAATTTACTCTGCTAAATGCTAACCGCACATGAACAGAAACTCACCTTGCATTCACAATAGAAGAAGAATGGGAGTTGATGCTCAGTTTGTAATACATTTAAGTATTACAAGGTAACAAGTTAATAGTCCAAACCAACTAAATATGAATTTTTGTCAAGAATCTCAATGGATCACAAAAGTGGTAGTACAACTGTATGATCTCACTGACTAAAAAAATGTTTACTGTTGAAGGTTCAGGTGTTTCAGAATAATGTTGGCAAAACGATAAATCTTCAGGAAGAATGATAGAGTCATAAAGGTTTTCGAAAACAGGCAATATGCAGAAATGTGAATAGGTCTCGCATGAAAGGGAATAGAATAGACTGGCAGGAGAAAGCTGACAACTTTAAAAAATTAAATACATGAGCTATTGTTTTCTCTTTGTTTAATTGGATACAATGAATGAAAGGGTTTGAATTGTTACAGCAGCCAGTTCTCATGTGCAAGAATAAAGTGTCCCAACAATCTGCACAGAATAATGTTTTTAAGGTTAGATCATCCAAGGATACTTCACTTATGGAAGGATTTTGTCTTAGTGCAGACAGTTGTGTAAGAATCAGAAATACATCTCTTCCACTTCTGTGATTCTTTCACTTCTTGAGGTTTTTTTTAAAATTAATTATATTTTTATCTTGCTCTCATCTTCCAGAGCATTTACTTTTCCATCAATGTTGTCAGTTGGTGAGTTGACACTCTTCATAATTCCCTTGAAGTAAATGAAATCATTAGTCATCACTAGGCATCAGGAGGCATCTGTCATGTACAATAACATGATTTAACAATGCTTGAGTTTGTGCAGTGCTTTCTGACTGAGGATGCCAATGTTCCTTAAAAGCAGCAAACACATTAAGTGTGTGGGTGGTGTTAGAGAGAAAAGGGGAAAAGAAGGAAAGTGATTTATGAGATATCAACTAAGAAGGTGGCATAGGTTCTGGAGTCATAGTGCTTCTTTATGCATCCTTGGATTATTGTACTGTTCTTCTATAAATTCAAGTAGATGAATATCCACTGGTTAGGAATCAGTAATTTTGTTCCCCTTGCTAAATTGCCAGACTTTGGGTTGAACATACATGGAAATAGGTTTGCTTCTCAGTTTCAAAATAATGGCACTCCTAAAGGTTAGATATGTCATTACATATTTTACCCATAGGAACGCTATTATTTTGTAATGATATATTTAACGACTTATTTTATATAGCAGATAGAATGTTGGTCTTAGAGCAGGGAAGCTGTGTTAACAACACACAAAACACCCTGCCAGATTAGGCCAAAGGCCTGTCTGGTCTAGCTTGCTGTTTCCCACAGGGGCAACAGCATGTCTCCCAGGAAGTCCATAAATAGAATATGAGTTCAAGATCAGCTTTCTGCTCATATTCCCCTGCAACCTGTACTCAGAAGCATGCACCTCTGCTCCTGAGGATAGCATGTACCTATCAGTTCAAATCAGTACTTAGAAAGTGAGCTCAGTGGATGGCCCTACATCAGCAACTCTTTCTGAGTATTATTTACTTCATAAGGTTAATGAGAGGATAACATCGGGCAATCTAGTATATAGTGATTTTTGCTTCAAGGAATAGTGGGATACAAGTAGAATATGGGGAAGGGGAGGACATTTTGAATCTTTACTCATAGGAACATTGGAAATTGACTTATGCCAAACCAGACATCGGTCCAGCCAGCTCAGTACTGTCTGCACTGACAGGAAGAACTTCTCTAGGATTTTAGACAAGGATCTTTCTCTGCCCTGACTGGAGATGTCATGAATTGAACTTCAGTGTTCTCTACCTAAGAAAGCAGCAGTTAACTTCACACAGGACAGGGACAACCTGGATTTCAAGGGAAGTTATTTCAATTTTGCTGATGGAGTTGAAATTTTATTACCTGTCTTTTATATCCCTTTGTACCTGGTCCCCATGTGACCAAGGAGGGGAGTGGCCTTTGCCTGCATTGAGAACCCTCCAGAAAAACTCAACTGCAATAGGAACAACATCTGATATAAAATGTAGGCCTCTGACTCTACCATCATTGCCCATCTTTTTTTCTTGTGATTTTTTCAAACATCTTTTACCTGATAAAGAATCCAGTGGAGCTTCAAATGTTTGCATGATGTATTTTGTGCATTTCAGTTGGCCCATAAAGGTATCACTCTTTTGAGGATTTTGCATTTTGTTGTATAACGAATTGAACTTATTACCTTTTGAATGGTCTACCACTAGCTACGGACCTCTTACCTCAAAAGAGTTCCAAAAGAGATGTTATGTGGAGGTAGGATTATAGTTTGAGAAACATAGATGCAAAGCTTTCTTTTGTTCACAGAACTTGGATTCTTGAATCTTAGCTCCATCTTTAAGGTCTCCAGTATTGCATTTTTGGCATGAGTTTATATTTTAGTTTTTGAAAGAGTATACTGGATTATATAGCAGCATAAGAGTCAAGTGTTTCAACTGAAATAATAGTTAATTTACAACTGCACATATGTTGCTGGCCATTTAGCAGTTGCATACAGATCTTGTGCTTCAGGTCAGGCCATCCTAAATTCAAAATCAGATGTGTTATATAAACAAAAAAGAATATATTATAAAAATATATATTTATACAATGTAGTCATTCCACAACAGTGGCCCTTTCCACACCTTACCTGCATCTTGTGATGTCCTGGTGTCATCCCAGCATCATCCTGGCAGTTTCTTTGCCATGATGGGAGCATGTCCTGAACACTTCCCTCTGCACCTGGCTGGCTGCTGATGGATGGTAGCATTTAGGACACGTTCCTTCCTTCCTCAGTGCAGCCAGTCTCTTCCTGTGTTGCGGTGAGGAGGGAAGTGCCTTTATAGCACTTCTGAGCTTCTTGCATGGCCCCAGCTGACATGATTGTCACACAAAAGGGACTTATTACTGGATTTTTTTTCTGGTAATAGTATAACGTGCAATCATGACAGATGGAGATGTGACAGAAGTAGGACCATAACAACATTATGCAGTAGCACATGTCATGGACCGGCTTGAATGCTTCCCCATGCTGGGATGTGCAGAAATGGGTACTGCTACAGCCATGCACCATTAATAATACAAATCACCTGCAGATATCTATTTTCATAATCATCTCAGGAAAAAATCAATAATTCCTTCACCATGTGAGTATTCTTTTAACCATCTTTTGGCAATGACATGTTATACAGGTAAACAGTTAACAGAAGCAAATTACCATTGTGATGCAAACCATCATGTAAGAAGATAGTATGTAACCTTATAATGAGACAGACCACTGCTGCATCTGGTGTAGTATTGTCAACTTTGATAGCACAGTTTCAGGCAGGAATCTTTCCAGGCTTACCTACATGAAGATCCCTGGTATTCCTTGGTGGTCGCCCATCAGGGCACTAATGAGACTTGATCCTGCTTATCAAAGTCAGATGAGACCAGGTTTGTTTGGTATGGTACAGTGATTCCACCAAAGTTCCATCTGAATCACCACAGCAAATGGAGACCATTTTCGGGGACCCTCTTGAAGTGGGAAGAGATCCCAGGATTGCTATCTGGCTTCACTGTAGGCAGCAAATGAGCAGGGGTTTTGGTTTTTTAAAGAGAAAAAACCTGCTGCTGCTGCAGCACCAAGAGATCTTGTTCAGGGCAAAGACAGAAACAAAGTCCAAGCAGCCAGGCAGCAAAGGCAAAACCTGTAGAGCAAGACAAATGAGTGATGACAGCAATAGCTCCCAATCACTCCTCCACCACCACCACAAAGTTTGGGGAGGCGGTTCTGGGAGAGATGGGATAGAGGGAGTACAGAGAAGGTTCTAATGCCAGCTCAGCTCACCAAATGCCTGAAGAGATATCACCAATTGGACTGATGGTAATAAAGCATCCTCTTGAAGATAGGGCTCAGCACTTTGGATAGCTCCTTGAAATCTTGGATTAAACTCCAGAGTGGACTCACCATCCACTGACATCAGAGCTGCCACTGCTTCTAGCCCTTTGGTTTAATACCTAAGTCGGACTGCCTCAGTTCCTCAGAAGTTGAACCTGAATAAGGATTTGGCTGCAAGAAGCTCAAAACAAAGGAAGCCAGAGAATGTTAATATTCCACGATTGCAGAGATTGTTTTGTCACAGAGACTCCAATTATACCATAGAGATGAGTTAATCTAAAGCACAGATAGAACCTAGCTAAGCTGATTGAAAAGTATTCATCTAAACAAAACTTTCAGCAATATTCTCATCCTGGAGGAAAATATAAGAAGATTGCATTTTATGTGTTAAATATGCTGGCATAGTATGAGCAATAAATATACTAATTCTTACAAGTGAATTTTCCTTAGCATTCATTGCTCTGGTGAGAAAAATTGCTCACCTCAAAAAAGAAAAACAAAAACCAACAGCCCATTAGGATGTGGATGTGAGCATGTGCTATAGAGTACACTGTAAGCAAGTACCTTGCTGGATTGGGCTCTACAAGTTTTCATCATTTGGCATTTTAACTTGCCAGAATGCAGCACTTTCACTTTTCTGGATTTTCTTTATATAAATCAGAACTGCCTTGTCATGAGTCAGAAAAAAATTGAATCAAAGCCTTCTTGCCTGAGGGATAAGGAATGTGTGGCCCTCCAGACATTGAACTACAGTTCCCATTACCCCTCTTCCTTGGCTGTGCTAGTTAAGTCTGATGGGATTTGCAGTTAATTAACATATGAAGTATATCGCCATTACCTGACTTACTTCTTTACTTAATCCTTAATCACTTATGGCCATCAGTAACGACAGTATTACTTAAAATAAGAATGAGTTTTTAAGCATTTAATAAGAAACTATTGCCACACTCTCCGACATTTTATAGATGAAAGCTAGGACATGTGCAGCCAAGCAAGAGTGTAGTCAAGATGACAAAAAGATATTAATGGGGAAGAACAGAAAAGTTAGGAGAAGCTGCATCAGTTGGTTTTTGCTTATGCCTACTGGGAAGGGCAGGATTCTCCCTGTCCTCTCCTTTCCCCAGGTTCACTGAGTGCAAACTATTTTTGAACTTTGAACTCAGACTGCAGCAACTGAAATGAGCAGAAGGCAAGGGAGGAAAGTGGAAAGAGGAGAGAGAAACTGGGGCATTTTAAAAACAACTGAAAAAGTAGGATGAAAGAAGATTAAGCAGGGTTGTCCCTTCCAAATTGGGGCAGTTGGGGGGTATGCATGTACAGAGAATTACTGCCAACCATTCTACTTGTGTTGGCTTATTTATTTAGATCCCTCTCTTCTACAATGAAATGCTCAAGGCCATGAGTACTAAATCGGAGACTTTCAGCAAGGAAGGCCTACACACCATTCCTTTACTATTCCTCTGTATTTTTAAATAAAGTACTTTGCAGTTAGGTCAGTCCTTTGCAGTTAGGTCAGTCTGGGGAAGGCAAGGCTCCTGGACTGCCAGCAAATCATGGGGAGCCAAATGCTCCCTACCACCATCCCATTCCAGTCTCTGCTCTGAATGGAGGAAGGGGGAGAACAAGGAATATGGCAGTAGCAGCTCACATGCAAGAAGAAAAGGACTTCTCTCTTCCCTAGCGTTTGTTTTTTTGTTTATATGTCACCTTTTCTTCCAGGGTGGGACCCAAGGCAGCTTCCAAAGTTTCTTTAAAAATTATATATATATAAAAATAGAAAGTTACAACCATTTTTTTTTTTTTTTTTGGTTGAGTGGCCATCACTGTCAGCACTTGCTTTCTACTTCCCAGGTCAGGGAGGGTGCAGAGGTAGATGTGTATGTGTGTGTGTTTGCGGGGTGGGTTAGTATTACACCAACACTGGGATCTCCAGGTTATTACTATCTCAGGCCAAAACCTAAGACCAAGCCAGGTTCTCTGGTGATGTCACTGGGGACAGGGCCTGTTGATACCACTAAGCCCGGTACATGGACCATCATCCACATCTTAGAATATGTTAATCATTTTTTTAAAAAAAGAGTCTAAAACAGGAGTGTCACACACAGGCACATTTTAAGGTGGGAATCTTGTCTTGGGATTCTTCCCCATTGCCCTGATGACTGGAGGAGAAGGTTCCTAAGGAGAACTGAATTTCCTCTTTAATAGATTCTCCTTTGGAAAGAGTAGACTATCTTGAGGTGATGGCAGCAGTTGGGACATGAATATAGGGGAAGGGATATTTCTGCCTCATCGCTTAAACTATACCATTGATCCAGAGCACACTTACTTGGGGCTGAATCTTCTTTCTCACATGTTCAACATGTATGCGATACAAGCTTAATACAAATACAAGGCCATTCATTACACAGAAAGTCTTTCCCAAAAGCTAGCTTTGTTTTGTAGTTTGACTTTCCACTATTTTCTATAACAATCGATCGATAGATAATGTATTCTCATCCTCCACTTCCTAACCAGTAGTGAAAAATAGCTTATCTGAAGATTACAGTTCCCTAGCTAAATAATCAAAAATTTATATTTTGCAAATGAAGAGGAATACTATTTTCCAAACATTCCCTTTTCCTCACTTAACCTGACAAATATAGATATTTATGTACACATTGTGATGTGTAGATTGTGATGCATACAGCCTACATGTGTGGACTTTGGTACTGAAGATGTTTGTGATACTGTATCCCTCTGATCTTGAACCACATGTAAGAACACCCATTCTCTTTAGAAGACTGCTCACTTTTACATATTGTCTAATTCAGAAAGCATGTCATGAACACTGTGGGGAGTGAAGGAAGAAAGCCACACTTCTTTTTTGCAGTTCTTCCATGAGCCTTGAAGAGAGAATCAGCAGCTAGACACAGCTGGAAGTCTTCTCCCTATAGCTACAACTGTAGTGAGAAACTCTGATACACTGACAAAGGAAGCTTCAGCAGCAGGCTAATAGATTTCAGCCACCCTGATGTTTATTGGAAATCAAATTCTGCCAAGAATGTCACGTCCAGCAAATTCCTCAGTTGTTCTGCAGACAATTCCATTGTCCAGAAAGGGGAAAAGGCAACAAGGGGATTGACTATTTTGGATTTAATTATAACCATCAGGAAAGAACTGGTCAGGGGAGTGGAAGTAGTTGGGATTCTTGGGTGGAAGTACATTCTCCTGGAATTTGTTATGCAGAGAAAAGGAGAAGCCAAACATACTCAGGCATGCACTCTGGAATTCAATGAGGAATTCAGTCAGTTTTAGTATGCTTAGGAAAATATTGAGACAAATCCCATGGTCAGAAATGTTCAAGGTGAAGGGAGTTCCTGAGAAGTGAGATGTCTTAATAGCTGTAAATAATTCCAATGAGGAAGAAAAGTGGAGGGTGTCTAAAGAAACTAGGGTAGATGTTACTGCGATAGATAATCCTATCCTGGGGTCTACAATTTAATATCAAAAATATCTCCATGTGCTTGAAAAGTCCCCCGAAAGAGCACATAGGCAGGCACAGTTGAACGGCCGAAAGCAGAAAAAACCCGGTCAGGCCAGTAAACTCTTAGTCACGTTGCCCCAGAAGACCTCCAGCCAGGTAAAACTTAAAATAGAAAAAGGGTCCTCAGCCCCAAGAAGCCAGCCATCTAACTGCCCATCAAGTGAGGGCGATTTGTATATAGCCACGGCTTTTGACAACCCCAGCAAATCTAATCATGCAAGGAATTTTGACATATTGCAGCTTTGTTCTCTCAATCATGCAAAGGACTTTGACCTTTTGGAGCTTTGTTCTAGCTCCTCCATCTATTGTTCTCCCCGGGAAAGGATTAGCCCTCCAGGTACCTTTTCTCCCATAAATAGACCCGGTTTTGAGCGGCTCTTTGGATTACTCCGGATCGCTCTCGGCTTGCCGTCAATCCATCTGGCTATCCCCTCAGCTCCCTCTGTGATGAGTCCTCACTGCTGTCTCTGCTATCTGGACTTCAGGACCAGGTACAGTATTCCCTGATATAATCCTCTAAAGACCCCTATCCAATTTCCTCTCTTTTATTTCTGGCTAGGTCTTGTGTGAGTGAGTGCATAAGTGTGTACGTGTGCAAATCTTTATTTTTAAATAAAATCATTTACTTAGCAATTTGGTGTGGTTTTTGGCTTGGCCTGACCCCGTAAAAATTGGGTTATAAGATCTCACTAGGTTGCCTTACCTCTTGTATTGCTATTGCTTGTGCTCTGGCTAGTTTTCATTCTCCATTAATTGGAGCACATTGAGGTGTCCCCCAAGGGACCCCAGAAATCAGGGTAACATAGATCTATAAACAATCTTTAGATGAGTGAGATTTAAAATAGACATGTACAAGAAACTGAAGAAGGAAGCAATCACAGAAAAGGAATATAGATAGCCAGCACTTAAAGGAATGAGGTAAAAAAAAAAACACCTAAAATTTCAGAATGAGCTCTGGCCTGCTATAGAGCTTAAGAAATAAAATGGGGATGATGGCTATGTTCAAAGCAAGAAGTAAAATGAGGAAATGGCAGGGCCACTGTGTGAAGTAGATGCTAATGGGACACAGGAAAATAGAATAGAATGTGTAAAAGGGTAGTAAAGGAACTTGCAAATATACAGTCCTCCCTCCACATTCATGAGTTTGACCTCCATGAGTTTATTTGAAAGGTGCACATGTGCCTCCCCGCTTCTCCTCTTCCCATTCCCTAGCCTTTTGCCAGATGCAAAGAAGGAAGACAAACATGCTAGGGCAAAAGGCAGGGGAATGAGGGTGGGGGAGAGAAGGCACGTGTTTGCATTCCTTCTCCCCTCTAGATCTCCTCCTCTCATATCCTTGCCTTTTGCCTGGCACAGAGAATGTGTACTGAAGCAAAAGGCAAAGGAATGGCGGGGGAGGCACATGTACACCTACCTTCTCCTCTCCAGAAACCCCCTCCCATTCCCTTGCCTTTTGCCCATTGTGGAGAAGGAAGGTTCATGAGCCAGAGCAAAAGACAAGGGAATGGGAGGGCGGAGCCCTGGAAGGGAGAGGGAGCATGGGGGGTTATTTACAGTTTTTTCACTTTTGTGAAGGGTCTGCGCTCCAAGCTCTCACAAAAATGGAGGGGCCACTGTAATCTCAGAGCTACCATCAATAATCAATAATCTTTTGAGAACCTGGATAACAGAAGAAGTCCCAGGAGAGTGGAGGATGGTGAAGATTGTCCCTACCTTCAAAGAGAGAGAGAGAGAGAAGGACTCAAGCAACTACTTACTAGAAGCTTGTTGTCAATACCATGGGTCCTTTCACACCATACAATTATAGTGCTATGACTCCAGTATAACTACCATGGTTCCATCCCATGGAATCACGGAATTTGTAGTTCAGGAAGAAAGTGTTTAGAATTCTTAGCCAGGGGGCATTATTGCCTCATCACACTATAAACCCCATTATTCCACAGAATGCTGTCATGACAGTTAAAATGGCATCATAGGCTATGATAGTGGGATGCGAATGGGCCCCAGGAAATGCTCTAGAACAGATAATTAAACAGGAAGCATGTGAACATTTAGAAAGAGATGCTGTGATTATTAAGTTCTGGGCACCACAGTTCAAGAAGGGCCTAAAATGTTTTCAGAGAAGAGAAACCAAGATGGTAATAAAAGCTCTGGAAAACAAACCCTATGAAGATTGGCTTAGAGAACATGCGTACGTTTAGCTTTGGGAAGACTGAGAGGTAATATAATAGCCATCTTTACATTTTTGAAGGGATGTCATGCAGAAGGGGATATGAGATTGTTTTCTGCCATTCCAGAGATCAGAACACAAACTAATAGTTTAAAATTACAAGAAAAAAAATCATCTTAAACATTAGGGAGAACTTCTTCATGATAGGAACTGTTAAAGAGTGGTATATAGACTCCCTCAGAGAATAGGGGGTCTTTCAATAGAGGTTGGAAGATCGTCTCTTGAGATTACTGTAGTTGTGTATTCCTGCATGGCTGGGGGTTGTACTAATTGATTCTTGTGGTTCTAGGGAACCATTGTAGAATATTCATATAGCTTAAAAGTATTTCGGTGTACCAAATGTTTGTTGGAAATTGAAACACAACCATCTGAACCAACGGGAGGAGGGACAACAAACATATAGCCCTTGATATTTCACCATCTTTTCTAGCTCTTGTTTTTTTTTTCCAGATACCTTAGTACACTTAGGTTTTATTTCCTTCTTTTTGTAGACATCACTTCCTATTCTTCCAGTTCTTGAGAGGCAGACAGTATGTGGATTTTATAATCAATGCCTGAAATGACTTTTACACATGGAAGCCAGATTTAGGAGCTCCTGTAAGCAAATTTAAGTACTGTGCAGCATCTCTGAATGGATTTCCTGAAGCAATAAATGTTATATTCCCTCTGCACTTTTTTCCTTACTGTGACCATTCATAGTTACTCTTGGTTTATAAGTTCACAGCAGTAGCTTCTTGTATTCTGCTAGTATAAATGCCAAATATTCTTACAATATTAAGATAATAAAAATTAGGTTCTATGCAGTTTAAAAACAACTGCTTAGTGCAGTAATTAGGCTCCTTACATTGGCTGGAATATGGACAGGTATTAGTAAGTTTCACTTCCTCACAAGCAATCAGGTAAAACAATGCTTCTATGCATTTTCATCTATATCTACAACAAAGCTTGCTTTATTTACTGAAATCATAGTATTCACTTTCATTCAGGGAGAGATCAGCATTATCTTTGAGGGTGCAAGCTGACCTTCCCATTCCACTAGAAATGGGGCAATATTCCCATTGCTCCTGAGGGCAGCAGGCTAGTGCATGCTGTGACATTGCTGGGGGTGTCAACTATATCTGGTGACACCATCAGAGGGGGTGCTGATGCCCAGTTGACTGCCTGGCCCTTCTTTCTCCTCCCCCTTCAGGAGAACCCATATTGCTTCATGTAGGATCACGACCCCCTTTTCCTTATGACTGGACAAAATCCCCGGTACCTTTGTGCATACAGAGCGAGGGACGCCCAGAGAGCAGTGGACAGGGACTTCCAGAATTTCAGCTCCTGGACAGAAAAGACTCCATGAGGGCGATACCATGATTTACTGCACTGGGTGACACCAATCCTAGTGATGCCACTGAGTACAGGAGAGTATATATGAAGCACACATCCTTCATCAGAAAATGATGGCCATGAAACACAGGAGAAATGGTTGTGCTGCTGTCATTGCTTTTGCCTACTACATGCCACCTGAGACATTCACCTTCCTTTTTAAAATGATAGTGCTGGCCCTGGCTACATCCTTGTATTGGCTTTATAATAGTTTCCATCAAGGAATGCTGAGAACAGTAGTTTGTTGAGAGTGCTGAGAATTCTGTTAGAAATTACAACTCTTCTCACAGAATTGTAGTTCCTGTTAGAGTTAGCAACATTTGGATGCCTGTACTAATTGCTAATTTGCATGATTGCTGACTTCCTGTTTGTTTCTTTTTCTACACTCTGTCTCTTCCTGCATCATTCTAACTTCCAGTCATTTTCTTATTCTTTTCTTTATCTCCTCCATTAAGCCCTGTGTTTGAATATGTAAATAAAGCTATTTTACATATTTTTCAAGGAAGACCAAGTTTATTTGTTTTCCTTGATCCAGTGGGCATGGAGGAGGGCATGGGACTGTTTGCTGTTCAGCTTCTGCTTTGCCAGTTTGATGGCTCAACTTGAGAGATTCAATACTATCACACATTTCGTAACACTTCCTAAGGTTTCTTGTAGAAGCAATGGAGTTACTACATTAGATTGCAGTATGAACATGCTGTCTAGTAGGGTAAAAAAAATTAAAGGTGTCATCCTGGGTCAGCAGACAACTTATGGAAAACCAAAGTGCGTTTCACGTGAGATAAAGATAGAGGGAACAAAGTGTATCATGCTATATTATACTAGATGGGATACATTCAGTTCTACAGTGATCCCCTCTTTTCATCTGAACAGGAAGATCTTACACCCAGCAGTATCCCATTGTAATGCAGGTCAGAAATGAGCAGTATGTTTTCCACAAAGTTCCTCTCTTCTTTGTACCATGGGGTTCACCTAGTGAATCTTTTCCACATTTTTACATTTTTAAATAAGTGAATAAAGTATTGAGCATCTAAGAAGTTACTCATTCTCCTTGTCATGCTACAGTTGTGGAGGGGGGAAGACAAGTTAAGCCTTTCAGCCTCACTCCAGCCCTGAGGGAATAGCTCAGAAGGCCTCAAAGAACTGAAAAACAAACATGCAATTCTGTACAGTGTGGCATGATTAAAATGATCTCCATCTTGTCTTGCTCCTCTGGAGGAACTGACTTCTTGTTCAGGGGCAACAGATAATTCACTCCCCTTGCTGGCTGACTCCTGGGCCTTCCTAGAGGAGAAGTTGTAAACTGTGTCAACCTGAAGTGAATTATTTGTGACGATTTTTTTTCCTGGACTGCCATTCAGCAGGGACTGAGACTGGGAAACTCATTTTCACTTAGGAGGGACCATATTCATAGGAGCATCTGAAGATTGCCTGCTGCAGTTCCAAGCGTTTCCTCTCTCTCTGCCCCTCCTCACTTTACACACTTCATCCCCGCCTGCATTGAGTCACTTGAATACAAACAAAGCACATCCACACTCTCTTTCTCTCTCTCATTCATATATATATATATATAAATATATATATATATATATAATTTTTCATCCCTAGCTACAAAGAACTAGTTCCAGTGCAGTGAAAAGCCACAACATTTATTACATCCCTGTCTAAAATGAACCTCAAAGCAAGCATTTCATCCTCTCTCATGTAATCATCATAAGGTAGAAAATGAAATTTCCCAAACCTAAAAGCATGCAGGAGAGTGCTTCAGGGCACCGCATGTCACTTTTTTACTTTGATGTATGCCCCCTTTTTTTAAGGGTAGCGGGAGAAGAAGGAAAAAAATGATGCAACCTGTCTCTTTTGTGATTTCGATGCTATCGCTTAACTCTTTAGAGGCAGAAAGGCAGGTGGAAAAGAGAGGGGAAAACATATCGAATGGTTCCAAAGAAATATTATAAGAATGCCTTTTGTAATGTCTTGATGCTGTAATGCAGGGACAGGCTTCAGATTGTCAGAAGGAAGCATTAGAAGAAGATGCCTTGTTAATGCCACTCAGCCTTTTTTTGTGCCTCTAGTCCATACAGCTCTGAGCTTGCAAAAAAAAAAAAGGAGGGGGAAGGGGTTAAAGTAAAATCAAGAAGAAAATGTGGCCCCAAGTTCAGAATAATGGATTGTGTGGAAGGGAGGGATTTCTGCAGTGCAGCCATTTTCCTAGGGCACATTCCGTGGCTTCTGGCACACAGAGTCAGGCTGAGACATTCACTGCCTGAGGTGAAGAACATCATGGTGCTTCTCCCCCATTCTACATTTAAAATATGAGTGGGTTGCCAACTGAATCTTAATTCATTCTTGGAGTGGGATAGCACCCTCTATCTCTCCTGAGGGCAGAAGACCAGTTTAGGGCAGGAGGCTGGCTTCCTTTTTAGGCTGTCTGGCCATCCTCTGACTCAGAAGGGAACAGTCAAAATGCTCAGGAACAACAGACCAGGAGTGCTGCTGCTGTTCTCCCTGTGCCTGAGCCGAATGTCTGAGTCTATTTAATAGTAGGGTCAGCCTTTCCAACAGTTAACATATTGGTGTTCTTATTCTCTTGGTTCTGTTTAATGCTGTGATGTTAAATCCAAAAATACAAATTCCAGTGAGTTTGAGTGATGGTCAGACTGTCCTCCACCTCCCTCCCCTTCTTAAAAAAAAAAAAAAAAAAAGCCCTGCGCTGTACTGGCATAATGGCACTTGTCTCTGCCTAAATCCCTCTCTTAGCCCCACTGTGACTGCCTATTTACACTTACTGCTACTGTCATTGTCAGCTGGGTTTGCCATCTGCTTCCAGCACTGAGATTAGATCACATTTTGTGATTTATTCATGCAAGCCAGATTTTTTTTTTAATGTCAATTAGAGCTATCCATGAATTTAGGGCTTGAAGTAAAGCAATTGTCACAAAGCATTTTTTAAATTAGGTATAGTGCAGCTGACAGCCAGCGTGGTGTAGTGATTTGAGTGTTGGACTCCGACTCTGGAAACCAGGGTTTGAATCATTGTTCGGCCATGGAAACCCACTGGGTGACCTTGGACAAGTCACACTCTTTCAGCTTCAGAGAGAGGCAAAGGCAAACTCCCTTCTGAACAAATTTTGCAAAGAAAGCCCTGCAATCGGCTCGCCTTGAGATGACCAGAAGTTGCCAGAAACAACTTGAAAGCATACAACAGCAAATAATGCAGCTATAAGTGACACAAGACGTCACTCTATTTCAATCTCATTTTGTCAAAGACTGGAAAGTTACCTTTTTAGACTACAACTCCCATAATTCCTTGCCTAGCATGGCCACTAGATTCTGGAGTTGTAGTCCAAAAAGTAAACTTTTCAAAGCTCTGCATTTAAGTGGGGATGAAGTAAGCCTTCTTTCTGTCCTCCCCAGTACAACATGGGGCTCAAACATGAATCCTCCTCCTCTTCCTCTTTATTTTTATTTATACCTCACCCTTCTCCTAAGCTGGGTCTCAAGGCAGCTTACAAATTTGATTACAATATAGTTAAAAGCATAGCGAAAGTCAACATTAAAATACATTTAAAGAACTAAAAATATTAGAACAATCTAAAACATATACTTAAAAATGATAAAAAGCAGTTTAAAAGAGTACAGTTTAAAACAACTTAGCAGCTTTTTCAATGCTCTTACCTCAAAAAGCTTTAGTTCTAAGGCTAACAAAATGAATTTCAACAGAGAGAAATATAAGGTCCTACACTTAGGCAGAAAAAATGGTATGCAGAAATATAGGATGGGGGACACGTGGCTGGACAGCAGTATGTGTGAAAGGGATCTAGGAGTCTTCATAGACCACAAGCTGAACATGAGTCAGCAGTGTGATGCGGCAGCCAAGAAGGCCAACGCAATTCTTGGTTGCATCAATAGGAGTATGGTGTCTAGATCGAGGGAGGTATTGGTACCACTTTATTCTGCATTGGTTAGACCTCATCTTGAATACTGTGTCCAGTTCTGGGCACCCCAATTCAAGAAGGATATGGATAAGCTGGAGCAGGTCCAGAGGAGGGCAACCAAAATGGCGAGGGGCCTGGAAGCCATGCCCTATGAGGACAGACTTAGAGAGCTGGGTATGTTTAGTCTGCAGAAGAGAAGGTTGAGAGGGGACATGATAGCCATGTTTAAATATTTGAAGGGATGTCATGTCGAGGAGGGAGTGGGCTTGTTTTCTCCTGCTCTTGAGACCAGGACAAGGAGCAATGGATGCAAGCTGCAGGAGGGGAGATTCCGCCTGAACCTCAGGAGCAATTTCCTGACGGTCAGGGCTGTCCGGCACTGGAATGTGCTACCACATAGTGTGGTGGAGTCTCCTTCGTTGGAGGTTTTTAAGCGGAGGCTGGATGGCCACTTGTTGGGAGTGCTTTGAGGGTTTTCCTGCATGGCAGGGGGTTGGACTGGATGGCCCTTGCGGTCTCTTCCAACTCTACATTTCTATGATTCTATGATTATAAAAGCTAATGGAACGAACAAGTCTCCACCTGCTGATGGCAGGAGAGCAAGGAAGGAGCCCTTCTAACCTCCCTGAGGAACTCCAGAGTCATTGGCAAGGCCCTGTCTCATGTTTCCATGAGTCGTACTATTGAAGATGGTGGGATGGAAAGAGGAGCCTCTCCTGAGAAGCTTAGGGTCCAAGGAAACTAATAAAGGGAGACATAGTCTGTCAGTTAGGATGAACCTAAGCCATGTAAGTGTTTATAGGTAGTGACCAGCACTTTGACTTGTGCTCAGAAACAAATTGGCACCCAGTGAAGCTGCCGAGATAGAAGAGTTGTATGATCCCTGTAGCCAGCCACGGTTGACATTCCGGTCACAGCACTTTGTACCAAGTGCAATTTCTGAACACTCCTCAGAGACATCTCTACACAGAGTGTGTTATATAACCAAGACAGGATGTAACCAAGGTATATGTCACCATGGCCAAATCAGGTGTCTCTGGGAAGAGGTGCAGCTGGCACACTAGTTTTAAGGCCATTTCTGCCCTAATAGCCCTTCGTGCTATTATTCCACTTTTAACATCCTGTGGAATTCTGGGATTTGTAGTTTACTGAGGCCAAAGAGCTCTTTGGTTGAGAATTCTAAATCCCCCTCCCTAAACTGCAAGTCCCAGGATTCCATAGGGATGTCAAAAGTGGAATAATAGCACTATAATGGTGTAGTGCGGAAATGGCCTAAGTGTGCAAAAACACTTCCGGTCACCAGAGAAATCTGGTCCGCTAGGTTCAGGACAAGTCCAAGAGTACACCCAAACTGTGAATCTGTGTCTTCAGAGGGAGCATAACCCCATTCAGCATAATCTATTGCCCGATTTGCTTTTTAACTAACCAGGAGCACCTCTGTCATTGCATGGATTGAGCTTCATTTTGTCTGCTGTCATCAAATCCATTATTAATGCCAGTCATTGGTTTAGAACAGTTTATTGTAAGTTTTCAGTTTTGTGGGAGTTTGATGGAAATGAGAAGCAGAGTTGTGTGTCATCAATATAATGATAGCACTGAGTGCCAAACCTCTGGATGATCATTCCCAGCAGTTTCATGGAGATATTGAATAGCATGGGGACCGAACAATGGCCAACTTATGGCAAAGGAACTGAACAGGAATCCTCTAGCACTTTTGGGCTCACCCTTCCAGGAAGGTGAGGAGCCTCTGGAAGAGAATGCTATGGAACAATGGCAAGTTCCTCCACATCCAATTCACCATTGTCCTACCCAGTATAGAAAAACAGGTCTACAGTATGGTCTGCAGTATCTGTGGGGCCAGATACCACTTGGGACTGACTCATAGTCATCAAGGAAGACATCCCAACAGAGCAATCTTAGCATGGATTTTGAAGTCCCCCAGCAGAACAAGCTGGGGAAGGACTCTTAACAATGCCACCAAGACCAGTTGCACCAGTTCAGGAAGGTAATATTGTTGTGTAGAAGGCTAATTAAAGTACATATTCTGCTCTGGTCACCCACCTTCAAATATATCATCTCAAATCCAGCAGATTGCAGGCTGGAGCATCTTGTGAGGGAAAGGAAATCATGATAAACTGTTGAAACTTTGCCTCTCCACCCACCAGGTCTCATCTGCTGATGTATAGATCATTTCCTAGAAGATTATTCTGTTGGGATTTTGTATGATTGCTTATGGCTGACTGAAAAGTAAAAAAACTGGCTAAATCTGAAGAAAACTAGATGTTATGGGAAATGCACATTTCTTGGAATTAACCTGTTTTCCCTCCAACAACAGAGTTATATCAGAAATACATGCCTCAGTACTCAGGCATGCAAAGTAAGCCCCAACTTCCAAATTAATCTTGCAAATAATCACAAAACAAAGCACACTAAATGCAAAGCAACACTGTTGAGGGCAAGCATGTGTTATGACAAATAGATATTTGTCATCACTTGAGGAAGCATCTGTACTGAACACTTGCTATATTTATTGTCTACTTCAAAGCCAGTCATGTGATTCCTTCAGAATTCACGCAGCATTCACTAACTCATCTCTAAGCTGCCCAAAGTACCTTGAGCAATGATATAGGAAATGAGTTTTGCTGTGAGTTGGGCACTGGCAGAGAGAAATAGTTGTACAACTACCTCGTAGTGGTTTTTTTAACACTGAATGCACTCAGCCCAGACCTTCCAAATGCCAATTTTCCTTTCTTTGACTGGATCTTCTTCCACTTCTTCTGACCTTGGCAGAGTGGGTTAGTATTAAAAAGAGTTTTCCTTAGGTTTGTACTTGATTTTGGGATGAGGGTTCTCGTGGATGCCCCATCTCAGACTGTACATGTGATGTTGCTTCAACCTAAAAGCCTGGAAGCTTCAAGGTACCCTGAAATCTGTGAAGAAGAGGAAAGCAGAGATGAAAACAAATCACTCTTTTTTGCTTGCATGACAGCTGGGAAGGGACTGAAAGCTGCTGTTGGAGAACCAGAGCCAGCATGACTGACACACAGAGCCACCTCGTTTCAACAGGCATCTCTGCTCAGACACACACACATGCACACACACTTGCCTTCATTTTGTGCTTTATGACCATTTGAACAGTGTCTCCACTGAATATTATCAGACCTAATCTCTAGCCCAAAATTGGTCTGAAAAAAAAAAAAAGAAACAGGTTTTTGGAATAAACATATTTTATAATTTAGCAAATCTAATAGATGTTATGAGCTTCACCACCATCACCACCACCACAATCCCTCATCTCAATAAGTACACACACACACACACACACACACACATACGTTTGTCATTTTTTGCTGTATGACCATTTGCACAGTGTTACAACTGAGTATCATCAGACCTAATCTCTAGCCAAAATTGCTGTAAAAAAATTGGAATAAACATATTTCATAATTTAGGAATCATGCTAGATGTTATAAGCTTTACCACTATCACCACCACCACAATCCCCCCATGCCAATAAACACACAGCGAGCGAGCGAGCGGAGAGGGAGAGAAATGAGGAGGTTAATTGCCATGAGTGGGTGGGAGAATCCTTGCTTCTGCACCAAGCTTCTGACATTTTATCCAGGTCAGAGATGGACAAGGTAATATGCAAATACCTTTCCCACTATATCTCTTCTGCCATTTCATCAGCAAAGGAAGAAAACAGGAGTGCTCACCATTTGTTTTCATTATTAATACTTCAATTAGACATTGGGGACTGTGTTTCCCTCCAGATAATGAGCAATCTGTTTCAAACAGTCATAGATTCTCCTGCTATCCCTGACAGATGTGGAGTTTTTCATCCTTTGCCAAACCTGAATTAAAGATACAATTCTGTATGGAACAAAATATTAGGAGATAGTTGCCCAGCTCCAATGAGCAATCTTATGTTATGGTATGTACAAGCTGGGGACATACATTGCAAATGACAAGTATTTCCCTCATTTTCATTACTATTACTGCACAAGGAGTATTTGCAATACAGATGCAATGTCTGTGTATGTATAACTATCTGTCTATTTACATTGGCCAGCACTTACTTGTTCCCATGCTTTTTTAAAACAATCATTTTGTAATCCTTATATTGCTAATGTGACTTGAGAAAATAGTGGGGCAAAGCAATAGGATTAGGAATTTATTTATTGTCTGTCGTATATGACATTGCTGTATAAATCCCTCCCTCCCAGGATTGTCATATTACTTGGTTGACTGGATTTTACCCAGAATCTAGGCCTGGTACCCACTGCCTATTTGCTGCATTGGCTGCTGTGAATGGAAAGTTTTCATATGGAGGAGTGAGGGGGGGACCCATCTTTAGCCCCTCTAGGAGCTGAGATATGGGACAAAATGCGCAGTTACTATTCTGACCAAACTGTGGGCTACAACATGTGACTTACTGGAAAGTCTGGACTAGCACCTGTTGTGGTCCTTTCCTTCTTCATCTGACACTCAGAGACAAGGAGTATGGGCTTTATCACTCCAGGCAGATAAATCACAAATACAGCAGGATACTAGCTTCTTTAGCTGGGACTTATCACATGATGTTGTTCCTCTGTTGTTGTTCTCCTGGTGGGAGACCATTTGGAAAGCATTTCTTTTACAAAGGAGGTCATTAGTCCTTTATATTAAAAAAAACAACTTCCCAATGGTCTCTCATTTCATTCATATCTAGAATTGTGAAGCAAACCAACTTCTGGACACAAACTGAAGGCATAAAAATCGCATTATGTAAGCCTTCCACAAACTGGTGCCTTTCAGAGGTATTGCCTATGCTAGCTGTGGATGATGAGAGCTGTAATCCAATACATCTGGAAGGCATAAGATTCAGGAAAGGTTATATTATATGTTCTTTGTTTGAATTGGTTTTTTTTTTAAAAAAAAAACAGGCTTTCGATTGGTTTTGAGTACAGAGAGTACTGATTCTTCAGAGTGATGGATGCCTGCAGACATCTCGACACAGCACATTGCAGCTTTTAACCTTTTCAGCCACTGGGCAACTTCGCTAAGTGAATCAACAAAGTGTAACATCAGTTACAGCACTAGGTACAAAAATGGTGTGGCAGGAGGATATTTGGTGCCTGAATATCTGAAGTCCTCCGCTTAGATTATCATAGTTTCTTGCCCTTAAGCAGTCACCTGTTTAGTCATGTATGGAATGACAGATTGCCATAAATTTACTGCCATTACCTTCAGGGGAAATTTGTCACCATTTATCACTCACCCTGTACTTGTGTATTCTATGAGTCCTTACAGAAGAAAGAGTTGGAAAAACGGAATGCATGGTTACTTAGTAACTACATAGGGCTGACTAGTCTTCAGGAACACAAAGTTTGCAAAATCTGGTAAAACAAGGTTTCCATTATTGTCACAGAGGTTTTCTGAGGGGTTGCCATACTTAGAGAGCCAGGGTTTGATTCTCTATCAGCCATGGAAACCCTCTGGGTGACCTTGGGCCTGTCACACACTTTCAGCCCCAGAAAATCCCATGATATATTTGCCTTAGCATTGCCTATAAGTCAGAAATGACTTGAAGGCACACAACAGCAGCAGCAACAACAACAAGAAACCATCCTTAGGCTTCTTTGCTATGTTCTGTAAAGAAAGTTATACTGTGTGGTCACTATACTTTCTCTAAACATACCAGTCTAATTGAGAGCCAGTGTGTAATGGCTTGGGGTTGGTGTGATGGTTTGAGTGTTGGACTATGACTCTGGAGACCAGTGTTCGAATCCCAGCTTGGCCATGGAAACCTACTGAGTGATACTGGCCAAGTCACACTCTCTCAGAGGAAGGGAAAGGCAACCCTCCCTGAACAAATCTCGCCAAGAAAACCCCATTTTTAGGGTGGCCATAGGTCAGAAATGACTTGAAAGCACACAACAAATCAGTCCAATTACCTTAGAGAACCTAAATGGCATGGGTTTATGAAGGTGATTTCTCAACATTGTTGACTACTTTGACTTCTCTTTCACACTAGACAGTTAGAAATGTCTGATATCACTTCAACTGCCATGGTTTCTTCCTATGGAATCTTGGGATTTGAGGTTTTGTGAGGTATTTTGAATTCTCTGCCCAAGAATTGTGGCATCTCACCAAACTACAGAAGCCAGGATTCCACAGCATACAGCCATGGCAGTTAAAGTAGTATCAAACTGTGACAACTGTGTAGTGTGAAAAGGGCCGCTGTTTCTGAATGGGTAGCGTGTTTCTGAGAAGACAAATAAACATGGAGTCAGGGCAGATTTGAAACATACCTGGGCCAAAGAATAAGATGACATCCAGGTGACAACTGATAAGTCTGATGATTACTGCTCAACTCTGACCATTATGATGTTGTACACAGGATTGCCATCTTATATTCTATCTAGGAAAATTATGGTTGAGGTAAATAATTCAACATGTTAGCTGGATGTGAGGATAAAGTTCTTAAATGGGGCAAAGAATATGAAAGGTTCCCCATGCCACATACAGGAGCATATTGTTCTGATAGCAGAGTCCTCCTTCCACAGTAGCAATGGGATAGTTAAGTGTCCTTCACTATCCTTGGAGGAAACAGGTAAGAGGGCACTGGATAGACTTGTGGCATACGCATTCTCCAACAGAGAAGGAATGAGTGAGGAATGCCACTGCTAGTCCCCAACATCTGCCTCACCAAGCCTACAGGTAGGTCCAGTCCTAAGATGGCATCACATTTTCCATACAAAGGAGCAGCTTTGTATTTTAGGGATGGGGTGTTACTTCCATTGGACTAGTGGGGCATTTCGACTTAGCCCTATAATCTATGCAGGCCCCATGCTCAGTCCCTGTCCTGGAATCCCATAATTAGAAAGTTGAAAGAGACCATAAAGGCTATCTAGACCAACCCCCTGCCATGCAGGAATATACAATTCTCCTAAATGATGGCCATCATCTCTCTTTTTGAAGACCTCCAAAGAAGAAAAGTCCAACATCCTTTGAGGCAGTGTATTCCACTGTCAAATTCTTACAGTTAAGTTACAGTTCCAGCTCTTACAGTTAAGAAGTTCCTCCTAATGTTTAGGTGGAACTTCTTCTCTTGTAATTTGAATCTAGTATTTGAATCTTTTCTTGTAATTTGTCCTGATAGACAAAATGGTGCTTAGTGGTGGCCATTTGTAGTTCTTGCTGCTGGGCCCCCTGGGTGTTAAGCCGTGTCCCTGCTTAGGGAATATTTCTCATTTGAACCTTGCTTCTTGGTTCTCTGGGGGAGGGGCTGTAGAAGCCTGGAATGCCATGCCCCAGCTTCACAGGCAGTTCATCAAATATGTCCATTACTAGATATCTGGTTACTCTTTCTTTTCCAAGCAAACTAATGTAACGCATTCTACATATGTACAACTGTGTTACGTCCAGTCTGAGACAAATACATTGGCTCCTCATTTGGTCTGGAGCTTAGCTCAGAATGCTGCTTAAGGCCTATAAAGGCCTAAAGAGCCTAAACCCTGAGGACTTTACAAAATGTAGGTGGAAAACAGGTAGCTTTCCAGATGTTCTTGCCTGCGACTCCCATTAACTCCAGCCAGTACAGCCAATGGTGTGGAATGATGGGACCTGCTGTTCAACAACATTTGGAAAGCCACACATTCTGCCCTGTTTTTAGAACATCAGTTCCTTTATGATACCATCTGAATATAGGTTAGACAGAGAGGGAGTGACTGGCTCCAAGTAACCCATAAGTAAGTTTAGACCACTGACCACAGAGTCAGTGCCTGATGCTGGAAACTTCTGATACAGCAATAAGCAAACAGACATGAGAGATCATCACTCTACCATCTCTCAAGTAGACAAAATTTTCAGTTTATGTTTGAAGGCTTTTGAAAATTTTTGGCTGAAGGCTGCCGCCAAGATAACAAGTATCTAACAAACTCATTCCTGACATCCATCCTGAGCATACTCCACTGGCTCAGTCTGATTGAGTCTATGGTGTCTGCTTCCAATTGAAACAAACAAGTGAGAGCTGATGCTTGAAGCATGTTTAGGTGGCAGCTTCTGCACTCACCTAGGAGGCTGGGCTTGGAAGTGTATCAGGGAAAGTCAGGCAGCTTTCCTCCGGGACACAACTGTGGTCCGCCACTCTGTTGACTATCTGCTTAGAACTCTTGCTGTTCAGCTTCCCTGAACAAATCAAAGCAGTTCATAGGGACTGGAAGCGTGACACTATAAAGTTGATATAAGAATAAGAGCCATTGGGATGTACCCTTAATATTTCCATTAGCTCATGGCTTGAGAGGGAGGGTGCTTCTCATGCATCTGCTTTGCTTCAGTTCACAGAAGTTTTTACTCTCAGGGCAGATAGTGGTGGTTGATGACTCTGATATCTACAAGATGGTGAATCTGGATTTTGTCCAAACTTTATAGGAGTATTGAAGGTGTTGGATGCTATCCCCAAAACTAGTTCAGCACCTTGGATAGTTCCTCTAAGTTTGGACTGAAACCTGAATTGGATTCACTGACTCAATGATGTTGAAAATACCAGCTACCACTGAGTCTAGAGAATGCCTTTTGTCACCTGCGGAAACCCCCTTTCCTGCTGTGTTTTATAAGTGGGGAAAGATGGAATAGTTACAGAATGCCTTTTGATTGATGTCACTAAGAGCCATCTGTATGGAAGCACTCCTAAAGTAAATGCAGCCAAGACAGGAAAGAGCCCCCCCCCCCAACCAGTTTTTAGGAAAGTTATATTTTGGACTACAACTCCCAACCAACTTGGTTACTGAATGAAAAGATGTTCACTGTTGGCTCTCAGTGGACAGATCTGGAAAACGGTGCTTAGAAAACTTACTTTTCCAAGTATTCCAGTATTTTCCCAGAGTTCCTCAGCTGCTGGCTAAGCTGGCTGGGAATTCTAGAAGTCTTTGTCCACAAAAGGAACTTTTCCAAACTTTAAACTGGTTCTTGGCTTCCCTACTACACTTAGAAGATATCTGAATTCCTACATGATCCTCCCTCCCTTTAGCTACAAGGCTAACTGGTGAAGAAATGAGAGCACTTTAGTAGTAAAAAGGTTTTTGGTGGGGGAAGGAGATTCTCCATTTTTAATTTGTTTGTTTTAACATTAATTCTCGGCAGTATCCTTGTGCATGGAAGTTCATGGCTCTTTGAATCCCACTCCCACACTCAGATACTGTCTTGAAAGGGTTTTATATAACATTTATATAAAATTTCACTTTTTATCATTTGTTAATTTTGTATCCTACCTTTCTCCTGATGTTTGATCCAAGGCAGCAACCAGCACGGATTAAGAGCAAGGTACAGCTAAAAGCCTACTTTTAAAAAAAGAGTTAAAATACAATTAGTTAAGCTGTCCTTAAAAGATTCCAAGCTTTTTAAATAACTATAAAAATGAAAGTACAGCACACACTCCCCAGTAAAACATTCCTTCTACACACCCAGTTAATTGCCAAATGCCCATTTAACTAAAAAAAGTGTTTTCACCTGCTGACAGAAGAACAGAAGTAAATACATATTTATACCTGCAGGCTAATTTATTATGTGTAGTCAACTTGCCAAACCTTTGGTTAGTTGGTTGGTGCTGCTAGTAGGAGCACCACCAGAAGAAGAAGGACAAGAACATATCTGGAGGATATTCTTCATAAATGATTGATAATCTTGGCTTGTAATTGTTCTCTGAGTGAGAACAGAAGCAATACACTTGCTTAGTTGTTGTTTGTTACTGTTAATGTTTGTGCACATGCTATAAACTATCTTTTCCCAAAAGATGGTGTCTTCCAGATATGTGAGATTTCAACTCCCATAGTTTTCAGATAGCATTGCTGGTTTGGGCTAGGAGTGGAAGTTCTGCACTCTTCCAAATGTTGCTGGACTGCAACTCCCAACACTTCTCACCATTGGCTATACTGACTAGGAGTGCTGGCACTTACAGTTCAATATCTAGAGAGGTATAACTCTCAGCCCCATGGTAACCCATTATGTCTGATGGGTGCCAAGTCTGGGAAGGCTGTAATGAGGATAATTGCTTGTGAAGTTGCTTAGAGATTTCTGCTGGGTAGAAGGGTGAGTTCCCGGAGAGTGTGTTCTAAGTGTGCAGAGCTTGGGAAATTACTTTGGAAGCCATTATTCACGGAATCCCTCAGCCACCACCAACAAGAACTGGCATAAAAAAAAAAGTTGCAGTGGCCATGCTGGATTCTGGGAGTCATAGTAAAAAAAATGTAACTTTTCCAGGCTGTGTGTGTGATCTCTGCGTATTTGAGATTGTATGTGTGGTGAAAGAGAGATGGGAAGTAGCAGGCAAGGTTTTTAAACGATCTCATATTTTTGAGGTTCATTCTCAGGGGCTAGGCGTCACATGTACAGGTTCTGCATCCATGACCTAAACGTCTGAGTTGTGCCCCACCCCTATAGCAGTAAAATGGGGATTTGCACTGGCTGGAGTCCTCAGGTGGTATAATTCTCCATTTTGGGCTAGAATTTTATTTTCTGCTCACAAGGAGGGCTCAGAAGGCACACAGGAACCCCTCCCTCAGTCCACATTTGGCCTGTGGGCAGCACAGTTCCCATCCTGGTCAAAGGGAAGACAATAAAATCCCAAAGCCACCAGCCATTCCACACATTTCCAGACATGTTGGCTTCTGTGACAGGCCCTTATTTCTCTTCAGACCGGATTTGTAGTTCCAACCTAATAAGGCACCCTGACACATAAGCCCTTACCCCACCCTTTAACCACCACCCTTGTGAAAAAGGGCTAGGGTCTTAAGAACAAAATAGTTTGTTTATGGTAGCATTTTATTATCAGACAACCAAGGCCAACTCCGTGGTTATAAAATAAACTGCATCTTTTATTATAGTAACATTAGAAATAAAGAAATTTGTCAATGTTCATATAAACTACAGTGTTGTTAAATTAATCAGTTCCAGCTTCTGACGGCCTATGCCAATAACTCTCAGCTTTAGACACCTGTTCTCTGTATCTCAGCTGCTTAAACAGAACCCAACCAGCCTTTCTAGCCAAGATCTCACTGATTTCAATCAGAATCCCTGCCTTATATATAATAACGGTCCTCCATAAGCTCCTCCCACACACACCACTGGGTTGGGTGTCACTCTTAAGGTATTATTCCTGTTGCCTAGCAACCCATCTCCAAGTTGCACTTGCATTCCACATAGCTGACTCCCAAACCAGCTTTGTCACAGCTTCTTCTAAGAACATATATGAGTTTCCTGACACAAGACAACAGCGTCCTTAGTTTGCAGTCCTTCCATGTTTTCCTCCATTTCCTCCTTTGTACCAGAAAAAAACCTGTTAAAGAAGCAAGATGGAGCAGTGGCACAAGCCCTTTTACCCAAGAATTTGGAGGTCTCTGTCTAGAAGCACCTCCGGTAACCCAATGGAAAAAGAGATGGGGGACGAAGGGAAGGAGAAAAGAGAGCTTTCTTTTGGGAATCCTTTTCCAGGCCAGCTTTGTTCTTACTGTCCTGTAAACTGGGCAAGGACATCATTATTTCACAAGTTTTCAGGAAAGTGAAGTGGATGTTGTTTCCACCTGTTACCTCTGTGGAATTTTGTGATGCGATAAATTTTTACGTAAGAAATATTCATTACAATATAAGGAACTATAATGTTAATGTTATTGTGGTGGAAATGGTTTTGACTCGTTCTTATAGTTGTGATTTGATCTTGGGTATGTGGCAAGGCATATAAGTGGAAACTAACAAATAAACAAGGTTTTAGCACGAGAACTACACACTGAAATTTTATTCACAGATGTCAGCAAATATAAAAGCCATCCAATGCTATCAAGCTTCTTTCAAATTTTATGGGGTACAGAAAGAAAATAAAGTGACCTTGACATTATTGTTCCTTCAGTGTAGAAAATCTGGTTTGTTCTCTCTTTCTGTGGCACACTTTTCATTTAGTACAAATAGATGAATAACCTAATCTCAGCACTATGCACTAGTGACATTAAAGCTTTCCATAACAAAATGCTTACAGAACATAAATAGGAAAGGCCAAGTTAGGTACATGCTTTTACTAATGCTATGTGGACACCATTTTGTCTCCTTCAGGAATGTCATCTGAACATATGTAGAAGGAGTACTCCTACAATGTTTAATCACCTTTCAAGGAATATTCATAGGTACACGTTCTTTTTAATACAGACTCATTAACCTAAAATAAATACCATACTCCACGGTTACTGAATAGTGTTCACTAAAACAAAATGTCTTTGGCAGAGTTTGGAAAAGAGGTATATGTTTTTTGGATTGTAACTCCCAGAACCATTGCCCATGTTTTGGGGGCTATAATTTCCAGAAGCATTAGCCATACTGTCTTAGAGATCCTGGCTGTTGTGATCCAAAAAAGTAATTCCACGGCCTTGCTTCTTAGCGTATTCTCAGTATCATGGAATCTGAAATAAAGACCATTAAGGTATTTTATCTGTTCTTCACTTGACACTTTCGGGGGATCTAATCAAGGCAAAAGGGATGGGAAATCTTTTGCTATTCATTGACTGCTTTTGCATTTTGTGGCTATTCTTACACATCTCTGTTTATCTCTGTTTTCCATTTTGATTTAATTTTTCTTGCTCATTTCCTTATTATCATGAAGATTTGGAGAGATGACGCTGTACATTAAAAGTATGGGTTTTCCTATTAACTTTGGGAAAAAGGGAGGTTTAGAAATGCTCAGATGCAATCAACCACTGGTGTTTAGGGGACTCTGTGCACATGAATGCCTGTACATGGAAGCTAGTGGCTTCCATGTCAGCAGGGGAATCAATCTGGTCCAGATCTTTGTCTGAACTTTAAAAGAGCTTTCCCAGGTTCTAAACACATTTGGGGGATATGGCTTAGCACCTTGTTTTAAAATAGACTAAAACCCAAAGCAGATTCACTGTCCCACTGACATGGAAGCTGTCAGACAGCAGCACCTGCCCAATAAACCATGAGGCTTGGCTTCACAATTGATTTATCACATTATTTGAGAAGAGATGGCATCCCTTCTCTTCAGGAAAACCAAGAAAGGAAGCTAGGAGCAAACCTGGATTCTTTCTATGGTTTATTGGAAAGATATTTGCCTACTGTTTAACAGCACAATAAATCAACAACGGAGCCAGGTTGTGTGGCTTGTTTAGCTATTTTGGTTGCACGCCAGTTTGCTGCTCATATACAACAAACTGGGATTCCTGGATCTGAGCAAATTTGTGTGTAGGTGACAGGAAACCATTGCCTAGAAAAAGACTACATCTCCCAGAATCCCACAGCCAGCTTGGCTAGTGGGTATTTTGGAAAATGCACTCAAAAAGGTAATTTCCAAGCTCTTATCTGAATTAAAACATGGTAGCAGTTGTAGATGTGTTCTATGCAGACATAATGTATTTACGTTTAATGCATGCGTGTTCAGAATACATTGGGTGAAGCAACTGTTAGCACGGGGGCAGGATGACCAGTCCCTGGCTTATGCTAATATGCCCAGCTGAAGCACATGCAATTTGTAAAGTGGTTGGTCCATGGCAGCGGTGGGCAATCACATCAAAATAACTTCTCTGCAATACTCTGGCGTGCTCTTCCCCCACTTCTCTGATGGTCTATTATTCCTCTCCCCAGAAGCCCTGTCAAGGCTGAGACAGCAAAAGGATAGCAACATGGTGCTTGCTGAGACAATTTTAATTCACGGCATCATTCGCAGTGGTTACTGCTCAGTGCAGTGCACAATGTTCTTTGCATTCAAGGACGAGGAGGGGAGTAATTGTGGGGGGAAGAGACTGCATTTCTCTTCTTCCTTTTCCATCCCAACCTCTGGTTATAAGGTCTGGGCCACATTACTCTCTCGGGTCCTGTCTGTGTGGTTGCCTAACCAAGTACTATTCTCAATCTGATATATGATTTTAATGTACACCTTATTGGTTGTGCCTGCATGATGCCCAGCTGGCATCAATGTATCAATGACTGAGTTTCTGTGCTTCAACCTTTTCCATATTGAAGGAAGGGGAGGGAGGTCAAATTATTCTGCTTCCACTTACCAGCCATTGAGCAGCTAAACAGCACATTCTTTTTAAAAACTTTCTAATGCATATAACTGTCAGCCACAGCTTGAAAAAATCCTTTCCTTTTTTTTTCTCTGAACCACAACTCCGAGAACCTTCCCTGCTCAGTCAGCATGGCTATGGATATAGAACTTCTAGGAACAGAAGACTTAAAAGAAACATCTCCCAAACTTTGCTATTAATGTATTGTGACTACTGAAAGTATCTGAAATGGACACTTTTAGCAGTACTCCATAACACTGGTAACAGCATCTATGTGGACGTCTCACCATATTTTACTTCTAACCTTTCCCAAAAATGCAAGGCAGGCCCAGAACTTTGTCTACTGCTGGAAGGAAAGGACAAGAAAGAGCTCCAATCTCCTTCCATGCACAAAAGCCAAGTGGGCTGGCTGCTGAAGATTTCGTCAGTGCTGGCAATGGGATAGTATCTTTCTTCTGTATCTGAAGATGGCAACCTAACTTAGGAAGTATAAACACAGCATATTTTCCACTCTTAAATCCCTCCAAAATAGTTGTTGTTGTTAACTAGTATCAAGTTGACTTTTACTTACAGTGACCATATGAATGAGACAGTCAATATCAACAGTCCTGTTCAGGTCTTGCAGACTCACGGCCATGGCTTCTTTGATGGGGTCTATCTATCTGTAAGACAGCCTTTCTCTTTTCCTACCGTCTTCTATGTTACCAAGCATTATTGTCTTTTCTAGCAAGTCATGTCTTCTCATAATATGTCCAAAGTACAACAGTCGCAGTTTAGTCATCTTGGCTTCTAGGGAGAGTACATGCTGCAAGAGGAAATGACCTAAGACCCATTCATTTGTCTTTTTAGCAGTTCATGGTACCTATAGAACTCTTCTCCAACACCACATTTCAAATGAGTTGATTCTTTTTTATATTAATATTTTTTATTAAACCCAAAGTTTAAATACATAAACCAACACGCAAGGGAATTAAAACAGGACAAACACAAGAAAAAAACAAGATACACAACAACTACCTAAAATAAATACACAAAAAGCAATCTAACTTTTAAAAAAAAAAAATGAAAAAAAACTACACTAAAGCAGGGTCAGAAGAATAGACACATGGCTTTTATCCCCTCAGCTGCTGTTATAAGATAAGATACTAAATTGTCTTCTTTAGCATTATATAACTAGGGCCATTTCCTACCCCTAAATATTGTCATCTGAAAAGGTAACTTCTCCTACTGTCTCTTTCTGGGCATTTCTGCACTATCTTGTTGTAGTGCTATTATTCCACTTTCAACATCCTGTGGAATTCTGCAGTTTGCGGTTTACTGAGACCAAAGAGCTCTCTGGCTGGGAATTCTAAATGCCCCTCCCTAAACTACAAACCCCAAGATTCCACAGGATGTTGAAAATGGAATAATGGCACTAAAACAGTGTAGTGTGAAAATGGCCTAACATATACTTCTACATATTGGCAAAGACTACTAATCTTCAAAACCCCAAACTGAAATTCTCCCCCAGTACTCTCTCAAATATGCAACAGTCATGTCCCAATTTTCTTTAAAATTACTCAGTGGTTCTTTAATCAAAATAATCAGCTTGATGATTTTTGCCTGATCACACAATTTCATTAACCACATCTGAGTTTCATTTAAATAATGCTGTTGAAGGACTTGATCTCTCATTTGTCTTCTCACAAAGTTGACAATCTCACCTCTAAGCAGGTTTCTTTGCCACACCACCCAGGAATCTAGTCTGCAGACTTTGTCCAGTTCCCAACAAAGGTCTTCTCTCTGTCTTTCGAAAAGATCAACCAGATCTTTTTGTGTCTCCAATATTCCAATAAACATGGGTCATCTCTTGCTTTCCTTAAGGTCCAGTAAAACCATTGCGTGTAGATTCTGTTCTTGGACATAGATAATTTCTCAGTAGCTTCTTCCAGTCTCTGTGTCTTGTATTCCAACAGTTCCATTTTTTCATTCATCTGTTTATTCACTGTTTCCTGAATCAAGGTATGTCTTATATCTTTAAATTCAACCTTGAGTTCAGCCTTCAGGTCTTGTTTAAAATATTTTCTCATTTGATTTGTATCTGCTTCCATCTGGTTCAGAGCTACCCTCATTTGTTTAATTTCTGGAAGAATAATTTGATTTGATGGGCATCCTTAGATTGTTCATCTGATACTCTTCTTGAACTCTGCACATTTGCTGCTTGTATCTGCTTAGATCTCACTCTTGAATCCGTTTTGACAACTATAAAACTCCTTACTTTTAAAAAAAATCTATTGTAGTTATTCTACTTCACCTCTAGAGGTCAATAAATCTCTCTATACCATTCTCTCTAGCCACAGTTCAGCACTCACTCTATAGGAAGGTGAAACTCAGGTCACTCTGAATTCACAACCAGTTCACTTCCCCTTTTCCAGGCAGCAATATCATCCTTGAATCTTAACTACCTATAATAAGCACACTTTTTTCCCATACAATAAGAGCTTATAAAACTTAAGTCTTTTTAAGTTAGAAAGTGCTCATCAGTTAAAAATTAAGGGGCTAACACTACCAAATATTTTTATAATTATTATGGGATACAATGTGTAGCTCTGATGATCAAATAAGGAAAATTTAAAATAATCAGTTTTCAGAGAATATGGTAAAAATTAATGTCTAAACCAATAAGAAAAAGGGAGGGGACAGGAGGAGGAGGCTGGAATCAATAGAACCCTAATCATGGATGTTATAATATTTCCCTAGAAACTGTGGTGAGCGGGTGTTGAAAACTGTCATACCCAAGGCCACCCTCTTTTGGCCCCTGCCTTGCACATTATAGCCAAACAAAACTGAAAGTAAAACTAAACCAAAGCCATTGTTTTGCCTTGGAAAAAGTCATGTCAAAATTACTTGATGGTATAGAGAGCCAGTATAGTACAGTGGTTTGGGACTTGGATTGGGACTCCAGGAAACCAGATTTCAATTCCCTGCTCAGCCAGGGAAACCCACTGGGTTACTTTGGGAAAGTCTCAGCCTCAAAAGCAGGCAATGACAAGCTCTCTCTGAACACATCTTGCCAAGAAAACCCAACAACTGAAAAGAATAGATCTTTATCCATTTGCAACTTGTCCCTCCTTGAGAGGGCTTCCAACATTCACTGTGACAATAGAGCAGATTTATACAGGGAAAGGTATTATTTTAAATATAAATACCAAGGGAAATATAGTGATCCCCAAGCCTTCTCCATTATTGTGTTCTTCAGATGAAATGAATTACAATCTTCATTTTTCCCAGCTGTACAGCTACTGAAGAGGGCTGCTTTACCCATCTGCCTAGGATTAATCCCCACTGAAACAGTTACACATAGAAAAGCTGCAGTCCTTCAAAACACAGGTGTATATTCTTTTTGGCCCCAAGGACCACATCTGGGATATGCTAGAGGACTAAGGGCTTGTCTTTCACTTGAGCACTTGCCAGTTTCTATGCCAGATGTCTGCTCACTTGATAACCCTCTCAGAGCATGCTTCATTAGTACGTACGAGTAATGCCTTAGGTTTCCAACAAATTAATTTGTTTCATCCTGCTGTCTGTTTTGCACATATTTTGTTCAAAGTGGTTCTCTTCCATTTTTGTTCCTAGTCAAACAGTTCAGAATGAGTCTGAAGCCACTTCTTCTTCAATTTTGAGGCAGACAGTAAGAATCGACCCCCTAGCCACAGCCTGGAATGCATCACCATCTACTACAGGGAAAGTTTCAGGATGAAAATTCTCAAAAAAGTATTGGGGGCTTTCTTTATTCAGTTGAAGTGTGCTTAACTTTGACAGGTGAGTATGTTCCACTGGTTATGGAGAGTGTGAGCTAATGAAGAACCATGGACATTCAGAGCAGGCAATTGTATTTATAAGAGCATTTCTTAGAAGTCTGTTGCCCACTGGGACAGCAGAAGGAGCATGTCTGTGCAAGTATTTGTATAACCATGCCATGAACCCACAACACTTGCATCAGCTAGAAGATCTGCAAGGATATTGCATTTCCTAATGTTTGAATTAGTGGCATCTTATCTTTAGTATTAAGTAGAGCATGTGAGTCTTCAAGACTGCCTTTGTGAACTTTGACCTCTTCAAGTTCTCTGGACCACTTTTTCTGGCCTGTTAAAAAAAGAAAAAAGATTAATTGTCTCTCCTATGGCCCTTTTACACTACACAGTTATAGTACAATGTGTCAGTGTCAGTCCCAAATCCCTAGAGATCCAGGGATTTTTAGTTTAGGGAGGGGAATTTAAAATTTTCAGCCAAAGAGCTCTACTGTCTCACCATATTTTAAACCTCAGGATTCCCACAGGATGCAGCCATGGCAGTGAAAATGGAATTATAGCACTACACTTGTGTAGTGTGAAAGGGTCCCTGGAAACCTTCAGCAGCACACTTCACGTTATAAATATGTTGTAAGTTTCATTATTTGCATCATTTAGTACCAAAAAATATTGATTTTTCCAAACAAGAAGTGGGTTGCCAACCACTTCCAGCTTTCTTTTTGTCTTTTTGTTGGCAGGGAGGGGGCACTCTATGTGGCTCCCAGAAGGTCCCAGGAGCAAGTCTGCCATGGTTGCCTAAGAGCTTTGAAGTCATCACTATTATATTACATTTTCCTTTCAGAGAAGCACTCTCTTAGAAAGTTGGATGTGACCTCCATTGGAAGCTTAAATGCTGTCATTATTTTATTTTATTTATTTTATTTATTTTAGTTTTGGAATCCAAGTGATAATTTTGTAGGAAATCTCTCATGTGTAAATAGGCTCCAAGAAACTCCAGACTAGAGAAAGTCTTACTGCTGTTGGACAGAAACCCAATCTATTAACCACAGTAGGAGTTTCAATTTTTCCTAGTGTTTTGGTTGCACCTGCTCCCACAAAATAGCTGCAGCTTCTAAGTCCCACCACACACTTGTTTTTTGTATCCTTGGTTCTCATTTTCTTTTCCAGCCTCTGCATTCTGTGACACAAAGTCATTCTAGGAGAATTAAGATGCATATATTGGCAGACTGGGAGCTGTTGTTCCTATTTACAAATGCAAAGAACTTAATTGCCAAGGACATTACTTGATTTCATTTACATGTTTTCATGTAAAGTAGAGAAGGATTTTCCCATGAGAATGTGGTGTTTGCCTTCCTAACAGTAAATGTTGTAGTACATTAAAGTACTTTGTCCCATTGTACTGGACCCTGAGAAACAACTACATGCAGAGAGCTCTCATCCTAAACAGACAATTCTGACTGCACACAGGCATCGTGCTGTTTGGAAAATTAAGATGTTCCTGTAAAGTGCCAGTTGCTGGAAAATATCTTTTTTTTTGGCTGATCCTCTGGAAAGAAAGGGTTTACAAACACTCAAGGAACAAACTGTGGTTACTGGCTAATGGTGTTTTTTCTTGTTTTAGATGTATCATTGAAACACATACACTTGCTGCAGGCAATGTTGTTGAAATGTATATAATTGTTTCCTGCTGAACAGTGCCCATGACATCACTAGTTTCAACATTAACCTGAGTCCATCCACCATCACCCAACATCTTAGATTTTGTGAAATCAATGAAGAGGTGAGTGCCAATGGTGGTGGGGTGCCAATTTTCCTTATTTTGCTGCAGCAGATATATTGGTAGGAGTTAATAAGATGGAAATTAATCCAGGACTGGTACCACCTCGTTTTTTTTCTTTGAGAACCGTGTTTTCAGCATAAAGAACTCTGTGCCTAAAGCCACAAAGCTTTGAGATCTTGCTGAATCAAATATGATATAATCTTTGACAGAATATGGAACAGTAATTTTTCTGGATTGCAGCTTTTGGACTAAAGTTCCTTCCCACTGCCAAAAAGTAGTATTTCCAAGTTTTCTTCTTCAATAAGTCATTAAAAACTGATTACCATCAAATATACTCAATATCACCTGGTATTCGTTGGTGGTATCTTATCCAAATCCTAACCAGGGCTTATCCACCAAAGTGCTTTTATTTCTGTGGAATGCAGTGTTATTGGGAAAAATACAGTGATGAGATAAGAATCTTCCAGGAACTCACAGTCAGATGCTGGGACCTGCACTATTGTGTTCAGGCTGCAAGGTCCTCCAACTGGATCTACAAAAGCTCTTCCCTCTGCTATTTCCACCTATTTGACTCCTTGGTTTTTGAGATTTTGCCAGGTATTTCCTAAAGGCACCAGATGTCTGATCTTGGACACTAAGCAGGGTCAGCCCTGATTGGCACTTGGAATGGAGACTGCCAATGAATACCAGGTGCTGCAGGCTATATTTCGAAGGAATAAACAGAGAAAACCACCTCTTAGTATCCTTGCCTAAGAAAACCCTATGAAATTCATGTGATTGCTATAAATTGACAGGTAATTTGAAAGCGTGTGCACGCACGCACACACATTGTTCACAGACTGTCAAGAACAAGAAGAGGAGACAGAGCTCATGCTGTGTATGTGGAAGGTCCCAGTTTTGATTCCTGACATATTGTGCTATTTTTTTAAAAAGAAAAAAACTTTCTTTTTGTTAATTGTCTCTGCCTGAGAAACTGAAGAGCTGATGCCAATCAGAGAAAATAATACTGGGCTAGGTACACAAACAACTTTCCTTATTGTAAGACAGCTTCCTCTGTTCATAAGCCTTCTTTACCATGAAGAGAAGCTGACTCAAGTGATCCCCTTCCATTCCATGTAGTGGGGTTGACCTACCTGCCAGCTTTATCTTATTTTGACATGGCTGATGTACAACTGCAAAAGCTAGCTTAGTTTCATGACTACCTTAGTGCATGCAGAGCAGACTATGTGGCACATTTAGCTTTATCTTCCAGTTATCTTATTGCTGCTCCTCACTTCCCAGCACTTTCTGCCTGAAGCAGCTACCTCACTCTGCATCATGGTAGGATTGACCCTGACAATTAATTAGTAGTTAAATTATTTTAACTTTTAATTAATTAACAGTTAAAACCACCAGAACATCCACCCCTGGTTTTAAAGACTAAAGGTCGCCCAAAATAATACAGTCTCAGCTGCCTACCAGAAGCTCAAGAGAGATGGTGCCAACCTCACTTCCCTTGAAAGGCAGTTCCACAGCAAGAGTGTCACTACAGAGAAAACCTAATTGGGTATTAACCAAAGAAACATCTTTTTAGAAATGGAAAATTAAGGTTCTGAGGTTGTTGAAATCAGAACTTGGAACTTTACTTTGCTCAATACCCACTAGAGCAGTGGTTCTCAACCTGTGGGTCCCCAGATGTTTTTGGACTTCAGCTCCCAGAAGCCCTGAGCATTGACCATAGTGGCTGAGGCTTCTGGGACCTGAAGTCCACAAACATCTGGGGACCCACAGGTTGAGAACCACTGCAGTAGAGTATATTTGCCCTCTCCTCTCCATGCTGTATGCGTGGCTTACTTAAAGTCATCATTGTCCTTTATATTAAAAAAAATGGTTGATCCACTTGTTGCTCTGCCTCAGTGCATCACGTCAGGCACAGCCCTTTGTACACCAGATCATCACATGAAATTTGGGGACATTTAGGTTAATCCAGTAAAAATGCTGGATTTGGAGGATCCTCCCAGTGTGAAAACAGATTATTTCAAGTTCTCTTTTGGCTCTTAAAAGTCTATGCAACTCAACCTTTGACTTTAACTAAATGTGACAAGGTAGTCCACATAATACATTTTATTTTATAGTTTGCTAGTCCTCTGTTTCATTGTATGTTAATATCTGCAGCCCACAAGACACCTAGTTTCTCTCTCCAACCCCCATTTCCCTCCTTTGTCCTCTGCTAACACCAAATGCTGCAAACTGAGTTCAAAGTATAAAAGTAGCTAGTACTCAATTAGCAGTGGAGAGAGGAGAGGAGGAGGTGGAATCTTGCCCTTCCCAGCAGACTCAAGCAAAAGCAAAACACCACAAACCTCTTCTAGCCTATGTGATCTTCCTTATCAATAACTGTTGCCAACCTGACCACACTGTGATGTTGCTTAGCCATATGTGTATGCCCTTATAGGATCTTTGTAAAGCAATAGGACAAGAGATTTTGGAAAAGACAAGGCAAGGCAAGCTGGCTACTTTAAATAATCACTTTTAGCAGATAAATCTCTTCTGGAGTAACCCAGCAAGGTTCCAACTTTACATCCACTTTCATTGGTATACCAGCTCTCTCCGACTTCTGTGTTCTGCTTGGCGAAGCAGAAACCTGCACAGTTGTGTATTACATTACATAAATCACAGATAACAAGAGGAGGGTAGGGGCTTTCAGCATGCATGAACAATTTTCTGAAACAACTTTTCAGACAATACTTTGCTCATTCTCTCAAACACTTCTGTTGTGTAAGTGCTCAGTTATCCTTCAGATTGTGTGTGTGGGAGGATATCTTCTATACAACACTTCAGCCACTAGAGGGCATTTAAAGGACACCAGATCAATTGGGAGGAAATCTCCCATGGACAACTGAAGGTGGCACATTTTGGATGACCTACTGTGCTAAACTATGGCATACTGCAAACTATTTCATATGCTCCCTCTGAGTATTCCCCCTCCACTTTCCTTTGTGTCATTCTGTCTGCACTTTCCTGGTTAATGATTCATAGCAGGCAACATACATATCTTGTTCTTCATGGCCTGTCACTGGCACAGCTAATGTGAATAGTGGATTGGATATATTATAACAGGGAGGTTACAAGTCTTAAACACTTTTTAAAATGCTCTCCAGCTTCTCTCATATCCTGCATTTGGCACTGACCGTCTCCACACAAACCATTTTTATGACAGCTGCTCCCCACCCCTAAATAATTGATTTCATCATAGCCCCAAAGGGAAGCCCACATTTAGTGGAGATTGCAACAATCTCTTTCCTATTCTTGCCTTTACCCCCTCATCTTATTCTTCCAACCTTGCACTGTTCACAGGTTGTAAGAAATCTCTACTGGTATAGGCAGTTTTAAAAAGAAAGTAGAAGAACAAACATGATTCAAAGCACAAGCATTTTTGATGAAGCAATATGCATATCATAGCCTTGATCTCCACACCATATTTCAAGATGGCTGTACATTTTGTTCCTCTGTCTGTATAGAAATGAATTCTGAGCAAAGACTACTTTACTCTTGAGGCATGATGCTTCCCTTCTCTCCCACATATCTTTGTTTTCCCCTCTGCTCCTTAGTTTGAGAAGGACTTCTATTGGAACAGTGAGCAGGTGTGTTCTGTTGTTGTGGTGTGGTGAGGGTTGCAGTGAGCACATCTTGTGCCTATCTTGCAATTTTAGTGCATAAAGTGAGTTCCCATACCCTTAATATACACCTGGAGGGGAATTTGCCTCCAGTAAGGTAACTTTATAAAAAGGAATCCTGCAGACATTGCAACACTGCCACTTAGGACAGAACTGCATGTTGGATGTAGCATTGTGATATGTTTTAGAGAATTGTTTTGTTTCCTGCAATGCAGCTGCTGAAGCTGCAGTTTGAAATGGAAGAGAGGAGGATCCATCTCCTTTGAACCCCGCTGAGACAAAGATACAGCTATCTTTAGCTTGACTTCAGCAGGGGTAAAAACAGCTTGGAGGGACATTTTCAGGGGGAAATGCCAGCAGGAGAAAGAATGAGGAATCACTTCTACCTGGTCTTCTCTCCAGGGCTGAGCTGTTGAACCAAGATGTATAGCTGTCTGGAGCAGAATAGCAAATACTGACCTCTTACCCCATTCCATCTCCATGAAAGTGCATAGTATTCAAATTATTTTGGGCAAATTATGTTGGCAGCTGAAGCAAGCATTCTCACAATAGCTAATATTAAAAAAATCAGAACAAGGAATGGGATAACTGGCAATTTTCTGCCTTTTCATGATAATCAGAATCTGCCACTAGAAGCAGCTTCCTCATTCTGCCTGCTGACCGGGCTGATCTTGTCTCTCTCCTTCAGTCTCCAGATTCAGTGTTGACATCAGACAAAACAAACCAACTCCTAAAGAATTATGGATCTACACAAAATGAGTAGTTCTCAGCCTTTGGAATATATTTGTTCTTAGTCACCAGTAATGAAATCCAGTTGCTTTTCTGAAAGATCTCTCAGGGCTAAACTACACATTATGTTAGATAACGTAGCAGGCAGCTGTGTTACCAGGCTGCGTACTCCCACATTTTGATATGATTTAATTGGTGAAATATGATTTAATTGGTGAAATATGATTTAATTGGCAAAATATATTAATTGGCATTGATATAAAACATGCCCTGCTATAGCTGTATGGCCAGGCTGGATAAGAGGAAAAAGCTGGCCAAACATATGCTCTGGAAAGTAGGTCAGAAAACATCTGTAGGCGTAGCCAGCTCATAGTCAGGAAATCACCAGGAAGCTCCCGAGATAATAGGCTTGCCACTAGCCTTAACGACTCAACCTTTTGGACAAAAGTGTCTAGAAGATTGCCACAAGATGGCTGATTGTCTTTACTCCTCTTCCTCTGAACAAGCAAACCTCTCCTTTGTCCTAAAACCTGTCCAACAAGTACCAAGCTATCAGGACAACCATTAGCCCTTTATCACCTAACACTAAGACCATTAGCCCATTTCAGACCTCCTTGTTCATTCTGCAAACTCCACTGTTTACTTGACTGTGGAGTCATTAACATCCTTGCCCTCCAGGCAGAAATCAGATATTTAAACTCCTGTTTTTCACCACTCAACTCGCAGTACACCAATTGCTGGTCACCACTCTGCTGCCCTGATTTCTGATTGTGTACTTTCCTTAGACACAAATCTAAGCCCATAGCATCTTCTTTGCTGCTCTTCTGGATTGGTAAATATCACCATATCACTTCACCATGAAATCTCACCAGCTGAAACTTTTCTCCCTTTTTCTTGTGTGATTGTGTGACTGCTTGGAATTTGTGTGTGTGGTTATTACTTCCCCCAATAAAACACAATTAAGCTTTCTTTTTGATCTCTGGCTTGTTCTTCCCTGCAGAAGTACTAGTAAGCACAGATGTAAAAGATCTTGCTAGGTTACCCCCCGCCTCTCGCAAGCCTCCTACTTTGAGCGAGTATTTCCCATTGTTTCATGGAGGTACTGGCATCGTGGGTGGACCTGTTAGTCACCCACATTCTGGGGGCAACAGCTGCCTGTCTTCTTTTTTTTCTATCCACAAATAAGTGCATGGCTACTGATCCAGTGTGAGACCAGTGCATGTAGAGAAGCAGTTTAACTTTTTCCCATTCCTCTGATCTACATGCACACTGTTTGATCTACATACACACTGTTTGATACCAGTGGGGGTTTTACAGTCCTTACATGAGAAGACACTGGATATCAGGAATGGAGAAGCTGGGAAGAGGTTTATACATCTCCTCCTCATACGCATATATTCTCCAGTTGTCCCAATTTGTCAAGGAGACTCCTGACTGCTCCTCTGTCCTCCCAGTTTTTCAGTTGCTTTTTAAATGTCCCAGTTTCTCTCTTCTACTCCCACTTTCTCCTTTTGCCCTCAGCTTAATTCAGTTATTGGAAAATGAGTCTGTTTGCACTCCACTAACTCAGCAGGGATGAGAGGAATGGAGAGAAGGGAGAAGAGTCTTGCCCTTCCCAATAGGCTCAGGCAACTGCAAACTGCTGCAGTCTCTCCAGCTTGTGTGTTCTTCCTCATTAATACTTTTCACCATCTTGACCACACTCCAATGTCGTTTAGCCATATGTCCCTCTTTTTGTCTGTAAAATGTTGGAGGTATGTATGTGGTAGTCCAGTTTAGAGACTTGGGGCCTACATATCTACTTCTGAATAATGAAAAAAGAGAGAGAGAGCAGCTGCTGTATGCTATGTATTCAATGCAGGGGTGGGCAGCTTCAGTGGTCCCAAAATCCACCATGCTCACCACCCTGGAACTCCCCAAAGGTCACACACATTGTCAAAAATGCCAAGGAGGAGGAGGAGGAGGAGATTTTTCTACCAACTTTGATGGGGAGGCTCATGTAGCTCCAAGGCCGCATTTTGCTTACCCATGATTTAATACAAAGCACAGTTTGGTCTTGAGTTCCCTATGAAAAGAAGATAGCATTTGGATCAGAGGATGCTTTGGGGAAATTCTCAACAAACAGGACTGTTCTCTGGCCATATCAGGTAATTAAAAGTCTGTCCAGTCATGCATTTCTCAGGGAGGGGCTTCCAAACCGCAGGAACCTAACACGTTACAACCATTGCTTCTCCACTGTGAGTTCCCATGTGGAATTGCAACTGGGTTGTCACAATTGTGGCACTATTGAACTTGTGTGTGCATCTGTTTATTCAGTTCTTATAGCATCCTATCCTATTTTTCAAAAGCTGTTTAAATTTTGTACGATGTAGCTAAACTATATTGAATTTCTTTTTGGGGGAAAGGTGGAATATAAATCAAAATAAATTGCTGCTGCTGCTGCTACTGCTATTGTTAGTCTTGTCTGCATTCTCCCTTTTAATTTTTTAAATATTTTAATTAAATATTTTAATTTTTAGCCAACATTTTTTTAAAAACAAAAATTGTGTACTGTTGCAGAAATACTTTGCTTTCGCACCACTGAAAATTGTGCTACCTTCCCCAAATGCTGCAGGAACAACTATCCATTCAAAGATATTTGTGTTTTAATTTATTTTTCCATTTCATAGAATCACAGAGTCATAGAGTTGGAAGAGACCACAGGGGCCATCCAGTCCAACCCCCTGCTATGCAGGAACACCCATCCAAGCATTCCCAACAGATGGCCATCCAGCCTCTGCTTAAAAACCTCCAAAGAAGGAGACTTCACCACACTCCAAGGCAGCATATTCCACTGCCGGACAGCTCTGAACATCAGGAAGTTCTTCCTGAGGTTCAGATGGAATCTCCTTTTCTGCAGCTTGAATCCATTGCTCCTTGTCAGGTCATGAATCAAGAAAGAGGGGAGCATATCTCAAACTGGAGGGGTGAAATACGCACTCTTGCTCAGACCTTGGACCACCAGCAGTATAAATATTTAAATAATATCAGTTTATTTGATTGTTAGAGTCATGCCTCCAAGATTCCTGAAACATGGCATGCATACTCATAGAGTGCTTGAGGATTGTTTGGATTTTAAAATGCATTAGTGATTTTCAATTAATTTCAATTTGCCTATATTTGGAACATGCAATGCTAACTTCAGTCACTAGGTCGTAGACTTTCCTAATAAGTGCCAAGTTTTGCCCTCTACACTATCTGAAGCTAGGGGAAATAGTCTAGAAATAGAGGTACAGAATGACAGGATTTCTCCTCTTGCTGCTGTTGGGCAAACATCCCTAGGGACAAAAACTTTCTTCAGATTGCTCTAAGGGAATACCATGGCATAGTACATGCCTAGAGGTTCCTGTAGACATGGTTTCATTCAGGCATAATATACCAAATTCTTACAGCTACCTCCATTTGTCTGTAGGTTTCCCTGTTTCAAACAAAGGGCCAGTCCAAGCTATGTGAAGTTAGCTGAGATATGCTAGCAATAGTATCCAATCTCCTCTCTTTCCCCCTCACTATCTATCTCTATCTACAGAGATAGCTATCAGTTTGTGGTGTAAACTAAACAATCAGTTAAAGCTTGCTGATAAAATGTCACTGATAAGCAATAGTGGGAAGGTGGTTCAAATTAGACAGATATGATAGGCTTAGCTTCTAAAGACAACATTTTAAATCAACACATCTTGAAAAGGGAGAAGAATCTACGTAGGCAATCTACACTTCTTGTAACTGTGCTATTCCAAAGAAGTCGAGTTTTCTGTTGTCTGGAGAGAAAAGATAGAAGACTCACAGTGAAAAGACAAAAGAAGAAGAATTTGATGACAACAATATGTAGGGTGAGGTGGACTATGTGTAGCCCTCTAGGTGCTTTTGGATTCCAGCTCCCATCAGCCCTAGTCTATATAGCCAATTGTAAAGAAGGCAGTCCAGTAACACTGGAGGGCCATACATTCCCTGCCCTTGTCCTATAGATTGTCACCAATCATCACCATCACCACCACCATCACCACATTACATCCTTAATGTAAAAATGTCCTGTAAAAAGTAAGTGAACAAAGCATCCCCGTTCTATACTAAATGTGAAGTGTAAAATGCCTTTTTGTTGTTCCCATTCCTGATTCTGGCCATTTCCGCACTAGGCTGTTATAGTGCTCTGATTGCGCTTTCAACCTCCTATGGGATCCTGAATCAGAGTACTATAACAGCCTAGTGCGGAAATGGGTTCTGTTATGATTCTTCCTTCAGATAAGCTCTGATTTCAGCACAAGTGTAGAAATGACTCTGAGGGGCCTGAGGGCTTTATAGATCAAGAAAGAACAAGAAATGGAAACACCCGTTAGCACTATTTCATTCATAGCATTGTACAAGACATGGAGGAACAAGGCAATTTTCCTGTCCTTTTCAGAAGTGCCTGTCTCCACTTATACTGTTTTAATCTGGGGATACTGAATGTCGGGAAGATGAGAAAGATTAGGGCTACTGTCTCTGCTCCAGATCTCTCTACACACACACACACACACACACACACATCTCTGGTGAACCAAGCCTGCTCACAAATTCACTGCTCCTAGATTTGACAGTATAAACAGGGCTAAAGGTTGACATCTAATGTCAGGAGGCCTACAGCCTCACCATGCCACAGACCAGTGGCAGCTAGTGATCTCTATGTCAGTGAAGCAGCTCAAGCATTTAGTCTCAAGCTTAAAAAAAAACAACTATTCAAGCTTTTGAATCTATTTGAGCATAGGGTTGAGGTCTGGGCTCCTTTAAAAGTGAGACTAGAACCCAGGGTGAATTCACTGCCCCCACTGATGCAGAAGTCACCAGTTGTACTGCCTCAAACTGAGAATTTTACCATGGTTGGTGGGATCCAGACCACATTATCTTCAGTTTGTATTCCTCTCATGGTTTCCTACAACTTTTGCCCCTTCCTATACAGACATAAAAATCATTAAGGAGAGGAAGATGGAATAGCAGCAAAATGCCTTTTTACTGATCCCACTGCATGTAAAACTCTGCGTGTCCATCTGGGAGCATCCTTAAAAACTCTTGGATGAATCCAGACTATATTACAGGTATAAATCAGTTAACAAAGTAGAAGCATCCCTGGGAATTGCCTCTTTAATAGAAAAGTTGGTACCAAAGGCAGAAGTAACACAGAAAGAATAGGGATAGATTCCTATACCACAAAAAAAGAAGAGCTGTTCAATAAGTTTCACCAAACTTTTATCCAAAATTAACAATATGCACATGTGAAAGTAAACAACCAGGTCAGGAAAGCCTTGCATAAGTAAACAAAAATATTTTCATCCTTCTAGAGACCAGTTGAAAGCTTCTTCCAATTGTCTGTTTCATCAGCTTCCAACTTGCTTACAATTTCCATTCTGGTGGTCAAACTTGCTTCTTAAAATACTGGAGGGAGCTGGTAGACTTATTTGTTCTCCCCATTTCACATTTCATGAATGCTCTGTAAAGGGTCCTTGAAGGAGCTGCTATTTACCTTTCCTGATGTAGGCCATTTCCACACTACACTCTTATAGCGCGATTATTCCACTTTCAGCATCCACTTTCAACACCTGCCCCCCCGAAACTGCAGACCCCAGGATGTTGAAAGTGGAATAGGTCATGCCAAACTAATCTTATCTCTTTTTATGATAGAGTTACTTGCTTGATAGATGAATTTTGTAGGGGAAAATGAGACTGAACCTGTCAGGATCCAATCTTCATTTAGCAAAGTCACACAGAGAAGCGGTAGAAGTTTTATCTAATGACTTGTGGCTTCAGACTGGTACTTGGAATAAACACAGACGCAGGTAGCTTTGAATAAAAGACTAAATACTTTACTAATGACTCTTCATTTACATCTGTATTGAGAGAGCCTGCTACCTGTCTAATCTAGTGAATAGGAGATTCTTCAGTTTAACTCACCATCCTCCTTGATGGGACTCAAACTCGGAGCATGCGAAGAGTTCAGGGAAAGCAGCCATTGAGAACAAAGAGAGAGAGAGCTCTAGAGGGAGGTCTTAACTTTTATAAGACCGATGACCCAAGCAACTGTCCTGGGTCACATGATCTGAGCACCAAAGGTATTTATGATCATGCAATAAAAGACAGAGAGGCAAATGGAGAAGATCTGGCATGCAACAGAAAGGGAGGCCCTATCTTGCTATTGCCCATCTCTTCTAATAACAAGATGGAGCGGGGAGAGAGAATGCTGGTAATTTTTCCAACAGTCCCCTTCTCATTCTCTTGGACCAACATCGAGGATCTTCATGCCTTCTCGTAGTCTCTGGAACTGGTCTCTTGGTAGAGGCTTGGTAAGAATATCAGCAAGCATCATTTCTGTATTGCAGTATTCTAGCTGAACAATTCCATTGCGACACATCTCTTGCACCTTATGGAAAGCAATGTCAATGTTCTTCTTGAGTGGCTTCTCACTTTCAGAAAGTTTGATGCAGCTTTGGTTATCTTGCATCAAAATGGTTGGCTTGGGCTCTGTTATGCCTAAGTCCAGAAGTAAGTTATGCAGCCACTTTATTTCATCACATGCTGCTTTTGCAGAAACACACTCAGCACCTGTGGAAGAATCTGCAATTGTAGATTGTTTCTTACTTGACCAGCTTATAGCTCCTCCACCATAGAAGATCAGGTTTCCGCTGGTTGATTTTTTCTCTGCTAGGTCTGCAGCCCAGTCAGCATCCGCATAGGCAACCAGTCGTGGTTGATCACAGGCTGGCAACATCAGCTTGTAATCTGCAGTTCCTTTCAAATATCTGGCAACTCTTTTCACTGCAATGAGATCTTTTTCAGTAGGAGAGTTAACCATTCTGCATAAGATACCAACAGCATTTGCAATATCAGGTCTAGTGAAATTAGCAATGTATAGGAGCTTTCCAACTGCAGTCCTATACTTGTCTCCATTTTTCAAGGGTTCACATTTCTTAGTGTCCTTTAAGAAACCCACTTCCATTGGGGTTGCCACAATATTGGCATCCTTTAGTCCAAGGCAGTCCAGAAGATCTATTATCTTCTGTTTCTGGTTAAGATAGAAGCTTCCATCACTGCTTCTTTCTATTTGTACTCCAAGATAGTGTGAGATGTCTCCCAAATTCTTGATGTCTATCTCTTTCTTGAGATTGTTGACTATCTCCTCACTATCTGCTTTATCTTGACTGCACAGGATCAAATCATCAACATAACATGTAATATAAGTCCATTTATTGTTTCTGAATCTTTTGTAAACACACTTGTCAACAGTGCCTGGAGTGAAGCCTTGTTTGATAAGAAGTTGGCTTAGCTTCTCACTCCATGCTCTGGCAGCCTGTTTCAAGCCATAAATGCTCTTGTTCAATTTGCATACAAGATGCTCTTTCCCAGGAACTTGAAATCCTGGAGGCTGTTCCATGTACAGTTCCTCATCCAATTGTCCATAAAGAAAAGCTGTTTTAACATCAAGATGTTGGACATGCATTTTCTTAGATGCTGCAACAGCTAGGAGAGTTCTCACAGTTGTGTGTGTGGCAACAGGGGCAAAAATTTCGTTGTAATCTTCACCAAATTGTTGTGTGAATCCCTTTGCCACTAACCTGGCTTTATATCTCTGAATTTCCCCTTCTGCATCTTGCTTTGTGGTAAAGACCCATTTACAGCCAATTGCCCTTTTTCCTTTTGGCAATTCTGACAAAGTCCATGTTTTATTTTTATATAAAGATTGCATCTCTTCAACAGCAGCTTCCACCCACTTTTGAGAATCTGACTTTGGTAGTCCCTTGATCTTTTGCCAGTCAGAGGGTTGTGGAATCTTCTCCTCTGTGGCTAGATAAGACAGTCTATCAGGTGGTACACCTCTGTTGATGCGTTCAGATCTTCTTACCTGGACTTGGACACCTGGGTCTGCTCCTTGAGCGCCGTCCGGTTCCACGTCCTCTGGCTGGATCACCACATCTGTAGCCCCTTCTGGATGCAAGACATCTGGAGGATTGTACAGTGTCACATACTCTGGTTGCTGGTGGGAGTCTCCTTCCACTGCAAACAAATCTGGATAGACATCTTGGTTTGGATTAGATTTGGGCTGTGGCCTTTCATCAACATAAACAGCACTTGTTACTTTTATTGTACGCCCATCTGGATTTAGAATTCTGTAACCATTTCTAGCATAACCAACAAAAATTCCCTCTTCACTTCTACAGTCAAGTTTGTCTCTTTTCTGTTTGGGAATGTAGGTATATGCTTTACTTCCAAAAACTTTGAGATGATTCAACTTGGGCTTAGTTCCATTCCATAACTGAAATGGAGTTGCATCTCTGGATTTAATTGGCAGACGGTTGCACAAATATGTAGCAGTCATAATAGCTTCAGACCAATAGCGTTTAGGCATGTTAGCCTCTAAAAGCATTGTGACTGCCATCTCTTTGAGAGTTCTGTTCATTCGTTCTGCCACTCCATTCTGTTCTGGAGTGTAAACTTGTGTAGTTTGATGTTCAATGCCATGTTCCTTAAAAAACTCATCAAACTCTGCATTAACAAATTCACTTCCATTGTCAGAGCGTAGGCTTTTAGGTTTGTAGCCAAATCTATTAGAGACAAGATTAAAGTATTCCTTGAATTTCTCAAAAGCTTGACTTTTCTCTTTGAGAAGGTAAGTGTATGTGTATCTGCTGAAATCATCAATAATAGTCATAAAGTAAGAATTTCCACCTGCAGACTTTTGGCTGAATGGACCACAAAGATCAATATATAAAAGGTCCAGTGGTTTGGTGGATTGTCTCTCAGTAATTGACGAATGTGATGCTCTGACAGCTTTTGCCCTTAGACATTTTATGCATTTCTCATTGTTAGAGCATATTTTAAAATTAAAGTCTATAGCAAGTTCTTGATTAGCCAGTCTCTGAATGCACTGTACATTTCTGTGCCCAAATCGGCGATGCCATAAATTTAAACAGTCTTTGTGATTACACTGGATCACAGTATTTGCATATGAATCCAAAATTTGCATTTGGTAACAGTCACCATTTAGGATTCCTCGAAAAATTAAATTTTTGCCATGAAGACCAAAACAAGTTTCCTTTTTGAAAATAACTCTGTTTCCTCTCGCTGTAGTTGTTCTGACACTATAAAGAGACACTTTTAAATCTGGGACAAAATAAGCATCATGAATTCTTAAAGTCTCTATCCTGTTGGCGCCAAGTTTTGTTTGCAAAAGAACTGTCCCTTTCCCTTTTGCAACCACTGATTGGCCATTTGCTAAATAAACAGGAAAATGTATGCTTGTATCAAGATTTACAAACATTTCTCTCCGATTAAAGTAATGACTAGTAGCACCGCTGTCAATTACAATTATATTTTCTTTTTGATTTTGCATAGGCTTGAGCAATTGTTCATTAATTAGACCAACATTAAAATTTGCAGAAGATTTCTTCTTAGAGTTAAAACCACTTTTATCACTGGGTTTGTGTTTCTGTTGTTTGGAAATGTTAATTTGGTGGCCATTTGTCCTCTGTGAAGAAGACTCTTTGATATGCAAATTCTCCTCAGCAAGTTGAGTGAACTCTTTTCCAGCAGCTCTTACTTCAGGTTTAAAATTCCTCAAATTTTTCCTATTTTGATATTCTATAACTTCAGCAATAGCAGTTTCCAAATTTACATCTCCCTTAATTTATAGAGCATCAATTATGGGCTCAAAAAATTCAGGCAAGCTTCCTAGAAACATTCCCAGTCTCACAGGTTCTGAAAGATTTTCTCCAGCACTTTGCAATTCAGATACCATAGTCATGAAAGTGTTAATATGTTCATTCAAAAATCTAGGATTTAACAATTTCATTCTTGTAAGTCTGATTATAATACCACTTTGTTTTGCAATACTGGGAGAATCAAATAATCTCTTCAGTTTTTCCCATATTTCTTTAGCACTTTTCAGGTCCCTAATGTGATAAACAATGCTTGGATCAATGGCTAAGCAGATATAAGCAGTTGCTTTCTCATCATCTTCATCAAATTTCTGCTTTGCCCTATCTTCTGTGGGCCGCTGTCCTTTCACAACTTTAAACAGTCCCATTGTAGTTAATTGCATTTGCATATTCCAAGACCAATTTCGGTAATTGCTACCAGTTAACTTTTCAATAGTAAGCAATGGATTAGAAGCCATTGTTCAAGCGGTCAGTCTCTGCCGGCCGGGTGCCACGTGGTCATCAAACAAAGAACTTCTCTTCTGGGCCCGTGACCCTTTTTTGTAGGGGAAAATGAGACTGAACCTGTCAGGATCCAATCTTCATTTAGCAAAGTCACACAGAGAAGCGGTAGAAGTTTTATCTAATGACTTGTGGCTTCAGACTGGTACTTGGAATAAACACAGACGCAGGTAGCTTTGAATAAAAGACTAAATACTTTACTAATGACTCTTCATTTACATCTGTATTGAGAGAGCCTGCTACCTGTCTAATCTAGTGAATAGGAGATTCTTCAGTTTAACTCACCATCCTCCTTGATGGGACTCAGACTCGGAGCATGCGAAGAGTTCAGGGAAAGCAGCCATTGAGAACAAAGAGAGAGAGAGCTCTAGAGGGAGGTCTTAACTTTTATAAGACCGATGACCCAAGCAACTGTCCTGGGTCACATGATCTGAGCACCAAAGGTATTTATGATCATGCAATAAAAGACAGAGAGGCAAATGGAGAAGATCTGGCATGCAACAGAAAGGGAGGCCCTATCTTGCTATTGCCCATCTCTTCTAATAACAAGATGGAGCGGGGAGAGAGAATGCTGGTAATTTTTCCAACAATGAAGGGAATGCTGTGGACATAGTATATCTTGATTTCAGTAAGGCCTTTGACAAAGTTCCCCATGACATTCTTGCAAAGAAGCTAGTAAGATGTGGACTGGACATGGCTACTGTCAGGTGGATTTGTAACTGGTTGACTGACCGTGCCCAAAGGGTGGTCACCAATGGCAGATTCTCATCCTGGAGAGAAGTGACTAGCGGGGTGCCACAGGGTTCTGTCCTGGGCCCGGTGCTGTTCAATATCTTCATTAATGACTTGGATGAAGGAATAGAGGGCACGCTGATCAAATTTGCAGATGACACCAAATTGGGAGGGGTTGCTAATACACCTGATGATAGGATCAAAATTCAAAAGGACCTGGACAGATTGGAGAGCTGGGCCAAGGCTAACAAAATGAATTTCAACAGAGAGAAATGTAAGGTCCTACACTTAGGCAGAAAAAATAGTATGCAGAAATATAGGATGGGGGACACGTGGCTGGCTAACAGTACGTGTGAAAGGGATCTAGGAGTCTTCATAGACCACAAGCTGAACATGAGTCAGCGGTGTGATGCGGCAGCCAAGAAGGCCAACGCAATTCTTGGTTGCATCAATAGGAGTATGGTGTCTAGATCGAGGGAGGTATTGGTACCACTTTATTCTGCATTGGTTAGACCTCATCTTGAATACTGTGTCCAGTTCTGGGCACCCCAATTCAAGAAGGATATGGATAAGCTGGAGCAGGTCCAGAGGAGGGCAACCAAAATGGCGAGGGGCCTGGAAGCCATGCCCTATGAGGACAGACTTAGAGAGCTGGGTATGTTTAGTCTGCAGAAGAGAAGGTTGAGAGGGGACATGACAGCCATGTTTAAATATTTGAAGGGATGTCATGTCGAGGAGGGAGTGGGCTTGTTTTCTCCTGCTCTTGAGACCAGGACAAGGAGTAATGGATGCAAGCTGCAGGAGGGGAGATTCCGCCTGAACCTCAGGAGGAATTTCCTGACGGTCAGGGCTGTCCGGCACTGGAATGTGCTGCCACAGAGTGTGGTGGAGTCTCCTTCGTTGGAGGTTTTTAAGCGGAGGCTGGATGGCCACTTGTTGGGAGTGCTTTGAGGGTTTTCCTGCATGGCAGGGGGTTGGACTGGATGGCCCTTGTGGTCTCTTCCAACTCTACATTTCTATGATTCTATGATTCTATGAATAATCACGCTATAAGAGTGTAGTGCAGAAATGGCCTATAGGCAGACACACAGTGCTCCAGCAGGATTGGCCAGACTAATATCCCCTTCTTCCCACCACCACCTTCAGCTTCATTGCATTGTTTACTGCAGACACACTGTTGAGGCCTGACAATAAAAAACTGTGTTTCTCCAACCCTCCCTTCACCATGTCTCCAACACTTAAGCGGGGCGGGGGGGGGGAGGAACCTGGAGAAGCATAAAAAAACTTTGTAAAAGGAGATTCTTTGTCAGAGGCTTTGATAACTGAGGTATGCTTGTAGTCAAGCTTTAGTAACGCTGAAATTAAGACTAATATAGGTCCCACGGATTTTCATGATGCTAAAACATAATTATAGGTATTATCTATGCCTATATCTATATCTTCTCAGAGGTATGCTCCATTGTTTTCAGTATAAACATGAGTGTATACAGGATCAGTCTTAGTTTGATTTCAATCCTGTCTGATACTTAGGCCATTTCCACACTAGACTGTTGTAGCGCTATTATTCCACTTTCAATACCCTATGGAATCCTGGGGTTTGCAGTTTAGGATGGGGTTAACTGGCCCCTCCCGAAACTGCAAACCCCAGGATTCCATAGGATGTTGAAAGTGGAATAATAGCGCTATAACAGTCTAGTGTGGAAATGGCCTTAATCTTGTACTTGGCCTGGGTATTCTTAAACAGTTTTTTTTCAACTTTTCCCCCCAAAAAACTATCAAGGATTTATAAAACCGAAAAGATATATTCTCTTTTTATTTACCTGTATGGACAATGGACAGACTTGCTCCTCATGAGAAAATGATAATCTGTGGAATAATTACTTATCATTTTTTCTGGACCTTTCCTACACCTTCCTGTACTGTGATTTTCAAAAGCAAACAAAATGAATTTTGTACCTCCCCCCCCCATTTTTGGTTGGCCTAAGAAAGCTACCACCACAATATGGACTTTGGAATTCGTCTTATTGTCAGCTTTAATGGGAGAGAAGCTCATTGCCTTTGCCCAGACAATGATATTATAAAGATAACTACCCTTTACTCAAATCCCAAGTGCATCTGTGATATGGTTTGCATTGCTTTAAAACTAAAAAGCAAGAATGAATAGAAAACTTTCCTATTAGACCTAGATACATAATACATTCCATTGCAGAGAAACAAATTATTTTTCTGCCAGCCAATCTCAGCCCGGATGACACTTTTTGTTGGGGTGGTTTTGTTTTATATTGGTGGGAGTCTGAGCATACTGATTGACTGGTGAGGAACTGGTGGGGGGAAATCACACTACTTGTTTTTTTGGCATGACAGTTGCACAATAGTTGACATATGGGCTTCTTCAGAATGATTATAGTAGATATTGTGAATACATATTACAAATCATGTGCAAAACTTGGTGACCGTAAATCATGAAAGCTTTGGATTTGCAGAAGCACCAGTTGCCATAAGAGAGCAATAACTTATTTATTTTTGCATACTTTTTTTTGGCAAAGTCTTAACACATACCAGGAAAGGTGTTGCATTTAGTTTTAGAGCAACAAATTCTGGAGAGGTGAAAGGGCATTTTGACTAAAGAACAGATGAAGATCCTTTAGAGATCGGGGGAAAGCTAACACCTAATAAAAGTTCACGTATGAACTTCAGCAGCCAAAGCAGAGTTCAAATGGATGAAGGGGGAGTAATCTTGGGGCTACTGAAGATAATAGCTAGACTGCTGGTGTTCTGGTAGACTGCTCAAACATATTGGGCTGGATCAAGATTTTGGCAAACTGAGGATGGACCCACTGAAATCAATGGGACCTATGTTAGTTATGTCTTACATGTCCCTTCGATGGATTTATTCTAAGCAAGGCCTCTCCCTAAACTGCAAACCCAGGATTCCATAGGATGTTGAAAGTGGAATAAGAGCACTATAACAGGGTAGTGCAGAAATGGCCTAAATTTGAATCCAACCTGATATATATTTCTATATGATTGGCATTCAGTTTCTGTAGGGTTGGCTTGACTCTTAAGAAGATGTATTTCTTTGTAAATATATTTCTACTTGAGTTGGTCTTGGTAACCAAATGGAGTGACACACTTTCTGTGGTGCTGTAACTTGCACGTATTTAGTCTTCTTGATCTCTTAGAGTCATTGGTGAAAATACTTTTGCCCTAAATGGGCATATATGCACAACATTGAGATGCATCTACCCACACTGTAAGGATGCCATGCAGAGCTAGCCTACTTTATTTTAAGAGGAGTGGGAACTGTCACTGACATTAACAGAGCACCCATGCTATGAGAGTACATATCTCCCTAATTAATAGCATATTTGTGTCTCTTACAGTATGTGCATATGCATTAGCATTAGCGTTGGCCTTTCCAGTAGACAGATGGCAAAGCATACAAAGGACTGTTAATTCTCCACATGCACACAGAGGAGAGAGTGAGAATAAGCCTTGCTGGTCACTACAAGGCTCTCGAGAACCAGTCAGGCCCTAAATGCCCACCTCTAGGTGGATCTCAGACCAAGGCTTCCTAAGTGAGATTTTCTGGGGAAATACCAGCATCACGCCAACACAGGGAACCTCTCAGGACACCTTTTCCTGGGTTCCTCACTCTGAGCAAGCACCCTTTACGCTAGTGATGGGTAAATACAAAGTGTCCAGGGGACTATTTCACCCCTCAACCTCCTGCTAGCTGCAACCACTCCAATAATATGCCAAATAACTCTGTTTTCATCCTAAACTTGTGATGGGAAGTGACATAATGTGTTGGGGTGAGGTTCTTGGACATTAGGAAGGAGTGTTTTGCATGTTTTCATGCACCTGAGGAGTTTTCTGCCTGGTTTGGGGATGAATAGTGTTCAAAAATAACACCATTTTTTTTTAAAAAAAAATGATATTGGGGACATGTGGTGCTGGAGGGTCTGGTGGGGCCTTTGAGGCTATAAGAGTGGGATCCAGGGGCTGAATGAGGCTGATAGGCTGTACTTTCCCCACCCCTGTCCAGTCAGTTCTATGGGAAGCAGGACTGAGGACAGATAGCAGTGACTTTGATGTTTGTGTGGCAGTGACACAATGCAGAGTAGAGGTGCTTTATCTCCCAAACTCCCATGATCACAGAGTTCAAGCTTCTGCTGGAAAGCTTATGCAAATCTGTATCCTCTTTTGTTCTTTTTTGCATGTCATATGTTTTCTCTTTCTTAGTAACCATGTAGGTGACTACCAGGGAAGTTGATGTGGTGAATCCACTCTGGGCTTTATTCTAGACTTTATACCCTGTCCCTCAAATAGATTCAGCACTTTGGCTAGCTCCTTTAATAAAGGATTCAGATCAGATTAATTGCCCCACTGATATGGAAGCCTCTGACTGCCCCTGGCAACCACAGGAGTTCTGATCCATAGTGCACAGGGCTGTCTGCAGGTTCTGTCAGAAACAAGAACAGTGGACTGGTCCTCTAGCATCTGCCAACTGATGAGTGATGAGATAGAAGGACAGAAATTTTGATTTATGAGCTCTAGGTACAGTTATGGTAGGTAACACATGCTTTACAAAACCATGGATCTAATGAACTACATTACTGTCAATATTCTAAAACAGTGGTTCTCAACAGATGTTTGTGGACTTCAGCTCCCAGAAGCCCCAGCCACTATGGTCAATGCTCAGGGCTTCTGGGAGCTGAAGTCCACAAACATCTGGGGACCCACAGGTTGAGAACCACTGTTCTAAAACATAGCCATGTTGGTCTGGGTCAGTATATAAAGGGATATTGTAGCACCTTTGAGACCAAGCGAGAGAAGTTTGTAGCATAACCTTTTGTAGACAGAGTCTACTTCATCAGAAGCATGGAGATGCCTTACTGTTAATAGTTTTTGATAAAGAGAAAAAGCAAATATAATTGCGTACCTACACATTAAAGGTAATATGCCGTTTGGCCAGAGGAGCATCTGTTCAAAAAAATTTTGAAATTTCATTGAAGGTTCTCAGGAAAGGCTGAATGGGCTTTAGCGTTTAAGGCCAGTGTATCTTGCCTTAAGGTGGTAGGTTGATAGTTCTTCCAATTCCATTAAAAGCAAATATTTTCTCTTACTCTGATTCTCTGTCACAAATGATGATAAATAACATTGAAAGTGTAGATTTCTGATGCAGTCTACTGAAGAAGATATTTGTCTTGCTTAACACCTTCTGGTGCTCTCTGCAAACACAAGCTGTTATAATGACCTTAGGATTTTTATTTTTTTACTTTTGCTTTCTATTCAAAATCTCTGGGATGTTTATGATCCAGGTGCCTCCCACTTCTAAGCAATAAATACCAACACAGGGAAGACCTGTAAATCTGCCATTCGAGCCATAAAAAACAACATGTCAATCTAAGTACTGACTCCCTTCCAACACTTTTATTGTATAAAGAAAGCTTTTTTCTCCGATATGCTGGAGAATAATGTCCTTCAGAAGCTGTAGCCAGTAAAGGAGACAATAAATGTGGAGTTAGATGAGTGATTACATGAGGCTTAAGGCCAAACTAGATGTTTAAGTCAATATGTGATTGCTACCCACTAAATGGGGAACTCCTGTCCCCCTCTCCATCAGGTCACAAACTTCAGATGTGCCATGATGCCACACTAATGTACTGCATTTATCCATCTCTCCTCCATGACATCGAAAGCTGTTGATGAGGAGTGAGTTGGAGAAATATGATACCTTGTTTTGTTGGAGTGCAATCTTTTATACTTAATGTTGAATAAATCAGGTAACTCTATCCAGGTATTAGAAGTAACTAATTGTATATAACATGTTGTTGTGTTGTGGTGTGCCTTCAAGTTGTTTCTGACTTATGATGACCCCAAGGTGACCCTATCATGGGGCTTTCTGAGACTGTGGCCATTTCCACACGAGACTGTTATAGCACTATGGTTCCACTTTCAACATCCTATGGAATCCTGGGGTTTGTAGTTTCGGGAGGGGCCGGCTGAATCATAGCGCTGTAACAGTCTTGTGCAGAAATGGCCTCAGAGTGTATAATGTGCCCAAGGTCACCCAGTGGGTTTCATAGACAAGCGGGGAATTGAATCCTGGTTTCCAGAGTCATAATCCTAAACTCAAACCACTACACTAGGCTGGCTCATATAACCTTTATTTGTACTTAATTTTTTATTCACAGCATTGAGAGGCTGCCTTGTGTTCTGTTGCAGATGTCAGGGATGTAGCTATGGAGTGGCAAAATAAGGATGTTTCCACTTCATTTAGGCACCAAGTGAAAACTTGGCTGTTCATCAAGGCCTTTGGGCCTCATTAATTCATCCCTATTCCTCTTGTAATGTAAAAACTTTCAAATATTTTAAATTGGTTTTTAACCCATTATGATGTTTAATATGTTTTAACTTATTGAACTTGTTTTGTTTTAAACTGCGTAATTTGTTTTAATGTTCTTTGTAAGCTACCCTGAGATCTTTTTGGTATTTGGTATATTTATAAAATATGTTAATAAATAATATACTAATAATAATAATAAAAAATATCACAGACTGGTAAACATTCTTCACTGAGGGAGCATACTGTACTCCATCAAGGCCTCTGAGGAAGTAGACTGTAATGCATGAAAATTTCAGTTACAACAAATTTGTTAGTCTTAAAAGAGACACATGACTCATTACTTTCACAAAATAAGTTTCCAAGCTGTCTCTCACAATGGAGGAACTTTATTTGTTGTCTTAGGTAGTTTGAATTAATATCAGAGCCATTTTCTGTCTGATAGAGTTTGCTCACCATGGAAATGTGCCATCTGGGAATGCAAATAGCCCACACAGTATATTAGGCATCCATAAACAAATGAAGATTTGCACAGATGTAATTAAGAACAGAAAATACAAACCTCTGGGCAGAACCAAGATTTACAGTCAAATTTACCTACCTTGAAATTTCAGATTGTAGTGTGTGTTTGATTATGCTGCTAAGGTTGTTACACAAAATGGAACTCAGGATTTTGGAACACCTCTTCTTGGGAAGCATGTGAAATAATCTAAAGGCAAGGCCAGGTTAAGGCGGTTATTGCTGTGGATACATATGTGGCCAAACAACATCAGAACATGGTCAAAATCATAAAAGTTATTAATGAGGAAGAAACAGAGACCCTGTGGATGATACTAGGCAAATCATATTGTCTCAGCTTCAGATGTAGGCAATGATAATTCCTCTCTGAACAAATATTACTGAGGAAAAAAATCTTATAGGTTCACCTGGTTGCCATAAGTCATAAGTTACTTCAAGGCACATAACAACAAGAACAACAACAAAGTGTACATTGACTAGGGACAAGGAGCACCATTTTCTGCTTTTCCTTGAAGCAGTGACCTATCTTGGGCTTGTCCTCTCCTCCAACTCCTTTCCAAACCCTAACTTCTATGGTCATAACCTAGTGACCTATGCCAGGAAAGAAACAGAGGCATGGATGGTATGGATGACTCTGCCTTTAATATTTGATGACATGTCTTTGAACTTGGGGATGTTATACAGTTCCTTTAAAGTTGCATTTCCAAGTTTCAGTCTTCTGATTTATTGAGTTATACTCTGTATTTTGATTTATGACTGAACCAAGGTATAGAAAATCTTTAACCATTTTGATGTCTTAATCATCCACTTGTAAGTTATGAAAATCATATGTTGTTGCTGTTTTTGTTTTCTTAATATTTAATTGTCACCCCCCTTTTGGACTTTCTTCCTTAACTTTCATCAGTAGCCATTCCAAATCTTTGATATTTTAAGTTAGAAATATGCTGCCTTTTGTGTGCCTTAAATTGTTGATGTTCCTTCCTCCATTTTCAAACTTCCTTTCCTGATTCAAATCCTACTTTCCTTATGATAGGTTCTGTGTATAAATTGAACAGACAGGGTGATAAAATGCAGCATTGTTTGATTCCCTTGCCAATTGGAAACCCTCCTGTTTCTCTATATTCTGTCTTGATAGTAGCCTCCAGAGTTCAGGACAAAGATGTTTTGTTGGGCAGGATGAATTCTGAATGTGTCTCAGAAATTAAAAAAAAAAAGTTTATATATTAAATATACATATGCTTCAACATTTATGAGGTTGTGTTACCTCTTAAGATATAATCAGATTGTGGAAGCACTTGATTGGACTAGTACAAAGTCAACTTCGGTTGTTCCAGTAACCAAACAAAGATGCACTTTTGCCCAAGATGGTTATTTGCTTTAGAAAAATGTGCGTGCATGTGTTTGCATGTGAGACAAATGTCATGCTTGTAACGTTTCTTAACCATGCCCCAAATCACAAAGGAATGAGGAATACTCAGCTTTCAGTATTCAATACCTCTAAGCTTTGTTTTCTTGTACTCTGGTATATTTTCTTTTTTAATAGGCAATATATAAGTAGGTTGAGGCTGTTGTCTCAAGTCAAAAGTAAAGATTCAAAGAAAGATTAGAAATAGAGACTGATCAAAAAAACTCAAAATGGCATAAGAAACACAATCAGAGGAAAACAAGTAACTAAAAAGAAAAAAAAAGTATTACAGTGAGCCCTTCACATTTGCAGGTTTTACTTTTGTAGATTAGATTGTTGACGGATTATTTGCTGTGAGTTCTACTGCTGCCCTATGCCATTTTTAATAGAGACTGCAAGCCTTGTGAGACTGAGAAACTGTGAATGAGGCTTTTAAGTCTCTGTTAAAAATGGTGTGGGGCAGCAGTGGAGGCAGCAGTGAGCCTCACCAGCCACCCAATTCTGCCTTGTGAAGAAACCCTGATGCCTCAAAGGAATCCATGGTGGGTTGAATATGGTGATCGTATTTTTTGTGTGTGTTAAATATGGTTTGGAAAGGCCTATAGTTACTCATAATTTTTCTACTTTCATGGGGATCCTGTGCCCTAGCGAATGTGGAGGGATGACTGTACTATTAAAGTGGTCCTGTTTCTGGATTGTCCATACCATCATATTTCCATTTCTATGCACGGTTGTGAAAGCTGGACAGTGAAGAAAACTGATAGGAAGAGAATCATCTCATTTGAAATGTGGTGGAGGAGAAGAGTTCTACAGATATCATGGATTGCCAAAAAGACAAATAAATGCATCCTAGAATAAATCAAGCCTGACTTCTCCCTAGAGGCCAAGATGACTAAACTGAGGCTATCCTACTTTGGACATATTGTGAGAAGACATAACCTACTAGAAAAGACAATAATGCTTGGTAAGGCTGAAGGCAGTAGGAAATGAAGAATACCACATTACAAATGGAGAGACTCAATCAAGGAAGCTAAGGCTCTGAGAATGCAAGGTCTGTTGATGTCACTACAGAAGGTCTTTCATTCATAGGATTTTTATAAGTCAAAGTCAACTCCATGGCAATTAACAGCAACAGTCTTGTCTCTGAAGGTACCTTTTCTTAGATTAAATGATTGCAGAGGAGAGAGAGAGAGAATTGTGAGCTGAGAAAAAGGGAAAGAGACACAAAAAAAATTTGGAAAGAGAGAGAAAAAAGTGGAGAAAGGTCTGAGAAACTGGAGAAAAGAACTGGAGAAAAGTCATGCTCAATTTTGTTTTTCTAAAAGAAAACTCTTGTCTATCTATTTCTATTATGTCTGAATGTGATGAATTGAAAAATATTCCTATGGCAGGCAAGGAAGACGTTAAACAATTTAATGGAAATTAGAATATGCTTTCCAAGAAGCAAATTTGCTGTTTCAAATAGAAGCATTTTGCAAGCCTGCTCAACTCCTTTGGAAGATAATTAGCACTTGGAAAGAAGTTAAGCTTTGTTGCAGAGTACTTTACTTTGATCTACAGAGCTGAGCTCTTGGACAGCTTACTTTAACAAAGTCTGCAGAACTGAAGCTGCAAGTGGAGTCATTTAGAAGACATCAACTTCTGATGTTGTTGTTTATTCTATTTTAGTTTGCTCTGGGCAAGCCCAAGATTTTCAGTGCCTGCCGCATGATAGAAAAAAAATGACAACTCCCTTTATCCAAGTCACATAATAGCCAACTCCACTCAGATTATTCAACATGAGAATGCCTGTTCAAAACATGAGTGCCCCAAATGTCGGTGGCATGTTTGTCATCATGTCTAATTCTAACGAAAGAGAGATTTTGGATGCTTCCCACACCCCAACATCAGAACTTCAAAAAGTTACCTCTTTTTTGGGGGGAGGACCATTACTCCCCAAATATTCCCCCGCCTTACCATGACCAGTAGCCACACTAACAGGGGGAATTTGGGAGCTGCAATCTAAAATAGTAATTTTGTTATCCTCTGACCAGTATATATTCAGCGGGTTCTCAGGAATTAGAACGAACAGATCAGAATGAAAGAGAACAGACACAAAGCAAAGTTTCGCTAAGCAGTCTCCCAGATTAGCTGAAAGAAGCACAAGTTCTTGTTTCTTTGGCTTTGCCACATTTTGCCAGTTGTCACTTCCACATCCATTCATTCCATCCTTTGTAGGGGACTGTTTGTAGCCATTCTTGAATCTGCACTAGGACTCTTCCAAAGTTGTTTTAAAAAAAAAACCTGTGACATGGTTTATTCAGGAGGTCCTATGCTTTGGAGGGCAAATTTTCTTTTGATTTTTTAAAAATTAGAATCATAAAATTATAGTGTGAAAGTGTTTTGCACTATAGTACTATAATGTAAAACAAATTAAAAAGAGGAGAAGAAGAGTAGGAGATTTTTTTTTTATTCCAATACGTCTCAGATTAAAAAAACAACCACTTGATGGTGGGAATAAAATGTTGTGGTTGGTGCCAGGAATTGCCTGAAAATAGTTTAGGACAACAGAAACTTGGTTGGAGTGGTTTTTAGAAACCCAAGGACTCTAATAACAAATATCACAATCTCTGAATACATTTGTCCCATATGGAGAAACCCTGAGATCATGATTCTTCCCATTATATGGATTTTTTAAACCCCCACACAGAGATTGGAACATTAGTAAAAACAGATCCACATTTTGTTAATGGTTAGTAGAAATGGCTCCATTAGTAGAAACAGTTTCACATGTTGAACTCAACAGGAATGGCTTCATGTCTGATTATCAATGAACTCAAAAATATAATCTATTTACATAAAAGCTAGGAGGAGAAAATTTTAACATGTTAAGTTGGCATTGTATTGATAATTAATGTTGATGTTAGAAACCACAAGACTGACAGAGAAAATAGCATATATACTTTGATTGACACAGTTAACCAGAAATATCATGTTTTGTTGGTTACTTCTTCAAAAATATACTCAGGTTTCAGTTTCTTTCCCCAGGCTGGTCCAATTGCTCGGCTGTGGTAAAATCTGTAGTTTTACATACTTGGAATATGCCATGCTAAGGAAGACTGTCCTCAAGTGTGGTATCTAACAATCTGTGCAATAATGTTTTGTGTGTATTCACTGCATTCCTTCTCTGCAATCCCGCTCTACTCCGGCAACATGTACACTATTAAATCACTCCTCAAACACCAGTTTAATGGCATTTCTTGTTGTTGTTGTGTACCTTCAGGTTGTTTCCGACTTATGGTGACTCTAAGGTGGACCTATCATAGGGCTTTCTTGGCAAGATTTATTCAGAGGGGTTTAGCCTTTCCTTCCTCTGAGGTTGAGAGAGTGTGGCTTGCCCAAGATCACCCAGAGGGTTTCCATGGCCTAGTGGGGATTCAGATCCTGGTCACCAGAGTTGTAGTCCAATGCTCAAACCACTGCAGTACACTAGCTCTCTTTTAATGATATAGAACTTCAAAAATTCCCACCAGAATGCCTCTGAAATGGCTAAAATACCTCTTATAATAACTTTTTTTTAAAAAAGTAACCAAAATACATTCATTCATTCCACTGGAACAGGTAACATTGTTCCCACTAATGAATGTTGCTTTTGAAATGGAGGTTCATTATACCATCTGATACTCCCCCCCAAAAAGAGTATTTTTTTGGATTGTGTTGGGCACTGTAATCAAGATGTGGAGACTACAGTCATGAAATCAAAAGAAGACTAGGACTTCAAAGGATAGCTATGAAGTAAGTATGTAAGATCCTCAAGTGTACAGATATACCATTGAATAGTAAATCCAGGATCATCCATGCCATAGTATGTCTGGTTTCTGTGTATTGCTGTGAAAGCTGAACAGTAAAAACAGCTGATATAGGAAGAGAATCAACTCGTTTGAAATATGGTGCTGAAGGAGAGTTCTGTGGATATTATGACCAATAAATGGGCTCGCTGTTACTTACTAAACTGAAGCTATCGTACTCAGAACATACATGACTTTCGATAAAAATATAATGCCTGATAATGCTGAAAGAAGTAGGAAAAGAAGAAGACTATATTATAGGTGGACAATCAAGGAAACGTCAGCCCTGAGTTTGAAAGACTTGAATAGGGCTGTTGATAATGGGGTGTCCTTGAACATCTCTCATTCGTAGGGTTGCCACAAGTCAAAACCACTTGATGGCAATTACCAACAAGAAATTGTGTTACTTTCATTTGTTAGCTACAGTCTTTGCCAATAAGCCATGTCTGAACAGAAAGAATAGGAAAACATTAAGCAAAAGGAGGTTCCTATCTCACAAAAGTAACTATTGAATGAAAACTTGTTATCAAATTCTGAGTCTGGGTTTTTTTTGTGTCTCTGCACACACATGTCTCTCTGTGTGTTTTGTATTTTTAGATGTTTCAGGGTAGAATTTAAATTTGAACATAGATGTTTTGGAATTCCTTCTTGTGATTTTAACATTCTGAATGCATAGCACCAGGCTGTTGCTTCTTCTAGCCCCTTGATCAGTGGTGATGGCACAGATAAATGGGGTTATCCCCCCTACAAGTAGATTTGCTCTTTTAAGGTAAGTTGCTCTAAGGCCCTTTCCTCACGTGGAGGGGGAAACGGGGGGAAACGCTCTAAAATGGAGCTTACTGGCAGTCGGGTAAGTTCGTCACCGTGTGGAGCAGCGCGATCTCGCTGTTCTACAGTCCTCCAGCGTCCAAAATGGTGGCCTCGGTGTCCAAAATGGCGGCTTCCGGCTGGCGGAGGCTCTCCATCAACCAGAGAAGCTCGCCACCCTAAAGCCCGCCCCTGGCAGATCTGCAGGCACGCACTAATGCACGCCTGCAAATCTGCACCGGAGCGCGGTGACGGAGCTGCACGGAGCTCTGAAAAGAGGTTTTTAAAAAACACGCCGCGACACCAGTTCCGGTCGCTTCAGAGAGGATTGAGGTGCGGAACTACGAAAAATAGTCCGCCCCAATCCACTCCACAGTGCAGAAGACCCTGATGCGGAAAAGGCCTAAATTAAAAATATGTGTTTAAAAAGTTGAAAAAGGCCATCCTTGTTATTGTCAACCCTGGAGTAAGCTTCTATGGAGAAACAGAGGGCCTTTCATTGGCTTCCTCGCAGTTGTGAAGCAGAGCCCCATTCTGTGGCCATTTCCACACCAGACAGTCATAGTGTTATTATTCCACTTTCAACATGCTATGGAATCCTAGGATTTGCAGTTTAGGGAGGGGCTTCAAAGGCCCCTCCCTAAACTGCAAACCCCAGGATTCCATAGGATGTTGAAAGTGGAATAACAGCACTATAACGGTCTGGTGCAGAAATGGCCTATTTCTGGCTCCTTCACAATAGTGCTGAGTTCCAGGCCTCAGGTTGTTCCTAAAGCCAGCAGTCCAACTCTTTAAGACATGCATTTCCTTACAATGAAGAAGAGCCAAGGAAGGCTGAAATCAGGAGTGGTGGACTGGCAAGCAAAAGGTTTTGTGGGGGGGGGGGGAATCCCATTCCACCTTCTGTTTGATCAACACTGCCTTTCCCATGGAACAGGGAACCAGGACACCGGGGTTTTCTCCTGCCTACCTCTCTCATCACTTGGAAGTAACAAGTTACAAGTAAAGTAGTTGCCTGTAACTGGTTATATGGGGGTGTCTAATAAGAGTAACAGTGTTAAATTTCAAAACTAACATAATGCGCAAAGTTGAAATTACTGCACTGATGTAATGAGCAATGGATTCTTATTATTTTCAAACATATTTTTAAAAGGTAATTTTTAGAGGATTTTGGCAAGATGTTTAAATGTAATTTTTAAAATAAATTTGGGCAAGTTTTATTCCATTTTCTTATCAAACCTACAGTTTTACCTCTCTCAAAAATAATGTAAAATATTTCAAAAAATAGCAAGCAATGCAACAAGTAATATAAGTTACTATGTACTGAACTGTGATAAATGAAAATGGGTTACTTTTCAAACATTATAATGAGCAATAGGAAGCACTTTCTTAAAAAGAAACTTCCCCCTTTTTCAGTGACATATATGTAGAGTGTTTCCCCCATAGTCTCTGTGCTACTCCCAGTGGTAATGTCTGAGATAATGTGATAGGTAGAGGTGCAGAAATCAAGAGGCAGAGAAGAGAGTGCCTATGGGCCATACTGAAGTTGGCCAGGGGCCATTTATTCTAACACTGAATGTTGTATTACAGCATGTCTTTGAGCTATCTCAACATGGATGCTTCATGGTCACCTAAAACATAACACGGCAAAAAACAGAACTTCTTATTTTTCCTACAAAACTTTACAACATAATTCTCTATCACTGTTAATTATGTTCCCATTTATTCTGTGAAGGAAGTAGGTGGTCTTAGCTTTATTTTTTCTTTATTATTCTTTGTCTTTTGTTCCTCACATTGAAGCTGTAGCAACATCATGTTGGTTTTTTCTTTATAACATTGCCAAATCAGAGCTTTTCTTTCTGCTTCCTCTACTAAGACCAAACCTCGGTCATTTCCCACCTTGATTATTGCAGTCTTCTTTTGACTGATCTTCCTTTGTCTCACCTTATTCCTCTGGTTTCCATTCAACATTGGCCTGTCCTTTTGACCCCACTTTTGATGTTTCTTCATTGGTTACCCATTGCAGTACAAGCTTATAAACCTAGCTCCTTCCTATTCTTCAGCCTATATTTCTTCTTAGCAGTCTCTCAAAATCTATGTTCTCACCGAGTTCAGGCTTTTCTTTTTGCCTTGGCTTTGTCCTTTTTCACTTTGTTACTGCAGTCTAGGCCTACCTGGAGGTAGCACCCAATATCATTTTTGATATCAAACAATTCGGCTTTCCCCTGCCACCCAGCTCCATGTGTTTGCGAGGCCATTGGACAAGCATGTAAACAGGCACGGCTGATAATTGCTGGACATTCCATTCCCCACCCAGGCAGGCCAGACATAGCCGGTTCGTCGCTTCAGGGACCTCTCTGGCAAACACCTCATTACATATGCACTATATGAACAAAAGCTTCCTGCCCCGAGCAGGCTACTGGACAAAGGTTGTGCTGTCCACTGGTAAGTGCTGCACATTTGCATACTGGCCATACTATTGTTAATTCAGCTCTGATTCCATCATGCAAAGTTGTGACCTTTCCGAGACATTGTCTCGCACCCAAAACTCATTGTTCTCCCTGAGTAAGGCATAGCCTGCAGTCCCAATTCACCCTATAAAAACCCCTGATTCCGAGACCTTTCTTGGATCGCTCCTGAGTTTCAACCTGTCTTGCTGCTGCTTTGCTTGGCGAGCTCCCCTCAGCTAATCAAGCTGAGCTTCTTCTCTGCACCCCCGGCTTCCCGCCCGAGGTCCAGGACAACGAGACAGGTGTCGTCTCACCCATTTTCCTTTGAAAGTCCCTATCCTTAATTCAACCTCTAATTTCTTAGTTCACTGTGTGACTGTGGTGTCTTTGATATTTGCTTGTATTCAATAAAGCATCATTTTTATTACTTTAAACCCATCTGGTTGCTTGACTGACCTGACCCCGTAGACGCTGGGTTGCAAGATCCTGCTAAGTTACTCTGCCTCTCGCTAGCTTAAGTGAGTGCTCCAGCTAATTCTCCCCAAAATTGTGTTTTATAGTTTGGTTATTTAGGTGTCCCTCCCGGGACCCCCAGTATTGCTGATCCACACTCTTGGAATTGCCTTCCTGAACATTTGTGGACTGCTCCTTCCCTCGTTATTTTTAAATCAACATATTAGATTGTATGCCTTTTGGTCATTTTGCTTGTAAAGCACCATCTACATGGATGGCACTATTTAAATAAATTGTTGTTAATGTTGTTTCTATCTATAGCCTGCAGCCCACAGATTGTCCTTGATGGGGTCTGGACATTACAGGTTAAGGGTTCCACAAATGGTCCTTGAGTGACAACCACCAAATCCAGGGACCAACACTATGCAGAGATCTCCTAGAGGCATATAAAACATGGCTAGCCAGAAAGACACCAGGGCTTCTTGAAATGTTTGAGTCTTTGCTCTGTACTCATCCCACCTATAATATTGGCTGTTTTGATAACAGTGAATGAAGCCTATCTAAGTTGGGTAATAAATGAGGTTGGCCTGCAAACTGATTTGCTCCTGAAAATCTGTTAAAAACTCATTAAATGAGCTCCTCCTTGTCTTCGTCTTGTCTTCCTCCTCCTGTTCCTCCTCTTCCTTCATGTCAAGTGGCAAATTATTCCATTACACAGAGGTAAGAACCAGATGGCAAGAGATATCTTTATGAACTAGAGAACGCTTGCACACTTCCCTTCCCCTGTTGGCTTCCTTGAGCCACATTTTATTCACTTTCTCTGTTTATGTCAGGCAAGTAGCAAAATTTGTGTAGGTTTATGGACCATGTTAGGAAAATGTTGCATAATGATACCTGTGATATATGATGCCATCATAGCAAAACTAGCTCGTGTTGCAACAGACCTTCATCTTAATTATGAAAATTTTTTAATTTAAATGTAGGGCTAAGCATACAAAATAAAGTGTAGGACCATCTGTTGGTTTTCCATCTGTGCTCATTTGCTAAATACATACTGGGCTACCCAGCCCCCACTATTATAACCTTCCCTTGAAAACAAATATGACTAATGTGTTGCAAACTCAAGTTAGTTATTGGTGTGTTAGGGTGCTGGAAGTGCGGGGGGCTGTGTTGCTTTACTAACTGATCACCTCATGTGACTTTGCATGCTTTGACTTGTATATGAAAATTTTCATTTTGTGTTGTTTCATTCACAGTAATAAATTACCTCAGAGTGGGCTGAATGCAACCTGTATTCAAATTCAAGGCATCTATGTAATTTATAGAAGACAAATATATGTAGCATGTTTTTTTAAAAAAAACAAAAAACTACTATAAACTGTTTTCAATGGAAAATTCAGGCTTGAATTGGTACACGTGAGAATTCTATTATTTACTTAATATATTATCAAACTAAATGCATAAATAAATAATATTTACAATATTTATAAATAAATAATTTATTTGTTGAAATATTTATATTCTACTCCTCATGATAACATCTTAGGGTTTTATACAATAAAATCAATCTATAAATTCTGAAACAATTTTAATTAAAGCACAAAGGAACAACTGAAATATTGATATGTTATAATTTAAAACATGTTAGTACAGTTTAAAACCATGTACAGATACAGATTTGGACAAAATCCTTGGAGTGCAGAGTCTTTAATAAAAAGAAATGTTTTAACCTGCCACTGAAATGAATCTACTGTTGCTGTCATTCTGGTTTCTAAATGGAGCATATTCCATTACCTGGACAACAAAGCAGAGAAGGCCTTTTCTCACGCCTTCTTGCAAAGTATATCTCCTACTTGTGGAATACAGATGAGGGACTCTCCAACAGACCTTGGACAAGTGCTCATAGAGGGAGCAACTCTTTCAAGTATCAAAGTTCCAGGCTATTTGGGACTCTAAATATCCAGCAACTTCAATTCAGACTTGGACGCATTTTTTTTCCTTTAGAAAATCTATTCTAATCAATAAATCATTATCTGCTCCAAGGTTGGTTCATGCTATCCTTCCTCATTCAGTAAGTGTTGGGCTCCCAAGAATAGCATGGATGGTCTGAGGACGACCACAAAAAGGAAGTGGATGAATGTATTCATAGGCAGGCAACATAATACATAAACACCAAGCTGCACGTAAAGATGCCTGAATATATTCAGTCACAAGTCTGTTCCATCCCACTTCTGCAATGGTCTGAAAAGCTGTAAATTCAGTACCCACACATCACACAAACTTGCTTTCCTTTTTGTATAAATCCATTTTGTATTCCACTTTTGCTTGTGTATGCTACTTTTGTTAATACAGTGCCCCCTCGACTTTCACAAGGATTTGAGGTGCAGAACTCTAATGAAAGCCAAAAAAACACAAATAATTTCCGCTCATCCAAGTGAGAACTCTCCACATTCCTGTTCCCTTCCAGGGCACACACCCTCCCCTCATTCATTTCTGTATTGTCTGGGTGTGCTGCCTTCCAGGTGCCCGGGCAGCTGCACACCCCGCTTCCCCCCACTTACTTTCATTTCACTCAGACGCACTGCCTTCCAGGCACCCGGATGAGAGACAAGAAAATGGGAGGTGGCAGCAACATGACCTGAGAAGGCACACACTTGGGGCTGCTCCCTGCTATTCCCCTACCTTTGCTCAGATCTGTGGAAGGAAGACAAGCACCCCTGGACAAAAGGCGGGAGAATGAGAGGGGGAGAATGGGGAGAAGCAAGCAGGCATCTTGCAAATAATCAAGTATGTGAAGGTCAAACCCACAAACCCACCTACTGCTGCATGTAGTTTTTGAACTGAAAAATGCCTTGCAAAGTTCTGTAGGCAATAGGCTAAATGTGCTTTGATCCAGAAAGTGCAAATTTCTGGATATATTAGTGCAAATAGATTAGTTCACTTAAAAATGTGAACCATCCCTTCTTGCATGTGACATTCTAACAGAAGTACGTGAATGCAATCTTGAATAAAAGTCCTTATAGAGGACTCCATAATCTGAACTCCAGTGAAACAGCACAAGGGCCTTAGGGAACTAAGATGGCATCTGTGGTAAAAAATGGTGAAGGAAGAATAAAGTGTGGGAAGGATGCTTGCTTGGCAGTTTTATCTGCCTTTTCAGACTGAGAGAGAGGAAAGTCCCTCAAGATACACGAAAGATTCAGGATTTTAGAAGAGGTTGTCTTTGTGCCCTCAAATAATTTCTGACTTATGACAATGTTAAAGCGATCCTGAGAGAATGTGATGAACCCAACGTCACCCAGTGAGTTTCCATGACTGAATCAGGATTTGAACTCTGGTCTCCTGAGTTTAGTCCAACACCCAAACCACTACATCATACTGGCTCAAGAGGGGTAGAGACAGCCAAAGTGGCGTAGTGATTTGAGTGTTGGCCTAGGTCTCCAGAATCCTCACTCAGCCATGGAAACCCACTGGGAGACCTTGGGCAAGTCACACTTTCTCAGTGCAAGAGGAAGCAATGGCAAATTCCTCTGAATAGGCCTTGGCGAGAAAACCTCGTGATAGGGTCACCGTAAGTTGGACTTGAAGGCAAGTAACAACAACAAACAACAACAAGGGGGAAGGGCATGAAATGTAACAGATGTGCAACTGGTTTCAGCATCATGTTGATCTCATTGGTGGTAGTTAAAGTTCTTTATCAATCATTGGGAGGTGACAAATACAGAATGCAATGGTAATTGTTAACATATGAGCAATTAACAGGTCATTGGTGGGAGAAAGTATATGAAACCTCTATGAATTATTGGTTTGCCCAGAAGGTGTAGAAGCCCTAAAAGGGGGATTGTATTTACCAATTCAGTTTTGGAGACGGAGAAAGAGAATGAGAAAGTGGGTAAGAAAGAGACACTGTGTTTCACAGGGATAAAAGTTAGTCCTTTGTCCCTGTGAATTAAGTAACATAGGCTATCTCCGCACTAGCCTGTTATAGTGTATTATTTCCCCTTTCAACATCCTATGGGATCCTGGAGTTTGCAGTTTAGGGAGGGGCCTTTGAGGTTCTCTGTAAACTGCAAATCCCAGGTTTCCATAGGATGTTGAAAGTGTAATAATAGCACTATAACAGTCTAGTGCAGAAATGGCCATAGTTTTAATGTACAGATTTAGGGTAGAATGGAAGGGTAAATTCTCTAAAATGAAATTTGTATGCTGTATTTCTATTTCTTTTACAATTTTATTTAGGGCTTTGAAGCTGCCTCCAATAACTATTGAGCAACAAGACTTCTGCAAGCAAGTCCTGCACTGGTGCTCTGTGGGATTCTCCTCTGGGAAACTGTAAATCTTTTGTATTCAGAATAAAATGTGCACAATTTCTGCTGGTTTTTTTAAAGGTTTCTATGAATCTGCTAGTTGTTCAAACTTTTATAGTTTTGTTTGCAATATTCAGAACCTAAGAGAGTGGTACATCAACACAGATAAACACATGGGAGAGTAGGGTTTCAAACATTGGCGAGTTTTCCCACAAATGTGGAAACTGAAAGATTTTTGCATTATAAATTCCTAACAACAAATCCAGTTATAATCAACATAGCAATTGAAGAGGAATGCCAAGTATTAAACATAAAATGGCGTAATTCTGTCATAACTCTTAACTAGAATAGACCCATTAAATCAGTGGGATTTCCCTATCTGTTGTTCCACCATGCAATAATTGAATGGGTTTATTCTAGTTGGAACTAACCCACAGAATGCCAACCTATGATTCTCTTTCTTTCTCTTTTACTTCCCATTGGCCCTTTCTGCGCCTTACCTTTTTCTGTTACTGGGGTGTGGGGATCACACGAGCAGCCTCCAGCGAGAGGCTCTCGTGTCCCTCCTGCTTCAGCTCCTAACGAGGTGCCTGCTTACGCAAGAGCCCTGTCTCTTCCTTCCGCAGTGCAGCCTGGGAGTTTCCCAGGCTGCGCTGGGGCAGGAAGCATGACCGGCGCAGCTCCAGAGGCTCCGCACACCAGGTAAGTGCATGCAGGGCCCGGAAGCAATGCGCAATCGCACACCCTTTTCAGCTTCCAGTCAAAAATGAAAAGGTGCGCAACCAGTGCCTGCCAGCCCCAGAGCATTGCATGATTGTGAGTGCGTCGTGCAGATCACTCCTCACAATTGCATGACACTCCAAGCAGCCTTTCGCATGGCAAATACTGTGCGGAAAGGGCCATTGATTAATTGATTCAATCAGTTGTGGTCTGATTATCTTCCATCTTTCTCCCAAAACTGGGGCTCAAGGGAGCTCACAAGAAATTGCCTTTAAAAGATATAGAGAAAAGCACAAACATTATAATATGTAAATACAATGAATTATATTATAACCTTTATATACAACTGAATTAAAAACAATTAAAATCACCGCAAGAAAGTATGGCACCTCATCCATTGAGAATCCCTTTTTCTGCAACCAATCAACTGCCAAACTATTGCTGCTATTAGTGATTCAAAGGCAGGTACCTAAAAATGTACAATAAAATAGTACTTTTCCCCCTCTCAAATCAAATAATCTTCAACAAGCATCCAAGAAGCATGATTCCTGTCTCCCATTACAGCAGGCCTGTGAAAACGAACAGCCTAGACTGGCAACCTACCAGGCACCATCTTGTTTTAAAAGCTTTCTCCTCCTCCCCTCAGTTTTTACAACTTTGTAGCTAATGAGCACACTTATGCAATTTTAAAATCTTAGTAGTTTTCTGTGCCAGGTTAAAGCCTTATCTTCTGGAGAGAGAAGAATGTGTTTTTTGTCAATTAGACCGTGGTTACCAGATGAAGCTCAATGTCTTGTATCTGTTCCCAAGGAATCCTTTCCCCCAAGCAGTGTATAAACCTTAAACAGGCAGCCATTTGTCAGCAGACCAACATGGTTCCTTCTCCGAATTCTGTCTGAGCAAGGAAAGTTATCAATAATTGAGCGGCTAAGTCACAAGAGGGGCCAAAGAGGTTCTCAGTTTTGAACCTCAGGAGAGATTTGGGAATCAAATTAAAATCGCTTTCTCACATATATGTGAACTTACAATCATGTTTCTTATTTTATCTTCACAGTCCTATGAGGTAGGGGAATGAAGAGAGAGAGGGAGGGAGGGAGGGAGGGAGGGAGGAGGGAAGGAGGGAGGAGATGCAGTTCAAGGCAAGACGTCAAGAAAAAGCTCCTGAACTTCATAGAAGAATTTTGATCCAGTTCTTCCCTCTCCATAAAAATCTAACCATGTCAACAGTGCTGTGAGGTAGGATAGAATGAGGGAAGTAAGAAGGAAAAGATGGAGACCAAAAAAGAACCCCTCTCTTTTGGGTACTCCATTGGGAATCTGGAATTCAAATCCAGCTCACTTATCAAGGAAGGTCTGAGAAGGGGCAATTTGTTGTTCACCCTGGGGTGTTTCTTGATTTAAATCCAAGTAGAATTATACAGCCATAGAGTTGGAAGGGAGCACAAAGGTCATCTTGTCCAACTCTCTGCCATGCAAGGAAGGACAAGCAATGGCCAGACAGCTAGAATCCCTGATGGAAGAAAATGCATCATCTTGGAACCAGAAGTCCCCCAGAGGTTCAGGAGGATAATGTCATTTCCTGCAGCTGGTGGAAGAGACAGAACTTGCTGACTGGCTGCCTGCCTGCCTTTTCCCCCTGTCCCCTGGCCACTGAGTGGGTAATTTGGGCTGCCCAGCCAGAAACAGGTAGGTCAAATATGCAGGGAAAGAAATGAAAGTTAACTACACATGGTGGAACTTTATAATCTACCAGTGTGATGCAGGAAGTCACCCTGTGTCTTAATGTTATATCCAGACTGAACCACTGAGCCCCTTACAAGAAGGCACTATCTTGATTAATGGAACTAACTGAAAGAAAAAGTCTGAAGAAACTAAGATCCTTGAAGAGTTTCTTGCTACTCTGTAGAACAAGCACAATTCTATCATGTCAATCTCACAGAACAAGAACCATAAAGATAGCATTTTTGGTGAGTCTTTGAGTGTTTCCAGGGCTTCTCATATTAACAATTAGTCCCTGTTTAGCTAGTTCAGCTTTTTATCTTTTAATTATTTTTCCCTAGAGAGAAGAAAACTTGGAAGAATCAGTAGAAGTGGAGGATGACATTGTCTGAGGGTCCTGAAAATTTAGTGAATGAGGTAGGGTGATGTGACATGATAAAAGCCTCATCTGAAATCAATCTATCTAAAGAAAGCTAGCTAACAGCTGAAAACTGAAAATTGTGTTTCCTTTTAAGAAGGCAACATTTTCCAGTCGATTATATAGCCAACAAAACAAAACACTCTGAAAACAAAGGCCCTTTTTGCACGTGGGGGGGCCGAAGTGGGGCGGCACACTCAGAGCCAGAGCTTACCTGCTTGCCTTTTGCTCTGTCTCTGCTCCATCCCTGCGGGGAGTGCAGTTCTGCTGCTTCACACGCCGCCGAATTTCAGCGGCGTTTGGCAGCGTTCGGTGGCGTTTGGCTGCGCTCAAAATGGCGGCCAGCAGCTTCCGGCAGTGCTCCGCCAATCAGGGCAGCACACCAGCCGGAAGCCCGCCCCTGGGCAGATCTGCAGAGACGTGCTAACGCGTCTCTGCAGATTCTCACTGGGAGCTGCCACGGATTAGTGCGGGTGAGTTTCCTAAAAACCACCTGGGAAGGTGGTTTCTAAAAAACTCGCAGCTCCACCCCTGCAGCTGCGCTAGAGCGGATGGAGGTGTGGCGCCTCACCTTTTCCAACCGTGCTAGTGCACCCTGCGGTGAGAATGACCTCCATCTCCAGTCATCGCACTGGGGGGTTTTACCCCTGTGTGAAAATGTCCAAAGCTTGCAATACACTATCAGATGTAATAACCCTTTTACATACAGGAACATGATGTTTTTGCTCATCCAAGGCCTAAGTGTCTTATTTATATTCTGTTATACCAGGGATTGACAACCATCAGGGTAAAGGAGGCTGCTTTCTCTCCCCAAAGACCTCTGTCACATACCCACAGGAAAAATAAAATAAAAAATCTTTGATTTTTGGCTGGCTCACATCCTGTTTTTAAAAAAGGTCTGTGTGTGTGTGTGTGTGTGTATGCACACATACATGGACATAGACATGCCTTCAACTTGCCTGTCAACTAACGGTGACTCCATGAATTTCACAGAGTTTTATTAGGCAAGGAATACTTGGAGATGGTTTTTGTTAGGCAAGGAATACTTGGAGATCATTCTCTCGAAATACAACTAGTATTCATTGGCAGTCCCTCATCCAAATACTAGCCAAGGCTGACCCTGTTTAGCTTCCAAGATCATATGAGATCTGGTTCTTTTAAAGTATTTAAGCCAGGTCATGGGCCTAAAATGACTCAGGAGGGCCCAAAACATAAGAAAATTGAAACCATACCCATTAGATGGCTTGTCAGAGCAAAACATGTTTTTGGAGAAAAAAGAAGCGACAGAGAGAGAGGGAGAAGAAACTTGGAAATCACAAAAGCAGCCCTGGATGCTGCTTGTGTCCCATAGGGTTCCCTTTGCCCACCCCTGCTTTCACAGAAAAAATCAAGGGGCCATGATAGAACAAATCCTGTCTTGTGTGTTCACCAATCTAGCTCCTCCAGGTGGTGAAATACACAACATGGCTTCCACTGAAGATCTCATATTCCAGACAGACTCACGCGAGAAGAGATGGTCTTTCAGATATCCTGGTCTTACCACGAGATCCCAGATCTCCCCTCTTGGCAACCTCCTGTCCAAGAAGCAACCAGGCTTGACTCTGCTTAACTTCCACAATCTGTCAAAGGTAGGTACGTGCAGGGTGATATGGTTACCCATACCCACCACACAATGTCACTGGAGACAGCAACTTCAGGATTTCTATCTCTTTCTGTCAATGCACTGGCAGCAAACATTCCATTAAAATGAGAAGCCTTCTGCAAAGTAAATGCATAAAGCACTAAATAAACCTCTCACTTCTTAAGAGCAGCAGTCTACAGCTCTCTAGTTTCAGAAAAAGGTTTCTTTCAGAGAATAAACTACAAAGTGAGCATTTGTGAGACTGTGTCTTTAATTTCCCATCATCGGCAACAAACAGGCTGCCATGCTTTAGAATGCTGCATACATTTTGGAAAGAAAGAGATAATCAGAACAGATGCAAGAGATATAAAAATGAGATAGCCTACTGGGTTTGAATGCCTAAAACAGAACAAAACAAAACAACCCTCCCAACACACATTTTTAAGTACTTACTGACAATTTAATCTTGCCACCCTCTGCACCTACTTTGATTCCAGTTCTTTCCTCACCATATGCCAAGTGGAGACTGTATTTCTAAAATACTTCTCCCTAAAAATGGTGTCAATTCAGGGCCATGCTTCTTTGTTAAATCCTCCAAATTTATTTTTATTGGACCCATGTCCATTTGCAAGGTGTATTGGTCCAGAGAGGTCTGTGTCCACCAGTAGAGTACTTCAGAGTTTCCACCATCACCGAGATCAGACTTGTGGGAACTGATGCTCTCCTTGATGAGCTGAACTACCAGATAAGCCTGCCCAAGTGTCGAAATCTTCAAGGGAAGCTTTTTTTAATTCATCCCACTACCCTCGGGCAGATCTGATGAGGGCACCACTCAGTGGCTGCTCCCAGTCTATGGAACTCCCTTCTACAAGAGGCTAATTGCCTCTCTTTCTGCTTTCCTTTTGCCAGCAATCAAAGATCTGTTTGCTTAGGCCATTTCCACACGACAACACTCTTCCGCATCTTCACGCTGCAGTCTCAGGTCTAGAAGGGAGGCGTCAGCAATGCTCCCCTCCGCACTTGCTCAGTCCATACAGAAGGAAGTGCAATGGTGCCACCTCTTCCTTTTGCAGACACTTTCTATTGTTTCGCTACAGATGAAAGCGCAACATGGCTTCCGCATGGCTGGGAGCAACAGGAGCACTGCGTGATTGTAAGTGCAAAATGGATTTTTTCCGTTTTGTGAAAACTGCACGAGCATGATGCTTGGGAATGGGATGGCAATGGGCCAGCAATGATGTCATGTAGAAGCATGACCTGCTAAAAGAAGCAGCTCAGCCTCATTGTGTGGAAATGGCCTTAGACAGGCTTTTGACCACTAAATGGCTGTTGTGGAAGCATCTCTTAATGAAAGGGAGAGGTACAGGACTCTCCTTCTTCTAATGAGAGGGAGAGGTACAGGACTCTCTCTAAACTGCAAACCGTAGGATTCCATGGGATGTTGAAAGTGGAATAATCGTGCTATAAAAATGTAGTGTGGAAATGGCCTGAGAGAGGAAGAACAGACACAGACAGACATGCATTTAAAACCTATTCAGGCATACCCTCCAATATTTCATAGATCAGAAGTGAGACACATGTAACCAGCAATATCAAAATGTGGTCAAGATGGGAAGAACACACAAGCCTGGAGTAGCTGCAGGAGCTTGCTTTTGCTTGAGCCTAGTAGGAAGCGCAAAATTCAACCTCTTCTCCTCTCTCCCTCCTGTTGAATTAACTGGGTGCAAAGTACTTTTTGTGCTTTGGACTTGGTGTGCAGCAATTGAAGTAAGTTAAAGACAAAAGAGGAAAGTGAGAAGAAGAGAGACAAACTGGGACATTGTAAAATCAACTAAAAAAGGAAGAACAACAGAGGATGAATTGGGACTGTCTCTGCCAAATTGGGACAGTAACTGTGTTGATCCAACAAATGAGGTGGTGAGTGTGCTAACTCCATCTTATCACCCATCACTTTCCTCACACAGGAAATGATGAGTGTGAAGAAAAGGAGCTGTGTTATGCATGGATCCTGTCTACTGAATCAAGAACCATGATTATCCAAGGTTCAAGCTCATGTGGAGAATTTCCATGTATGTATACCAGAGTCAATCTTTTTCAGTTTCATCATTTTTCAAAATGAAGTAGAAAATGACTGAGGAGATGGGGCTGGCACACTCTGCTCCTCACATGTTGAATCAACAAGAGAAGAAATGCTTGAATAGGGATTTGGATTTTACACCACCCCTGACCCACCAGAACTAGAGCTCTGTGAGTGGTGAATAAAACACTATGAATTAAAAAAAATACAAAAAAATGAAATAATGACAAAAGATGGTGCAAATAATATAACCAAGATGAAAGCAGAACCCAACATACGGGTGTTATCACTGTGAACTGGCCTGGCTTTGGTAGACATTAGATATCATTTTGATATCGCAATTCAGTCTTATTTTGCCACGCTCAGCCAAGTGTTTGTGAGGCCCCCAAACAAGCACAGAGCTAGGCATGGCTATTAAATGCTGAATCATTTCTGTTTACACCTAAGCAAGCCAGACACAGCCAGATCTTGCTTTAGGAGACCTCCCGAAACAAATACTGCATTAAGTATGCACACTAACACAAAGAGCTCCCTGCCCCGAACAGGCACCCTAGCGAGCTGGACACTCCAACGCCCAGGCAAGCTGCATCTGATACTGGCCATCCCATTGTCAATTCGAACTTAACTCAATCATGTTAAATTCTGACCTTTCAGAGACATTGTCTTGTGCCCAAACCTCATTGTTCTTCCGAAGTACAGACTAGCCCACGGTCATATTTTCCCCAATAAAAACCCCAAGCTCCGAGAGCTTCCTCGGATCGCTCCGAACTTCCATCCAGCCTTGCTGCCACTCTGTCGAGCGAACTCCCCTTGGCCACCACGCTGAGTTTCTGCACTACCATCTTCGGCTTCTTCAGGACTACGAGAAAGGTGTTGTATCACCCATTTCCCCCGAAACTCTCACTTCCTATTTCTTAGTTAGCTGTGTGTATGTGTTGTCTTATTTGTTGGTTGTCTGTTAATAAAACTATCAATTTTGTTACTTTAAACTTGTCTGGCGGTTCTTCTGATCTGACACTGTATACATAGGGTTAAAAGATCCCTGCTAAGTTACCCTGCCTCTCGTTTAGCTTAAGAGAGTGCTCGAGTTAATTCCCCCATCTTGTGTTGTTGTTGCTTGGTTATTTGGGTGCCCCCTCCCGGGACCCCCAGTTCACAGGGTAACATGGAGGGAAAGGAAGTGATTTAAGCTATAGAAAAAGAGGTGGCTGAGAGGGTGGTGCTTTGTTGTTGTTGTGTGCCTTCAAGTCTTTTCGAAGTTATGGCAATCCTAAGGTGCACTATCATGGAGTTTTCTAAGGCTGAGAATATATGATCCACCCAAGGTAATCCAGCAGGTTCCCATGGCCAAGTGGGGAATCAAACTCTGGTCTCCAGGGTCACAGTCCAACACTCAAACCACTAAACCATGTTGGCTCTCCTGGTGGTGCTTATTCACCCAAAATAGGTGGATCTGTTGCTCAGCATCCTGTGATTTAATTTCTTTTCTGAGATCTTGAGAAGCAGGCAAAACCTTTGAAAGGAGTAGAGTCCGGACACCTTGTTCTCATTCTTGAAAAACAATTCTGCAATGAAGGCCCTTGGCCATAGTTATAACACAGCCATAGTTATAAGATGGGGACCTAGAACACAGGGAAGTAAAATCCCCATCACCCAGTTTACTCAGAATATTTACAAAAACCACCTCTTGCAAGTGAAAAAGAAAGAGAGATGGCAAACAGTGTTGTCACCCCTTAGGTATTAAGGATGATTTTCCCAGCCAACTTTTGAGCTCATTTCAGTTGCTGTAGTTCATGCAAGTATTCACACAAATAGTCAGGGCTTGACTACACTCTGCTGTATAGGCTGAATGTGTGCATAACTTCATAAATTCACCTGAAGATCCAATCTCTCAGAACTGTGTCTCAGTTCTAATTCCTGTTATCTTTAGTCCTCATTTTTGTAACTTAGGCCATTTCTGCTTGACATCACAGTTCTGCTGTGGTGATGGGATGGCAGCGGTCCACAGGTTGTGCTTTCACACAATGTCGCTGTGGTCCTGCTGCCATCCCATCCTCATGCATTGTGATCATGAGATAGTCACTTAATGGATTAAATCCATTAAGCTCTTGTGATCACATGACACTCCTGTACTTACCTGCCATGCAGGACAGGAAGCATGATGGAGGTGCTTCTTCCCCCACGCAGCATGGGAAGGAGCCCGGCTGCACTGCAGAAGGCAGATGCATGTCTCTCGCACTCCCTTCTGCAGGTAGCTAGTCAGATGTGGAGAGGAGCATTCCTATCGTGCTCCCTTCCTGGCAAAGGTGCTGCCAGGATTGCAACAGGATGATGTGAGAGAGTGTCATTGTGCGGAAATATTGTGAATGTTCTTTCTGTTGTATTTATACTCGGGTCTGATAAATTACCATGTAGTAAATGAATATCTGTAGAGTATTCAACCCCCAGTGGCATGCATTTGGGAATCTTTGTGTGACAAATATACTACACATGGATTTCACAAGTGAAGCTCAAAGTGTGCAATCATATACTGCTCAGGATTTTCTGATCCTGTAGCATATATTAGGATCGCCTTCTGAGAAGACAGGCCCTCTTGCATGGCTCCTTAACTATTATCATAATTACTTGCACTGACAAGAACATAGATAAAGCTAAGCCATGTTGCAGTATTGTCAGGGCAAGGTTTATTAGTATGATTATAATTGGGCTACAGGTAAGTAGATGCTCTTAGAATTATGTATTCATTTATTATTTTCTTACACCAAAAAGCCAGCTTGCAGAATCATGCAAATCTGATTATATTTCAAAACATGAAAGCCTTCCAGAGGAAATATTAATCAGGCAGCCTGAGGTATGTATGTGTATTGGATTTACATTATTACATTCTGGCTTATATCATTTCATTTTTCAGTATGTCTATTCACGATAATTTACCTCTTGACACTTTTAACATTTTCAATCATTTTGTTGCTTTTAAATAAACACTGATTAATGTCAAATGTATCAGCATGCTGTTATTAACTTTTACACATGCTTAAAATACCTGTTCCTTTTGCTCTGCAATGTACATTTATTCAGCAATTCCTGTCTGGAGAATTAAAAACGGACATTTTTTTTTAATCCTTCCTAAACAGAAGCAGTTCATAAGCAGGAAGACCAAGTTTCAAAGACATTATGCAGGTGGAGGATTATGCAGTTTAATGTTCTGTCTAGAATTTAATCTTGAAATAATTTGAATAGTGCTTTAAATAATGGTTCTTTAAACTTATTAGGGGTTATCCAGTAACACCTAACCTGCTTGTGCCTATATTATTACACCTATCATTTTTCCTTATTAAGGGAAGAAGAAGCTCAAGTAGGAATAAGGAGAAAAAATATGTCTGCAATTAATCACAGAACTATGGAAATTACCAGAGATTTGAACTTTAGTTGAACAAGTAATTTCAAGTTTGCTGATGGGGCGGTACAAATACTCACTTCTAGCATATGAATGAGTCCACTGGGTGGATTAGATGTTTGTTCCAAACATTAGCCACAGACATGTGCTGTATAACAAGCAGGGTAGCTCTTAGTTGGAAGAGGCACTTCTGCATTTGGGGGTCTCAACCACAGGCCTATTGGTGAAAACAGAAAAGTAGCAACAAATCATCATTTTAAATTTCTCACATAACTTTTCAATTTAGGGCACTGTGGTCAATTTAAAATGAGAGTTCACAGACCTGGCTGTCTGACAGAGGGAGTCTGATCAATGCCCGTGCCAGTGAAACATATTGGGTAACAAGGAAGATGCCCACAGATGATAGGTGATGATAGTGGGCCTGTGATCACTATCAAGGCCTTGATGGTTCTGTTTCTGACCAGAATGCATTCATCAACCTTCTAAGCTGGACTAGTCTATATGTCAAAATGTCTTGCATTTTTTTGGAGGGGGAGTAAGCTCATCAGTAACAGCTACAAATACTATTTTCCGTGTTTGTTTGTTCTTTTCACAACTGTCTCCTCTTCAGTAAAATCTCCTGTAAAAAATGTCTTCAAAGCATCCCAGATTACTGCCTTAGACATTCCTGGGTATTAGTGCCTTTTTAAAAGTTTGTAATATTTTCTATAAACTTGCCCTGAAACAGATGACTGGATAATAATGCAAGATTGAGCTGCTGTATACATGTTCTACTAGAAACATTTGAAATACATCAGTTGATAGCCCCATGTGACAAAGTGAATCCTATGCAGACTGAGAAAATGGGAAAGGCAAGAATCTTAACATCAATTTCTGATCCAAAGACAAAGCTCCATGGAAAAGCATCCTGAGATTAGAGGTGTAGGATACTGGAGCTCACTAACAATTTTCTAAACAATAAAGCCATGCTGAGCTTCTTGTCTTTATACTTTAGTAGATTCTCCCTCTCTTCTTCTCTCTCTGAGATTCTGGATGCCTCATTTTCCTTGGATTTTCTCTACAAAGAACTAGAGCTAGCCTTTAAGAGCCGTTTGCTTATAAATGTGCTTGCATTTTAAAAATAAACCAACCCCCCCCAAAAAAATTCCCTCCATAAAGTTCTGATTTATTTACCAATAGATCTTTATTTTGGCACAGTGGCTTTTTTAAAAAAAAACAACTTTGTAATTTATATAGCCATTTGTTTAAGCTGTCAAAACATTTTTAATTTTAATTACCGTGCATCATGCCTCTGGGTGTAAAACTGTCAGATAAATCTGAATCTTTGCATAAACATGTGGGGATCTTACATGTGTTATTGCTGAACAATTGCTAGTGGGCAGTTAGCAAATTCTTCTTTCTGTCTGTCTGTCTGCCTGACTATCTTTCTGTCTGTCTCTCCCTCTCCCTTTCTCTCTCCCTTCCTCGCACATATTGGTGGCACAGGATGGCACTAGTACACTGGATGGTTGATTAGTTGTCAAGCTGCATGCAGTAATGTCCTTGACTCCTTCTGAAATGGCTAGCTAGCATGATTGCAGAGCCTTTCAGCCATCGGATGTGCAGTTTATGTCGAATTGTAAAGTGCCTCAGCAGGATGTCAGTCACATCCAAATGGTCTGAACAGTTGAATAATCTCACTATTTCAGTCTCCCCGACCCCAGAAAGGAATATTATGCTTGGCACAATGGCAAGGCTGAATGAGTCATTATGGTAACTATTCTACTGCACAGGGGTTCTTGTATATTTGGGCCTTATGAAGGTGTAGTCACTATTTCAAATTTTTCTAAGTGAAAAAAAAAACTATGGATTTTGCTTCCCACACACAGGGAACGGCCTGTTCATCTGGCATGCCCATTGCCACGATATGAATCTTTTATACACTTAATGTAAGGTTGATAAACACCAGTTAAAGCAGCATGGAAGCATCTTTCATCTAGCTTCTTTCCACATTGTTCTAGAAAAATGTATAGGAAGGAACCATGAACTGCAGCTGCTAGAATATTTTCTTAACAGGTGAGCATTTCACAAGTATGAGAGGGTTTTAATATAGTTGTTTTCCTCCATTACACAGTATCAACCAAGAATTGTATTCCACACACTTGAAGAGCAGAAGACAAATGAGTGCCCCCAGTTTTGGCCAGTAGGTTAAGAGTCTTACAACTGGCCAATAAGGAGAACTCGTTATTAATACTAACTTCTTATCAATTGCTAGACCACCAAGTGGACCATTGCCTATTCCACTGATTGGTTGTTTGGGATAGGTTCTGGTAACAGAAGCCATTTCCACACTAGCCTGGTATAGTGCTATTATTCCGCTTTCAACATCCTATGGAACCCTGGGGTTTGCAGTTTAGGGAGAGGCCCACCAGCCCCTTCCTAAACTGCAAACCCCAGGATTCCATAGGATGTTGAAAACGGAATAATAGCACTATACCAGGCTAGTGTGGAAATGGCCAGAATTTCAAGATTGCTTTTTAAAAGCTAGCTGCACTGACATATTTCATATTTATGTCTTTGTCACATGAATGACATAATGTACAATCGTCCTTAAAATATCATTATTTGTTTATTCCCTTGTATTTATATATACAGTTGGTGAATTCTATTTTAATCACTTCACATTTCTTTAGTCCTTTTATTTATCTTGGAGATTTTCCTCTGAAGATGCCGTTTTGCAATTCTCTCAGCAGAACAATCTTAGCCCATGTGCTACGATTTTAATGTTACAATTTTCTTAGCTTGATTTTCTGCCTCAGGTGCTCACACTGAATGAACTTTACTGCCATCTGGAGATGCATTTCTGTTTGTCATTCTGCCTTGGAATGCACAGGGAGCTCATTTAAGAGTCCTGCTTAAGGAACAAACAAGCATTTGATTGTATTTACTTTAATGCAACACACATCTGCGTAGCACTGGGACACTGCTGGCAATTAAAGCTAATATACCTTAAAATGGTCTCAGAGAGAGAGAAAGGAAGAGAGGGAGAGAAAGTGGGTGTATGTGTGAGAGAGAGACACAGAAAAATAGAGTGAGCGGTAGCCAGTGCAATTCAGACTCATTCTGAGGAACGTGGTTTAACCGAGCAGAATATGAGTATAGTGAGGGACGTATCATCTGCAAGCAGTGTGAAAAAGGTTTTGCTCACATTTCAGCCCTTGTGACTCATCAAAGAATCTGTACAGGAGAGAAACCAAACAAATGCCACCAGTGCTGGAAATGTTTTTCTCACAGGTCTGACCTTTGAGACATCTGAGAGTCCACAGTGTAGAGAAACCACTCAAATGCCAGTGGTGTGAGAAATTTCTAGAAAGTAACTAGGATGAGCTTTTAATGGTGTGTTATGTAATTTTATGGTGTTTTTATATCGCCTTTCAGGGAATGTTAATGATTTTAACTTCATGAAATGTTCAATTGTCTTTTAAGTATATTTTGTACTTATATTTTAGTGGAAGTTTTTGTATAGTTTTTAATCCACAGTGTTTTAAATATGTTGTAAGCCACTTTGAGTCCCATCTTTGGGAGAAAAGTGAGATATAAATGAAGCAAACAAATATCTGTAGAGCAGTGGAACCTGTCTGTAACAGTCAGAAACACCTTCTGTGTCTCCTGGGGCTAATTCTGCAAGGAACTGATTTTTTTACCATCACTCATATAGAGAGAGGGCATTTCTGCACTACTCCATTATAGTGGTATTATTCCATTTTCAACATCCTGTGGAATCCTGGGACTTGCAGTTTAGGGAGGGGCCTTTAGAATTCTCAGCCAGAGAGCTCTTTGGCCTCAGTAAACTACAAACTCCAGAATTCCACAGGATGTTGAAAGTGGAATAATAATAGCACTGCAACAAGATAGTACAGAAACGCCCAGAAAGAGACAGTAGGAGAAGTTACCTTTTCCGATGACAATTCTTAGGGAAAGGAATATTTAGTATTATGGCAGAGTGCAACAGGGCCAGTGCAATATGAACTTACAATAGAAACAGGCAGCTCTTGTAAGATAAAAAGAAAAAATTGTGTTGTTATCTAAAGAAGGCCATCTTGGTAATCTATACCTGGTAACAAGAGCCCCTAAAGGACAGCTGTCTTGGTGGAGGTGAGGCTACAATAGCAACCATTACTGGGACTGGTCTTGTGGTTTTCCCTTCCTAGACAAAAGGAACAAAGAGACTTGAAGAAGGGGAAAGTGATCTCAACAGGTAAGAAGGCAGTGAAAGACTGAAGTAAATACATCCAAGGAAAGACAGAGGGGGAAAAAACTTCAAGGACTATCTAACTCCCCAGTATCTCCTTGTCCATTGATCACTGGACAGTGATTGCCTCTCTTTCTTTGGAAGTCTTTAGACAGAGGTTGGATGGCCATCTTTTTGGCAGTGCTTTATTTGTATGTTCCTATATAGAAGAGAGTTGGACTAGATGGGCCTTGATGTGATTCTTTGATTTTATACAAACTTTGATGTTTCTTTGCTTCCAGCACCAGGACCTTGCAGCCAGCACTGAGGCACAAATATTCTTGACTGCTTTACAATCAGTGGTAGCAGGTGGATTGTCACTGGGATGGCAAATCCATTCTAGGTTTTAGTCCAGATTTTACATGAGCTATCCCTGCCACCACTTCCTCCATCACTGAAGGCACCTTTGTTATGGGCTGTGAAACTGTGTCTTGACTTATAGCAGCCCTACTATAGTTTTTTGTTGGTAAGAGTTATTTAAAGGAGGCTTGCCATTACCTTCCTCTAAGGCTGAGAGAGTGTGACTTGCCCAAGATCATTGGGTGAATTTTCACAGTTGAAGAGGGATTCGAACTCTGGTCTCACAGAATCCTATGTCCAACACTCAAATCACTACATCATACTGGCTCACTGTGCATGCATGCATTCACACTAATCCCCAGAGAAATGCTGCAAATGTTTCAAATATGGTTTACTATATCTTTTTTTTTAACTTGATAAACAAGCATAGAAACCTGGGGTGACAATAGCAGGTCCAAAATGTCCCAAATCATAAATTCCACTTCTGGTTTTGAAAAAAAAAAAGTCCTTTTTAAATGTTAAAAACGCAAGGGGTCTTTGCAATGTATTTAAATGGTGAATTGCCTAGCAGCTTTTGAGAAAGGCTATTTTTCCTCTTTTCTTTTCTTTTCTTTTCTTTTCTTTTCTTTTCTTTTCTTTTCTTTTCTTTTCTTTTCTTTTCTTTTCCTTTCTTTTCTTTTCTTTTCTTTTCTTTTCTTTTCTTACCAGCCCTGTATTTGAAAGAAAGGCAAAGCAAGATTGGCAGTGTGTGTGGTTGCATGGCATGTACACAGGCAAAGCAAGCTGTGACACAGAAGTCACAAAATGGGTAGCCAAAATGGAAAATTTCACTGTGATCAAGACTAAAACGTCCACCTCTGCCTTCACCCTAAGCTGCAAACTCTTGCCTGTAGAGTCAGCAAAATGACCATGATTAGAAACCCAGTGAGTCAAACAGCATGCTCCTCTCTCTCTCTCTTTCAATCTCTCTCTCCCAATCTCTCTCTCTCTCCCTCTATGGTTGTTTCTCTGTGCTTACCTAGATCCTAGCAAAGGAGGGCATATTTGAAAGAGTTAGCATACTGGCAGTCCCAGATTATAGCACACGTTCATGCACCTGATTCCAGAGCGGTGTGACCTGCATGTTAATTATGTATTACTTCACAGACCCTTCATGACCCAAATCTTGTCAGTTATTAGGTAGCGTGTGCAGTCCATGTCATCAGGGATTTAATGTGTCTCACCATTAGTTTCCAGTTATTACTTGTTCAAGGGTTATCAAGCTTGTCCCTTTAATTAGGCAATGAAGATATAAATGGCAATATCCTTTCCAAAGGCAACCCAGTGGGAACTCCATGAAGGGCCAACTACTGCTTAATAGTAATTGGGCAAGGTTATAAGATGCAGAGTTGTAGCAGGGATTTTAACTCCAAATGTTAGCATCCTTCTTTATCTAATTTAAAAGAAGGGAAACCATGTGTTATCTCAGCAGTTCTATTGCATTGTATATAAAACATAAAGTAGCATGGAAGCTGGAGCAGTGGTTCTTAAAATATTGTTTTCCACTTGCTGTTTGAAAATTGCGAGTGGTCTCAATGGACTGTATAATAACTATTTTTTTTAAAAAAAAATCTGAGCCTGAAAACCAAAGCATATCTACAACTCATATTTTATTTTATTTTATTTTTTTCTTTCAGGACCAGCACTGTCCTTGGAAGCAATATCAGAATATGGAAAGTGCAAACCCTAGGCCAAGATGCCCTTTTATTGGTGAGTATTTAAGGAGTAGATAGTAGCTTGTACCGAGACTAATACGTTGCAGCACCAGCACCATATTATAATAAGAAAGAGCCTTAGATGGGGACCTTGTTATCCTGTTTGATAATCTGGTCCTTGTCAAAACAGTTTTGATTTTCATCATCAGAAAAAAGAAGATCAACATTGCAGCACATTCAGATATTTTTGACTGCTCTGCAATCAGTGGTAGGAGGTGGATTTGTTGTCAGTGCAGTAGTAAATCCATTCTGAGTTTTAACCCAAATTTTACATGAGCTCTCCCTGCCACTATTTCTTCCACCATGAAAGGGACCAGCCACCCACTTCCACTTTTGAGATGGTAGCTGGGGCACTCCTCAGATCTGAGAGATGGAAAAGTAGGAGCACTGCAGCCACTTCCTCAAAGGTAGAAACAGACTGCTGGCAGCAAAAAGTTTCAGGATTTGGAGATTTTTTGATTTTGGATTTCCAGACAAGAGAGGTTCAACCTGTATTTTGAACTGCATTTAACTCTGTGTTTTTAATAGAATTGTTGTTTAATTTTTTAAAAACTTCTGTACAAAGTTTTTTTTTTTAAAAAAAAGTTGTACCTTGTTTTTAATTGGCTGTCATCTTGGATCTTGTGCAAGGATAAAGACAGAAGTAATGAATAAATAAAATCCAAAGTGCTGAATTCTGTTTCCAAAATAGATTCAGCACCTTGGAAAGCTCCTTCTAAATTCAGACTAAAACCTGGTATGGATTCACTTCCTAACAGCAGAGCTGCCAGCTGCCATTGCTTGAAGTATTTTTATCTCTTACCTTTTGGGCCAAAGCTTAAGAATTTCAGGTATATTTCAGTAGGCTCAGACTTAGTGTTCCCAGATGTCAGAGTCTGGCCTGGAGCCTCAGAGCCTAATTCCTCTCCCCTGGATCCCAGAGCAAGGGTAGATATCTCAGGATAAGAATGCTTCCTTGAAAAGAAAAGTGTGTCTCTGTGTGGGTGTGTTACTGTCTGCTGCTGCACACTTCTTCAGATCAGCTGCTGATCCAGGAGGTTCACCTAGCCACCTTCTCCCTTCCATCATCTCTGTCTCAAAATTTCAAATCAGAGTTGGCACCATCAGGGCTGAGCAGTCCCACCAGTGAGCTCAACACACTGTGTAAGAACATGGGAAGAGATCTTCTCAGCAATGGCACCCCAGTTGTAGAATGGCCTCACTTCAGAGGCCTGACTGGCACCCACACTGATTTCATTTAGGCACCAAGTAAAAAATCTGGGTGTTCACCAAATCTGTTGGGCTTCACTGATTTACCTCAAATATCAATGCATGTGGTTCTAAACAGTTTTACTCTGTTTTAACCAGCTTGTATCAACTCCACTTGTACACACCCCAAGATCTTTTGATATACAGTGGTACAGAGATGATGATGACGACGATGATAATGATAATGATGATGATGATAAAATTAAATTGTACTTATTCCCAAGTAAATCAGAAATGCACTGGGGTGGCAGAAGGAGAGAGATTAAGGCATGCATCTTGTTGATGAATTTTGATGGTTTGGACTTACATCATCACAACTCACTTTTCAGTCATTGTGGAAGTTGGAATTCTGTCCCAATCATGCAGTGACCTAAGTCTCCCCCAAACTGACCTTGTAAGCTGCTCAGCTCCCCCACCCCAACACAGTTACTTCTACACCGTTGGAATGCAGGGGGATCAGAAGTGATACAACTAGGCATTTTCATGTAGCTGATGTCATCTGAAGAGAACTCACAATGACTACTGGAGCTCTCTCCAGATGCCTGTTACAGAGCATTAAGCAGTAGTAAAACAGCTGGACACACCTCTGCTCACTGCTCCTCCACCATAGAATTAGTCGTGGTGGGGAGGACTGTGCTGCTCGAGGGGAATTTTAGCTAGCATTGGGAGACATGGCCATGAAATGTAGCTACATGATACACATGTTTCGTGATGAAGGATCTTGTCCTAATTGTCAAACAGGAAACTTACTGTTGAAAGTGCTGTGGAACAGGAAGTTTTTGTGTGTTCATTGTGTGTTTACTTTGAGAAGATTCCACTCTATACTTCACTCTCTCCCTCCAAGAAGCAGCTGCCAAATTTGGATGCATCTGCTACTGCCACGACTATGTAACCCAACTCCACTTTGGAATGGGCAGTGAATGACTAGGAATAGGGTACTACATGGTACTTTTTTGAACAACCTCATTTGGTTCAAATATTAATTCATTGCAAAATGAAAGTACGCACCTATAGTCTGCAGAAGAATTTGGAAGCAAAACAGAGATCACGTCTACCTTATACACTTATAGCAGTTTGATGTCACTGTAACTAACATGTTTCCATCCTATAGAATCCCGGAATGTGTAATTTGGTGAGGTACTTAAAATTCTCCACTAGAGTGCACTAGCACTATAATTTAGCCTAGCTGGCAACAGAGCCCTCTAACAAAGAATTCTAATATCACACAGAACTGCCAGTCCCAGAATTCTGAGAGATGGAACTATGCCCATTATCTAGCAGATATAATTGTCCAGTTGGAGACTCTGATTCTGTCGTGCAGCACAAACTATGACCCCTCTTGCTTTGAGTTATCTCAATATGAAGACAATCCTAGGAAGGGAAGGGGATGTCTCTTACTTCATGCTGAGCAAACAAAGGAAGAAAGAAATTCATGGCCACTTCTTCTGGTTATCAGATAACTGGACCCAAAGCCAGCCCATGTCACATTTTGTTGTAAATGGCAACATAGTATCCTGCTCACATCCCATATACCAGAGGTGGGCAATGAATGAGGCTTGGGGATTTTGTCCTCATTTCTTTTATAATCTTTGCCAGTCTCTACAGTTCCAGGAGTTTCCCTGGGGCAAAATATTGACCCCTGGACCTACCCCAGTTGCCCACCTTCTGCCATATGCAGAAGCAGCAGACCTACTGACAGAGGAACCTTACTTCAACATTGATAATAGGATAATATCCCACATTACATCTGTGGCCACAGTTTAATTTAGCCATGTGACACAACTCCGTCCTCCAAAAGGTGACTGCAAATGCTCTACTACCTTGCAGCCTGTGGTTTTTGCTTCATTCTCCCTAATGATAGGGTTAGACCTGACTGGACACCTCAGATTTCTGGAAAAGAACAAATTCAAATTTCAAATTCTAAATTGTCTAACTAATATAACTATAATGTCTAATATAACTAATATAACATGGGACTGGTGAACCTTTGGCCCTCTGTATATTATGGTGTACAATTTGTATCAGGCCCATTCAACAAGGGAGTTGTAATCCTAAATGTGTGGAGGGCCAACCATGTTCCAATCCGGTTGCAGAAGAAGATCTGTCTGTTTGCCTATCTATCTATCCATCGATCCAGTACAACTAAAAGGCTCTTCTAAGGTTTGTATGGAAATGCAATCACTGTGAAAGGCACAAGAGCTTAAAATCATGCTATTCTGGAAGTTCTTGGTTTTGTTTTTTAAAAAAGACATAAACTGTGAATATGCTCAGAAGAAGAAAAAGATTTTAGAATATTATTGTTTGATGAAGGCATGCAATGGGCATTTGAAGACATTAGTGAGGCACGGAATGCACTCTGGGCTTTAGTGTGAACATTAAAGGAGCTATCCATGGTGCTGAGCCTGTACTGGGAATAGGGTCCAGCACTATAAATGGCTGCTTTAATGTCGGCACTGTAAGGATGGGTTCACCAACCTTACTAACAGGGAAGCCACCCATCTCCCCTGACATGGGCTGGAAAAGGGCTAAAGGTATTGTACCCTAATCTACTATATCAAAGTCAGTTTGTGAGCGATCTTTTCTGTTTGTTTGCATCAGGCAAGTGAAGACCTCATACGACTGGCTGTGTGAGGCGAGAAGACCTCACATGATTGGCTGGCTGTGAAGATTCTATGGAGTCCTGGGGTTGGCAGTTCAGGGAGGGGCCTTTAGAATTCTCAGCCAAGGGTTCCTGGGCCTCAGGCTGGTTGCTATGGAGATGGGGCCTAGCAGCAAGAAACAGTGTATTCCCTCAGAAACCAAACCCTCTGTATGTTAACAACTCTGAATACAGATTGGATTGGGGAATATGGGGATAAGTTATAGGTACTGGAATAGGGCCAGTTGCTATGGAGACAAGGCCTAGCAGCAAGTAGGAGGATAGTGCATTCCCCCAGGAACCCAACCTCTGTATGTTAACAACTCTGAATACAGATTGGATTGGGGGATATGGGAAAAGTTACAGGTACTGGAATAAGCCGGTTGCTATGGAGATGAGGCCCAGCAGCAAGGAGGAGCACTGTGTATTCCCACAGGAATCCAAATTGCGTATGTAAATAACTCTGAATACAGATTGCACTGGGAAATATGGGGAAAGGTTACAGGTACTGGAGAAGACAGTTTGGTGAGTTCTTAAGAGGAAAATAAAATCCCAGGCAATGCTGGGTAAATACACTAGTTGTTAGATAAAAGAGTAATATGGAGCTTATGAACCAACCTCTGCACTGATTTTATATGATATTATATGCAGATGAACCTGCTTCAATTTCTGGTGCTTACAGTGTCTGAAAAATATTAACTTGATCCAAGCATAAAAGACTCCTATGGCATTTTAGCAAGATTAATCACTCCCAAAATGTTCACAGGAAATGAGAGGAATTACAACTAAGCTTGTTTCTAACATTGTTCACTGTAACTTAACATATATCACCCCGAACATTAAGGCAACGTGTAAGTCTCTTTTCTACCATTATCAGAAGCACTGTAATCCATTAGAATGAAGATGTATTCCATCATGCCTAGGCCCAGAAGCAGATGGAGGGCCCTCTCTCTATCCCTGTACCCTGGCCTTGGAGGGAGAGAGGAAGAAGCAGGCACGGCTCCGTCATGCCCAGGCCCAGAAGCAGACAAAAGACCCCCCTGCCATTCCAGCTGCCACTGTTGTGGCCTCAGAGTGAGAGAAGAAGAGACAGAATCTGCCTGATTTAACCCTTTCCCACACTGCCATTCCCTTTTCCTTTTGTGTCATCTCTTAAATAGATTGTAAGTCTGAGGGGAGGGAACTGTTTTGTTGTTCTTTTACTTGTAAAGTGCCAATTTCAGTGATAGATCTTTATATAAATAAATGATTAATAGTGATGATGCTAATGAAGATGATGATGACAATGATGATGTATTTGAGAAAGGAAGGAAATTTCATGTATGGCTGAAGCAGAATTTTCTTTCTTAAGCCAATTATATTCCGTTGCACATATGAAAAAGAAAGTACCCCAAACAATCTAGGGGGCAGGCTGCAGTATAAAGCTATTTGAGGTGACAAGCATGTGACTCAGCTCATTAACACAGACAGCCAATGCATTGCTTTGCATTGCAATGGTATGCATGTTTGCAATACGGCTGAAAATGGAAAGGGACCTCACAGAAGTCACTTTTAGGAAATGGACTCTGTCCAAGCTACGTGTGTCCTGCAGGGGCAGGCAAAGGACCACATGTGTTCCTCCCCCAAACCTCTTTCAGTGGCTGCCTAGTGCGCCCTGGAAAGATTACATTTCAAAGATTCACTACCAGAATTTGGCAGCCTGATGTTTTGCTGAAAATCACCAGCAAACTGCAAGATGTGCTATAATCAACCAGGAAAGAAAGTTATCAATTACCTGTTTGTGTCTGTGGAAACAATTAATTCCCTTTCAGTTTTGAATTATATATCATATTAACTAATTTAGCTATGTTTAAAATTAATTCAGATATAAATGCAGTGATACTTAATTTGGTATGAGTGTGGTGGAGGTGGACTTTATTGTTAAAAAAGAAAATAAGAATTAGGTAAGTATCCTGTTAACATGATAAAATAGCACAAAACCAACTTGTACAATTGCAACCCACTTCTTTGGTCATTGCAGAGATCAAAATTTTTTACCAACTGTACAATGACCAAAATCTGCCAATCCACCTTTTAAGCAATACAGATCCTCCACCACCACACACATGGCCATTTCTATGCCATTGGAGATTGCAGGGAGTAGGGCTCAGCAGAGAGACATCCCTCTTTACTGGTAGCTGGCTGAACTGCAATAGCATTATCTTCAGTGAGTTCATTTGGACACCAGAAATCTTTGCAGATGCCTGCTTCAGCATGTCCAGCTATAGGAAGATAACTGGAAACATGGCCGCTCATTCAGCTACTCTGGACATACTGCAAAGACATCATCTTTAAAGACATTCTGATGACCTCTTGGAGGTCACTGCAGGTGCTGCTCTCTAGTGGCATAGAAATTGCCATGTTGAGGTGGCTGCATCCCTTAAAAGGTAGGTTTTAAGGGGTAACATTCTCTGGCAGGTTTTTCCTGGGACATAACAAGTTTTGGTTCCTGCTCTTAGGCGCAGCTACACTGTGGGTCATGCTAGCATCACAGCATGCCCCCTGCATCTACCGGCAAGTATAGCTACAGAGATGTAGCCATATGCCAGACATATACCTGCCAATGCCAGATATTAGCCTTAAGTATTGGGGCGGGGGGATTTGTTTGTTAATAATATGGGAAATACAAAAGAAAATATAACTGGACAAGCAGTATATATTTTGCCTATCTTTTGTACTTTTTTCATTTTTTCATTTAAAATTTTCTGCTAAGCTCAACACCTCCTAAGACTCCATTGGTACACAGTCCTTGAACACGTGCCCAACATAAACAATGACCTTTAGCCCAGTGGAAGTTGACCACCCTATCTTAAAACTACTGAAACACTTCTTCCTGGGCAATATCCCTTTTCCACAGGGTTGTGATACTGCAGATCTTGGAAAAGGTACTTTTGTTTCTATTCCAAGAATTCTCCAGCTTGCAAGGCCAGTGGCCATGATGCCTAGAGGATTCCAGGAATTGAATTCCAAAAAAGTCATTTTCCCAAGCTCTGTATTACTGTACATACAGTGCTACAAAACTCATAAAACTGCATCCAAACTCCAAATGGGTTTCAGAGGGACAGCCAGTCTATTATTTTCATTTTATTACAGCCTAGGCTATTTTCATCAAGCTGTGACGAGTGTGGGCATGTTATTTGAATAGATTTTTCTTCAAATGCAACACTAGCTCTCGACACCTGTTTACATTTTCATAGCGACTCAGATGTGAAGGAAATGCTATTCAAAACCAAAAGATACAGGAATGTTGCTCTATCAAACTTTGTTGTATCTGTGAACAAAGGTGCTTTTTACCTTCTCCCTACCCCAGCTTCTCTTTACATAAACACTCATATTCTATGACTCCCTTGGTTTTTGTAAGTCTTATCCCATATTCAAAGTGAACCCAAGACATTTTGCTGCCTAAGACTAATGAAGGCCCCTCCCCAGTTCTATTTAACAAAACAGATTGGATTCTACTTCAACACTGATAATGAGACAATGTCCTCCATCGCAGCTGTTAGCAGCATGTTAGTTTAGGGTGTTCAGGACAAGCTTAATCATTGTCCAAAAGAAGGAATGGCCCAGAGGCTCACAGAATAGTGAAGGGGCTGCTGTTTCAGCCCACCAATAGTATCTGCTCCGTGGAGATCCTTTGAAAAGCATTCCTTTTACAGAGGAAGTGACTAACCGATTAATCCACTAATGACCTCCGTTGTAAAAGAAACAGAAGCCCCTAGTCAATGTAATCATTTCCCTGCTACAGCATGTTGTTAACTGCCGTCAAGTTGACTTCTATGTATGGCAACCCTATGAATGAGATACCTAAATACTATGGACTACAACCATCAAGAGTGACCCTATGATGAGACAACTCTGAAATCTAGTGTGCCATCAAGCCTGAAAAGCTCCATGGTCTGTATGTTCAAAAGTTCAACAGTTAGAAATCACAGGCCCACTCTATTACTTCGTCATTAAAAAAGAGTTGAAATCCATAAACTAAAAAAGTTGCAATCCATTATTTCATACAAACAAATAGACTTGATAAGCACTTGAATATTTGGGGACAGCTTGCTGACACCTAGCATGTCACCAATTAGTACTGAAAGGTACAGAATACATATTAGATCTAGACAATGGCCACAAATGAAACAACTCTGACGACTGCAAAGATTCATCTACATAATTTCTGTTACAAATGGAATTAAATATTTGTTCCTACATAAACAAACAAAATGAAATGTTACTGTTTGTTTGCAGTTCACTACCGCTAAATTCACTTCAGTGTATGGTGACTCTACGAGTAAGGGGTCTCCAAGCCACCCTATTATCACCGGTGCCACTCAGGTCTTGTAGACTCAGGGCTGCGGCTTCCTTAATCAACCCAATCCAATTGTAAAGCAGTCTACCTCTTTTCCTACTGCCTTCTACTTCACCATGCATTATTGTCTTTTCTAGTGAGTCATGTCTTCTCAAGATATGTCCAAAATACAAGAGTCTCAGTTTAATCATCATGGCTTTGGGGAGAGTTCAGACTTGATTTGCTCTAGGACCCATTTATTTAGCTGTCTATGGTATCTGAAGAACTCTTCCGTAGCACCGCATTTCTAATGAGTTGATTTTCTTCCTATCAGCTTTCTTCTTGGTCCAGCTTTCACAACCATAAATGGAAATAGGAAATACGACAGCAGGAACAATGCTAACTTTAGTATTCATTGCATTTCAGGATCTTATCTAGTTCCTTCATAGCTGCCCTTCTAAGTCCTAGTTTTCTTCTGACTTCTTGACTGCAGTCTCCATTTTGATTAATGACTGAGCCAACTCATGAAAAATCTTGAACTATTTCAATGTCTTTGCCATCTATTTTAAGGTTATGTAAATAATATGTCATTATTCTTTTCGTTTTCTTAAACTATAAACCTGCCTTTACACTTTCTGCCTTGGCTTTGTTCAACAATTGTTCCAGGTAGAGATGGAACAAATCCAGAATCTTCTGAATCCGAATCCGAATCCTTGGAAGGTTCTGGGAATCCACAAACCTCATGAATCTCGAATCTTTTTTTAAAAAAGGGTTTAAAAAACAAAGGAAAGAAGGATAATCCTGGGCAAGACACACACTCTCAGTCTTAGCAAAAACCTGGGTAAAGACAAATCTCCCTCTGAAGAAATCTGGCCAGGACAATTGTCATAGTTTTTCCTTAGGATCTCCCCAGATTGAAAATGACATGAAGGCTCTTTCTATACAGGCAGGAAAATGTGGATTAATCCTTGAAATCTCAAGAAGATTGCACGTTCCAGTCAAGTCTCAAGTCCTGCAAGATATTTCAAGTCAAACTTCTAGTCCAGTCTCAGTTCTGCACCCTGCAGTCTCAAGTCAAGTCTCCTTGCCTGCAACGAGGCATTTTAAAAAAAACCAGCCTCTAGTCCAGTCTCAGTTTCTCTACCCTCAAGTCCTGCAGGGGACTTTCAAGTCAAGTCTCTAATCCACTCTCAATAATTCCCGATCCTTACCCTCCAGTCTCAAGTCAAAAGAGAGATTTTTTATTAACTTGCAGAGGGAGGCAGCCACGGGGACAGGCAGCACGAGCAGACACAGGCAGCCCAGCAGGCACAGGAAGCTCAGCGGGCACAGGCAGTTGGCCCCACCGGGCACAGGTAGGCAGCCCTTGCAAGCACAGGAAGCCCAGTGAGCACAGGCAGCACAAGCCAGCACAGACAGCCCCAGGAACAGGCAGCCTCGGCGCGTGGGCAGCGATATGCCCTGATTTCGGGGCTCCCAGGGCCCTGCTGGTCAATCAAGCGTTTGGTGGGCCCCGGAGGTGCCAATTTTTAATAAAAACAAACTTGGTGCCTCCAGGGCTGCCAAAGGCCCCACTCTCTGCCTGGCCGCCTTCCGCCTAATCGGGCCCAGGGCAGCTGGGAGACAGAGGCAGGGAGTGCGATTTCGTGCTCCTTGGTCTCCCCCCGCTGCCCTCTGCACGATCAGGCCTGAATCCACCAAGTAGGCCCACTCCATGTCGAGAGTCTACTTGGTGGATTCAAAAGATTCCATTGGCCAGTTTTGGCAGAGAGATTCGGATCCACAAATCTCGAATCCTTGCCCAGGACTCAAGGATTAGAAGATCTGAGGATTCAGTTGGCCCATCCCTAGTTCCAGGTCTTTGCTATTTTCTGCAACATACAACATTACAACTATACATAATATAGTAACCAACCTTTGCATGCTCATATTCACTAACTAATTTGATTACTTTACAAGAGAGTTCCAGTACTATAACTCATATTTCTGCCAAATACAAGGTCCCTTAAGGTGGCACAACACAAACAAAGAGCACATCCAGACTGATTGAAAAATCCTAGATTTTATTCTTGTCCTTTCTGATTTTAAAAAATACACCAGTGTGGGAAGCTGCTATCAAAGTCTTTGATTGTACCAGGAGCTGACAGAAAATATTCTGGGATAAACAAAATGTATATCAATTTCCAAACTAGAATTTGAAAGAACAGGAACAAAATGGAGGACTTTTTGTTATTTTGAGTCAGTTTAGATGCATCCCAACTGAGAGTCAATATGGAGTAAAAGACTAAGTGCTAGACCCAAACTTGGTAGTAGACCTAATTTCCAAAAACTTATTTAAATGTTTTGTCAATGAATGTCAATTTACCTATTAGTTGACCTAGGTATGTTAGATAGAAAGAGATTACTTGCTTAACAAATGAATTTATAGAGACATATATACAAAAATTTAAATGTTTGTTTGTCTCTGTCTGTCTATTATGCAAATTCACATAGTTGATCTCAGCATCACCAAACTTGGCGGGTTAGGTTTTAGATTTGTAGTTAAGTTTTAGATCCAGTTCAATAGCACGCACACTTTGGGTTCCTTTATTTATTTAATTTTCTAAACACTAGAATTCATACATATAAGCTGATTTTGATGAAACTTAGGCCAAAATCCTGCATTGGGAGAGATATGCGTATCATTTAATTAGTTTCCATAGCTATAAGTTCTGACGCCAGCCCTCAAAAGCTTACTTAGTAAGCAGCACAGTCTGCTCAACATAGCTATTTCCATGTTATCAGAGAGTGGAGAAGGCTAAGCAGAGACATATTCAGATATTTTCCTGTAATCTGGACACAGTGCAACAGGCACCTGACCCAGGAGTCATTGTGATCTCTTTGCAGGTGACATCCTTGCAGTGCTTCAATTGTAAGAAACCAGCTAGATGCAAGCCCGCTCATTCCACCACTCTCAACAATATGGGAATGAGGGCAGGGGGCTGCACTGCCTTCAAAGTGAGTTGGGACAATATTCATCCCGGGGTCAGAATAGAACAGCCTTCAAAACGCCCAAAAAGATGACTTGCATTTGTGTCATTGTTGAGGAAATGGATTAAAAACAAACAAAAAACAGAAAATGTAGAAAAATAAATATACCCAATTCTGTGCCTGAGCAAAGCCTGAGTCCTATGATTTCCCCAAAAGCTGAATCCTAGCTGGACTCTAACAAGACACAGGACACAGTGAAGGATCAGGCAAATCCAAAGCATCTGTTACATGCACAGTCTCCTCTCCTGCACAGAGTGTAGTCTATGCTAGGAGAGGGGCAACTAAATAAGGAAACACATAGTAGTTTTGTACCTTTCTCTTTCAAGACAACCCCACAATAAGACCACCACATTCAAGTACAGTAAGTTTCACATTACCCTCTTAGTAAGTCACTTGTGACACTTGTTTATGAACATTCTGCCAAAATATAAAATCAGATACATCTGATACATCACACCACACATTCCATTATCCACCACCCAGAATGACTTAGTAATTGGGTCACAGTCCTCAAATGCATTCCTGATAATATTAGCGTATGCTCTGAGTAGAATATACTCAACAAGTGCAATGAAAGAAAGGATTTGGGGTTTGGATCTCCATATACTTGACATTCATTCTGACCAAGGCCAGCTTTCTCTAACTGAAAGCTCAAGATTAAGTTGCTGCTTCATTTTGAAAAAATGAGGCAACAGCATTTCTGTAAAGCCACTGGTAAGGTCAAAATGAAGGACTCTAGCTCAACAGACTGTGATCTTTGCTTCTGAGCTATAATTTTCCACCATACAAATGCATGCCATAGATGTTAATTTTCTCCATTCTTATAGATGCTACACTGGGGGGAAAAAACTGCCCCTAAAGTACACAGCAAAGAGGTATAAGTGAAATGAAACCCTAACAGTTCTTACGTTGACATTGAAAACCTTTTGAATTCTTTCCCCCCTCATCTTACCATATAAAATCAAAAAATGAAAAGTTAGTTAGAAAGTATTTTACTTTTGTAGTCCTTGTTCTTTTTATATTTACTTCATGTCTTTTTATATTAATACATATAGTTTTCAAATTAAGAAATACGTTCTTTCTGCTTGAGGTATTCTGAAAGAATTAAGGCCTCAGGGTTAGTGGGCATCTTAAAAGATAAACTTTCATTGTGCAGCAAGCAATTTGGTTTATGGAGAGATCTTTGTGCTGCAGGTGAACAGGATAGGAAAAGTTCTCCTTCTGAAGAAAAGCCAATAACTTCTTGTTCCAGCCATAGAAAGAGCCATTTTCTCTACCTTGGTATCTATATTAATGGTATCTTCATCCAAATCAAAATCTTACAAAAACACTTGTAAGGCAGAGACTTGAAACCCTAAAACCAGCATTTCCCTAGTAGGTTCAATATACAAAAAAACTACTCTCATCAGTTGCTGCTGCCCAAAGTAATTATGACCCCTGCAAAAAAATACTACGCTTTTGTTTAAATTAAGCAAGTGAGAGGAAGCTTTTACCAGCCTGAAAACATGAGAGAATTTGTTCCTGTTGTTAACCACTTCCAATTTTACTCCTTTACAGGAAGTGGAAAGAATTAATTAGGAGTTCACCTTGAAGAAAGTAATAGTATGCTTTGGAAACCAGGGGCCATTCACACTCCAGAATTACAGTACTGTTATTCCACTTTAAATGCCATGATTCCATCCTATGGAATTTTGGGGTTTGAAGTTTGATGAGGCACAGGTACACTCTGGCTGAAAATTCTGAATGCCCCTCCCTAAACTGCCAGTCCTAGGATTCCAGTGGGCAGAACTATGTCATTTAAAATGGAATCATAGTGCTCTAATTTATATTGTGAATGGACCCCAGGACTCAAAATATTTGACCACTTTTTGGAAAAGGACAGAGGAAAGTTCAATTGCTGTTGGGCAATGGATTTCCCTGTATCAAACTGCCGACTAATACAGGTACATGGCAACATAGATGCTGAACATTGCTTTGGGAACTAGGCTGTTAATGTTTACACCACCCACAGAAGTCAAGTGGTAGTGTTATCTCACATTTTGACCTGAAGTGGACAGATCTTTCAGGAAATGGAGTAGATTTCATAGTTGCACTAAACATTACACCCCAGCATTTTTCACATAATGATATCAGCTTCCCTATAACCTCAATGAAAGAGCATCTCTTCAGACCCTGAGCGTTCTGGGAAGTTGGGTAGTGCCACTGCCAGTGGGTAATTTATATCTGGTACAAGAGCTTGTTCTTACACAGGTGATGTGATATATTGGCACAGTAAAGGCTTATTAAAGACTAAGCCATACTAATAAAATGCAAAGGTTGTCATTTAGAATGAAAACCCCACTGATTTAGAGGCACTGGGCAAATATTGGATCATCTTATATGCTCTTAATAAATCAATGCAAGGGAGGTGCAGGATGTCTGGTGGTGTAAAACTCAAAGGCAGTTCAGGGCTAGAAAGAGTCCCACATTTGCTGCACTCTTGCAGTTTTTAAGGCTTTCAAAGAAGAATAGGTGGGGCAATGTTTTCCTTCCTACACTATAAGACTTGGGTTAAAAGAAATGGGCAATAAGAAGTTGCATTATACTGAAACAGACCAATGGCTCATCTGCCTCAGAACTGCCAGAGTTTAGAAGAGGTTTTGTTTTTGTTTTTGTTTTTTTACTGCAGCTCCCAGAAGTCCCAGCCAGCATAACCAGTGTTTCAGACAGAGGCATTCTCCACTCTCACATCAGGATACTGAGGGATCGAAATTAGAGTCTTTGGCTTGTAGAATATATGCTGTAGGACTGCTACAGCCCTTCCCTAATGATATAATAAATGCCTAACACCATTCCAACTCTTTCTCTGAACCTGTATGAGCTGGGTATGAACAGACTGCCAAGTCCCAAGGTGCAACATTTCACGGTAAAAATCAATCAGTATTGACAAAGATGTCAGTCAGGTTCATCTCTCCATCCCCAAGCTCCCCTATCATCTTTTACTTTCACAGTGTGTGTATACTGATGTAAAACAATTAAGCCAGGTTGCAATCTTATACTCACCTTGCTGGGAAATAAGATTGACCAAGTGGCACTTTGTGTATTGCAATCCGACATTTCTATGTGGGATTATCTAGTCTAGGTGTTGCAAGTGGCTTGCATACAGGGAAGACGATTCTGTGTAACTGCATTTTTTAAAAAAAGTGTATATATCTTTTGACTGATGTTTTTGTATGAATCTGTATTTGTTTAAAATTGTAACTCATGTTTAGGGTTGTGGAGGAGGAAGGGAGGGGAGGGTGCTGGCTGAGAAGTCCTGAGAGTTTTAGTCAAAAAGGTTATTTCCAAGTTCTAGATAACAATCCAATGAAATAAACAGAATATGAATAAAAATGCTGTTTATTTGCTGCAAGGAAGTGTTGTCCTACTATTGTAATGGATAGAGTATTTGCATATCTATAGATATTTACTTGCAAATACTATTTTTAATGGGGACAAATAAATGCAGCCCTATGATGCTGGGACAGTATTCTGGGAGCATTTGTCATTCAGATCAGAAATCATCTTCCAGGATTTGGAGACAGCCTTCATCTTGTAGAAGGAGCTCCCTTCTTGAATCTCTCTTTCTGTCTCCATGGTGAGATCCATGCCTGTCACCACATCAGCACCAGAGCTCTGAGGCTGGAGAGTGGGAGAAGAGGATTGGGATAGGGACCATGATGTAGAGGGAACAGAAGATATCCTCTAAAGCCTAACCAGTTCTTGACCAAATTCCTAACTAGGACTGAGAATTTAAACAAGACCTGAACTCATGCCATCCCATTGTTCTCAGTGGGTTGGATATTCCTTCTGTAACTAAGTACATTTCCACATGACAGGACTGTGCCTCCTCTGGGACAGGATAGCGCTAGTCAGCAGGTCATGCTTCTGCACGATGTCATCCCCAGCCTGCTGCCATCCTGTCTCCAAGTGTCATGCTTGCGCAGTTTTCACAAAAAAGAAAAAAACCATTTTGTGCCTGCACCATGCCTCCCGGTCATGTTGAAGCCACAGAAGCACAATGGTGATACTTCTTTCCATAGTGCAGCAATGGAAAGTGCCCGGCTGCACTGTAGAAGGAAGAGGAGGCACCATCATGCTCCCTTCCTCATGCAGTGAGCAGGTGAGGAGGGGAGTGTTGCTGATGCACTCCCTTTCAGACACGGGATTGTAGCGCGACGATGCAGAAGAGTGTCATTGTGCAGAATGGCCAAAGAATCCAAGAGTAAAAGCAATGAACGTTGGTCCTCCTTCCCAGCAATCATGCAGACATAAGAGAATATTAACTGCATCAGATGCTCTGATCTTTGAACATACTGAAACCACCCATATAATTTTCCTAATCATGACCTGATTGTCTACAGTTACAATGTGGATCTTTCTCTATAATCCCTCTTATTTACAGACTAACTAGTATTTTTGTTATAACAAAGGTTGCAGCACAAAGTCCCCACATTTTCTCTCCAGAGCTCACTAAACAATTTTAGAATTATGCATTTTCTTTGCAGTGAAATCCCTGTATTTTCTGTTTGAAAGAATCTTACCTTCTAACAACTAGATATTCATGCCATTGTAATTTCAGGATGGGAGGTTGTCTTGCGCATGTGTCAGAAGTAGTAGCCATTAGTAACCATCTCTTTCTTGTAGCATAGGAATGCTATGGCACTACGATGTGCCCATGCTAAGCACCAGATGTTGTTGTTTGTCTGTGATAATACCAGGCAGCTATGTAATGCAGTACAAGTCACAGATGCACTGATATGCAATAAAACTGAATGCAAACAAACTTTATTCAAAGTGTGCTAAAATAATGATAGGTTGGTTTGTTGCCACAGGGCTTCAGAATTTCTCTGGCAATAAAAAAATATTTATAGCTGTGTGTCCTCACAAGCAAGCCATTAGCACTAATTATTTGACTTCCATGTTACAGGAAGATTTGATAGAAACAGTATAAAACTGGTTTTGTTTTATTTTTGTTTTATTTTTACCCCAAAGCCAACATATCAAATCACCAGCAGCAGTGTTGTGGCCACAGACTATACAGGTAGGTATAACCAAACAGTATTAGTATGTTTTCATTTTTGTTTCCCTGTATATCTGTTACATTTCTTCCTGCTTTATCTATATATATTACAGTGGGTCCATGAGAAGCCTTCTATTATAATTTTTTTTTCTAGAACTTCAGATGACCTTGCTTTGGGCTCCATGAAGTTGTTTGTATTCCAGCATTTACAATAAGTTTAGACCAAGTATTAACAAAAGTGTAATATTGTTTTCTATCTTGTTGAGCTCTTATTTGTATGTCAATTTTTCAAGTAGGGACAGTGTCTGTGCACTGTCCAGCAAAGATTTTAAGGACAGTTTATTAATTAATTTCCAACTTTTCTTCATCTCAAGTGTCACAGCAGACAAAAGTACAAATATTGAGTTTTTATGTTGGAATGTAGCATTAGGTTCCTGAAACAGAATCAGTATCATCAATGCTGCACATCTTTGTACTGATTCATTGGTTGCTTTCTTATGAGCAAAAAGGGTTTAGCATTATTAGTAGCTAGACATCAGCAGGAATTCAGCTCATACACAAGAAAAGTTTTATGGGATCAGAAGGCAGGTTTATTGACTCTGTTTTTCGTAAAGGGCAGCCAGGTGGCCCTCTGCCAGAAGCAGCTAGTAGCTTCCATGTAAGTGAGGCACTGGATCTGTTCTAATCCATCTGAACTTTAAATAAGCTGAAACTGTTTGCCAAGTTAAGTTTGGCATCTTGGATAGCCCTTTTAGTGTATAAACCGAAGCCAGGAGTGAATTCACCACCCTGTTGACACAGGGTGTTTGCCCCCAGTGTCTGGCTGTCGGAAGACAAGTCTGTAGTAAACCATGAATACACAACCTATAGGATGTGACATGGGTTCAGATTGTGAAGCACCACAATGTTAACCCAAAACATGGGTGACTCCGGGTCCACCTAAGATGCCAGTACCTCCATGTGACAATAGGGGATTAATTAGCTCAAAATAAGAAGGCCTGCAAGAGGAGGTTACTTAAAGGGATCTTTCCACCAATGTTTACAGGATCATGCATGAAAGAACCAACCAGAAAATCCAAAAATGTAAAAAAAAAAGTTTTATTGATATTTACACATGCATACAAAAAGTCCAAGCACTCACACACTCGCACAAGTGCTAACTGAAGGATAAAGAGAGGAAAGTTATGCATAGAGGAATTTTAGGGTTCAGGTGATCATCACTGGTCTGGAGAGAAGTGAGGAAAAGTGGCAGTGTGGCTTAGATGTGAACCTAAGGACAGTTCTCATTCAGAAATGTGGGCAAAAGTGTGGTGTTCTCCAAGGCGAGAGACTGTGCTGACTTGCTCAAAACTGAGGGGGTTTATACCCAAAAACTACCCTGTGGGTATGAGTGTGAATGACTCTCCCAGCCAAGTGGACAATGGGAGTTGCAACACAGACAATGAGGTCTGGATGGTATTAATGGTCTCAGTGTTTAGGCGACAAAAGGAGTAATGACTGTTATAATATCTCCATATCATGGAAAAATTTTGTGGAACAAAGCAAGGAAACATCCAGGTGTGAAAGGACATGGCTGAACCAAACGCAGTTTAGTGAGAACTTCCCTTTTCTGCACAGAGATGTTCCAGTTTCAGTTTAAGCCTATTATCTCCAGAGTTGCTTGGTAATCTGCCTGACAATGACTTCAGTTATACCTAGAGGGGGTGTTGGCTGACTTGTCTTGCAATCACATGTTTACAGTCAGTAATTTTCCTCTGTCCAGCTTGACCTTTCAGTCACTTCAGGTTCCATTTCATATCAATGCCAATTAATGTAGTTGCCCATTAAATAATATTTGCCAATTAAACCATATCAATCTTGGGGGGGGCGTAACAACAAGGCTCTCAAGTAGTGGATGGATCTACAAGAAACCAAACCATGATAGCACAGAAACCTCTTTCTACCACATGGCAGTCCTGACAAGAATTCCAGCAGCACAATCCCAGAACTTGAAAAGTTACTTATAAAATTAATTAATACCTATTAGTTAATATTATGCATTGAAAATAATCTATAAACATTTATTGTTCATTATGATGTAGGAGAGGTGACTAGTTGTTGCTTTTCTTTTAAAAAGAACCACTGGCTTGATAAGAGAATGACATAAAACTCAAACAAATACTGCCAGAACGGTTAAAAAAATGCCAGTAAAGCAATTGTCTCTCCATATTACATTTTAAAAAAACCAGCTTTATGACGCTTCTTTGCACCTAAAAGTAAGCAGGTAGGAGGATCTGTAGAATTCTCACTGCTTGTAGAAATGATGTGTGAAGACTTAACAATGGCTATTATACATTAATAGAATAATCTCCCTTTCACTTGTGAAAAGCCATCTACACTTCTTGCAATCCTCATATCAGTTTGTCTCTGGAACCATTTCTCACACCTCTAAGACAGAAAGGTTAATGTAAAAATGCATTTTCACACATGGGATGCAGACATCTGTAGCCTCAGTCCATGTGGGTATGTACTAGCCTTCTGAAGCTGATTAGAAATAAGGGAAAGTAGAAGGATGGAAAGAATATGGATGGCCTCTTCCTATTCATCTGTAAACATAAGAGGCAGTGGAGTAGAGTGTTTTGCATGCCTGATTCAAACTGGGGAAATCTGGTTCTCAAATCCTTTCTCAGTTGACAGGCTTACTTCATGCCAGCCATTGTCTTTCAGCTGAGCTTCCTTCACAGGGGAGGCTGTGAGCACAGCTCTGGGTCCTGTAAATTCACTGCCGACAGCAAGTTTATCCAGCTAGCAAGGTGATGACTGCTGGGCAGGGGTGGCTCTACCATAAGATACAGTGAGAGACCCACCTCAGGAGCAGATTTGGTGTGTCAAGAAAGGGTAGCACTTTATTGCTGTCAGATTTTTCCTGCTAAGGATGGGAAGAAGTGCTTATAAGATTTTCTGCTTCATGTGCTAAAATAACTTGACTGTCTTTAGATATCTGGTGCCATATTAGTGGCTTATGTACACATAAGTGCTGCTTACACAGATGTAAGTCCCTTTCTGGATGGGGTGCATCTAGAAAGGCCTTTGCATTCCATCCAAACACTTCCTACACTTGAGACCTTTCAAGCCCAGGAGAGCCTGGCCCTGCTCCTTAACAGAGGGTAGGGGAGAGAGGGGGAGGCAATTCAGACCAGTAAGGCCTGCCTTCTTAGAGCACCTGGGAAAAAGAAGAAGCAGTTACACTCCATTTGAGAGCACAACCTCATTTCTTCCCTGCAGCTGAAATGAGGCCAATTGCTTCTTTATGGTCCTAATTCTTTCCCCCTCCCTCTTTTTCCAACTGGTAAGCAACAGCTGTTGGGAGGTGGGAAGACTTGGGATGTGCATGAAAAGCTACAACCACACACACACACAAGTAGGATCTTACCTTAGGACACCAAATATTTTGGGCTGTCTCTATACCTTGGCTTCACAGGGGATTTGATTGTTGTTATTTCCACATACTCTTTATTGTTCCAATTTGGCAGGGATAGTCCTGAGTACTCCTCTGTCATACCATATTTTCAGAGACTTTTAAAATGTCCAGGAGTCTCTCTTTTTCTCCCACTCTCCTCCTCTGGCCTCAGCTCACTTCAGTTGCTGCAACCTGAGTGCAAAGTGCAAAAAAGCAGTTTGCTCTCAATTAACTCAGTAAAAAAAGGGGGAGGAGAGGGTAGTATCTTGCCCTTCTCACCAGACTCAGGCAAAAGAAAAAAAAATCTGCTACACCCTTTCCTAGCTTATGTATCCCATTAATACTTTGTACCATCTTGATCACACTCCAATATTGCTTGGCCACATGTGTCCCAGTTTTCATCTGTAAAATGTTGGAGGGTATTTATCTCTTGTGTACATGCTTTTTATCTCACCACTGTAACAGGTACATTAGTTGAGGACACATATGAGCATCTTCTTGGCAGCTTCTCCCATAGGTGGCTTTAAACATAAAACAGCAGTGCTGTTTTCGACATTTGTAACAGATTGTAATGTTTTTAATGTTTAACTTTATAAACTGTTTAATTGTTTTTTAAAAAACCCTTATATTTATACTTTTATCAACATTCTCGTATCATTTTTAATCCACATTGTTTTTAAATATGTTGTTAGTCACCTTGAGGCCCATTACTGAGAGAAAGGCAGGACAGAAATGAATAAAATAGACAGGAGGACAGACAGACAGATAGAGGATACATAGATAGATCTCTGTTCTTTTTCCACTGGCAGGGTTTTGGCTACATTTTAGACAGGCTTTTGGAAATTCGTTGGTTGTTGCAGAAGGTTCTTTAATGGGTGGTGCTATGTTTTTATTCACATTGCTTTTTTAAATAGGATAGTTTATTTCATTGTTTTAAAAAAACTTTTTATTGTTTTAATTGTATTTTGTTTTAATCTTTGCTGTAAGCCACTTTAGACTCTGGTTTAAATGATATTGTATCCTGCTTTTCTCCCAATTGTTCAGTCAATCATGCTTATTTTCATTGCAGAAGTACTTGAGATCATGCTGGCCATTAAAGTATGTGGGACTTGTCTACAGGCAGAAACAGGTTATATTGCCAATCATCCTATGTTGGAAGCTGCCATTTCCCTTGCTGGACGATACAGCAGTCCTGCATTCTAAGTACTAAACATTTTTTTCTTCTGGCACAGACTGACCAAGGAAGCTATAAATCTAATTCGTGGCTGCCTTCCAAAGAATGCCAGCTCTAGAAGCAAATGACAATAAATGAAGAGTTGCAAGTTGGGCAAGAAGGTGCATTTGAACCATAGCTCAGTCCCCCAAAATTGGTAGCCCCAAAAGGTAACTTTTCCAGGCTCTGTTCTGTGGTGAATGGCTTGTGTTGACATCTTCAGCATATTCTTCCCCTCATTTATGCACTATGTTTGAGGTGAAAAGCACCTTAGAGTCTCTGAGGATCTGTAGTGTAAGCTTCTGTCATGTTCAGTTCCGGTAATCAGGTTTTGCAGAGTTTTGTGGTCTTTAAAAAAAACCCTACCCTGTGTGACATAAGGCAGAGAAAGGATGTATGTATTTGGCCTATGGGAAATAATGTCTCTCTTATAAAATATTGGTTTTGCTCAGCTTTAACAAGTTCCTCCTGTTATATGAAATAGGGAGACCCTGCAAAGGTTACTTTTTAAACTATAGTTCCCAGTATCCCCTTGTTAATGGGGCCGTTAGCAAGGCTGGCTGGGAAATTCTGGGTTGTAATCCGAAAGGTATACTTTCCAATTGCTAGAAAAGTCCATTACAATTCTGTTTTTAATGCTAAGGAACAAAGATCTGGGAGAAAGCTAGGACATAAATTAAATAAATAAATAAGACTGAGAAATTGTGAATTATCCAAATCCATTCATTTTTGCTAAGCAGGAATTTACATTGTTATTCCACATCTATCTTAAAGGTCATACTCTCCCATACATGTATGCCTGAGCTTTGATATCCATGGGAGATATCTCAATTCTGCCAACTTCAGAGACATGATTGTCGAAGACACAAGAGACAAACTTCCCAACAGCTGTTCTCAGACTATGGAACTCCCTTCTAAACTAGCACCCTCCCTGTTCTTCTTCCACTGGCAGGTAAAGACTTTTCTGTTTAGGCAAAACCCTTATCAGCCAACTGACTAATATGGAAATTGGCTGGCATAATATAGATTCATAACTTAGAGCAACTGCTCCATATTCAGTAACATTACATAGTCATGATTGTGACGCTATTGCCATGATTGTAAATGCCCTTTACACCTACCTTAACAGCCAGAAGCTGCATTATATAAAAGAGGTCCCTTTAGATGATGATTGGAGTACAAGAAGACTGATATTTTAGTCCCTCCCACCAGTGGGCAGAGCTACAACAATCAGAAGCAGGACTCACGTCTCAATTCCTCATTGTTACCTTATTCACTGGTGAGAGGGGTCTGGAAATATTAACTTCCTTGTATCCTGATTAGCAGCTGTACAGACTTCCTTTTGCCCAATGTGGCTGCTGGCTATTAAAGTGGCTTTGGAGGGCTGGGCCAGGAAACGTTACTTAGTTACCTGTTTATAACTAAGTAGACAATGTAGGATATTGGTGAGTACAGTAGAGTCCCATTTATCCGACGCTCGGCTATCTGACACTCCGGCTAAACCGACGTTGCGACGGCCTGGGGGCGTGGCTGCAGGCATTTCCGCGCCCCCACACACGGCCCGACATGCCCGACGCCCCCAAGCCTGCACCGACATGCCCCCGACACGCCCCCAAAATGGCGGCCGCCACGGGCGTCCAGGTAATCTGACCCTTTCGGTTATCCAATCCTGCGGCCGCCTGTTAGGGTCGGATAACTGAGACTCTACTGTAGTTTAAATGGATGAGCTAGATTTTTTTTCAAATGTTAATTGTAGTTATTGTTATTGTTACAGAGGTTTTAAAATCTTTTAATTTGATTTCTATATTAGTAATATGACAAATTTAATCTGTATTTTAATATATTCTATTCTACTCTATTCTATTCATTTATTTATTTATTTATTTTACTGCTGGTTGGGGGTTTTTATGCCAGAATTCTCTCCACTCTTCTTTGTGGTGGGATTTAGGGCACCTGTGAGGCAAGATGCCTGCTACTGGTAGAGCAGTGGTTTTCAACCTGTGGGTCCCCAGATGTTTTTGGACTTCAGCTCCCAGAAGCCCCAGCCACTATGGTCAATGCTCAGGGCTTCTGGGAGCTGAAGTCCAAAAACATCTGGGGACCCACAGGTTGAGAACCACTGTGGTAGAGTCTCCCATGGGAGACAGATTTTTGCTGAGAAGCCAGACTCAGTGTGTGAAACAGCTACAGGGCAGTAGCAGTAAAGGGAGGGGACTGACACTGGTGGAGGCTCTCTCAGAGGCAACAGCAGTAGCACCATAGCTAATGCGTGTTAATATTGTTCAGAAGGAGGCACAGTGACCCCTTTTCAAATGTCTTTTGCTATGAAAACCCTATGATAAGACAATCCAAAATGAAACAAGAAATAGTGCCAGAAGATGAAAGTCATAGGTTAGATGGTGTTACCCTGGTTTCTGGGGGTCCCTTGGGGGACACCTCAATGTGCTCCATGTAGGAAGGGTGGGGAACTTAAAGGAGTACAAGTGGTAGCAATACGAGAGGCAGGGTAACCTAGCGGGGTCTTTTTACCCAGTTTTTACGGGGTCAGGCCAAGCCAAAAACCAGACAGATGTGTCAAATAAATGATTTTATTAAATTGAGAAGTTCTCAAGCATCAACATACTCACTCACTCACACAAAAACTACTGCGAAAGGAAAGAGGTGAAAAGGGGATAGAGGATTTTGCAATGGATTGTAGATGGGGTGATACTGCACCTATCCCGAAGTCCATGGTCTGGGAACCAGCAAAACAAAAATGGAACTCAGCAAAGGAGCGGCTGAGGGGATTACTCAACTAACAGAGTGATGGTCTGCTAGCATGGCAGGGAGTTCTCCAGAGAAATTCTCAAAAATTAGGACTACTTGTAGGGCAAAACGTACCTCGAGGGCAAATCCTCTCCCGGGGAGGACAATAGTCATAGCAAAGGAAAGATTGTTCATCAAAGGCAACTTGGTTTGTTTGCTGGTTTGTTTGGTTGGTTGGTTTGTTGGTCAATGTTTCAGGATCTTCAGTTGCAATGGTTGTAGTGTAAATTTATGTAGATGGACCTCACCTCATAGGATTTTTCCGGAGTCACAGCTGCTCAACCTGGGGAAAACATGCTAATTCCCTCAAGTTGGCTCCTCTTTGGCTGAGGACCCTTTGTTTTTGTGGGTTAGCACGGCTTGAGGTCTCCTTGGGCTACGTGACTGGGCATTTTCCTGGCCTGACCTAGTTCTCAGTTGTTCGACCGTTTTTGCCTATGTGCCCATCTGGGCAACCTCCCTGGCATGGTGAGCATATTTGATATCAAAATTGTAGTCCCCAGGATAGGGTGTGCTCATGGGGTAACAATGGCACTTACTAATCTACTGGAATACAGCAAAGAACTACTACAAGTCATGCTGCAGCTAATGGTGCAACTGAGCTCAAGCCAAAAAGATGTTCAGCTGTTGATGTGCACAGAGATAAAATGGAAGTCGAAAGCTGCACAACACATATTATAGGAAGATGGAATGTGAAAAGCATGGAGCGGGGAAAAAAAAAAAGATACTGGGGAGGGGGAAGAGGCTTTATAGATCACGGGTGAAAACAAAAAAAATGGAACTTTAATAGAAAACATAGCAAAAGCAATCAGGGTATAACTGAAATTTGGAAAATGAATGGAAAACCATTTTATTTTCTAATATAACGGAAAGAAAAATAAATTGAAATTGGTGCAGGAATCTAGGAGGGAACATACAAAAAAAAAGGATTATTTGCAAAATGTTTGGGAATGACAAATAAAGACATGAGATAGAATAAAAAATTTCAAAAGATTTGGTCTAGGATCAAGGCAGGAGAAAAAGAATTGAATTTTGTGCAGGAATAGTTTGTTCATTGCAAATACGTTCTTCAACACCCAAAAAAGGAACTGTTACCCATAAATGATTCAGGGCGAATGTAAAAATCAAATAGACTACATAATTGAAAGGCCAGGATGGAGAAGGAACCATTGAATTTTGTGATGCTGCATCTGTGTATGGTGCAATCGGCTGCATAAAGCATACCGGAACAGGGTAACGGGTTCAATATTTAATATTCTGGCCAAGGTATGGAGATTAATTAGACTCATGATTGAAAGCACGAAGTATAGAAGGTCCATCTGATTAGCCCTTCTGCTTGGATGCTGCATCTGTGGATGGTGCAATCTGGCTGCATCAGCATAACTCTGGTAATCAGAGGAGTGAGTTCAATATTTATATATAAGATCTGAGACCAAGGTATGGAGATTAATTTCAGTCTCAGTGTTGAAGCAAGAAAGTATTGAGGAGCAAATTAGCCTTTTCCAGACTACTATGCCTGGAGCACCCATTCTTTTTCTAAGAAATATTGGGAAGCTTGGAGACAGTAGGTCACATCTGTTCCCTAAGTAGATTGTCTGGGGATGGGGCTACCGGAAGAGTACAACTTCCTGTGCCGAAAAGCCACCAGCAAAGAGCAGGATATGGAGTAGGAAAGAATGAAAATGCACTGCCTACAGTCTACCTTCTCACATCCAGTTATGACTCCTCTCTTGGTGGATTCAAATGTTCTCCTATGTAGAACAAATATGCCCCACTGGACAAGAAGAGATTCTTTTTTTTTCTTTTTCTTTTTTTCCTATAAAGAAGCAAACAAGAAAATGCTGGGTAGTCACCAGTGGAAGCTTCTTCAACAAATCCATTTTAGTTAAGGGTGTGACTGGATTCTTTAAGTATGTTTTTAACAACCAACCATGAATGATTCCTCTGTAACGCCACAAGATGGCACTGTTTACTCTGTTACCTTCCAAGACTTTCATTCCCAGCATGGCAGGAAAGACTCAGGAATATGGTTATTATAGAGAAGCAGCTGCTTTTCCTGTTTGTTTCATTTGTTCCTCAAAAGCCATTGATTAAAAAGTAATGCAAAATGCACTGAAATTTAAGCTGACAGAGAACACAACTTGATTGGGATAGTTACAGAACAGGACAAAGCTAGCAAGGATTGGATAATTTAAATGTCTAGACGAATGAGAGATAATATAGGCTCTTTTAATTCAAGTCTCATTCTTGAATCAACATCAAACTGTGCTAATGGGTGTTTTAGAATGTTATATTTTCTTTGTGTATTAGCTATTAACTTACAATTAAAAACACACATTACAATCCTATGCACACTTATTTGGGATAAAATTCCATTGAACTTAGTTGGGGGGAGTTGAGTAAACACATTATCAAATTACACTGTCAATAGCTTTCCACTGCCCGATGTTAAATAATTCATCTTGTGGATGTGCACAACATTAAAACATAGGAGAGCATCCTTATTTCTAAAGGCTAGCTGGCACAAGATATTAGCTTCCCTGTAGAGTCAGTTCAGCCCATTCATATGCACTGATGTCTTTCCCAAAAGTTATAAAAATATGGGTTTTACTCAGAGGTTGGGAAGATTGTTTTTATTATTTTTGGACTACAACTCCTCAAATCCTCCAGTCAGTATCCAGTCAGTATCAAATCCTCCATGTCGGATAAGCAATTCTGTGAACTGTAGTCCAAAGCCAGAATCCTGTTAGTGACTTAAGCCATGTCCGCACCGTACTGTTATTAGTGCTATTACTCCACTTTCAACATCCTGTGGAATTCTGGGGCTTATAGTTTCCTGAGGCCAAAGAGCTCTCTGGCTGAGAATTCTATATGCCCCTCCCTAAACTGCAAACCCCAGGATTCCATGGGATGTTGCAAGTGGAATAATAGCACTATAACACTGTAGTGTAGAAATGCTTTAGACTGGTATAGTATGTAAGAGCCAGAGTGGTATGTGGTTTGAGCATTGGACTACTATCCAGGAGACCAACATCCAATTCCCAGCTTGGCCGGGGAAACCCATTGGGTGACCCTGGGTGCATCACACACTCTCAGCCCCAGAAAACCCTGTGGCCATTTTTGCACTACACTCTTATAGCGCAATCATTCCACTTTCAACATCCTATGGAATCCTGGGGTTTGCAGTTTAGGGAGGGGCCGGCCGGCCCTTCCCTAAACTGTAAACCCCAGGATTCCATAGGATGTTGAAAGTAGAATAATCGCGCTATAAGAGTGTAGTGCGGAAGTGGCCTGTGACAGGCCTACCTTAGGATTGCCATAATTCAGAAAAGGCTTGAAGGTACACAACAACGACAATATAACTTACACCAGCAGTTACACTACGGTAAGTACAAGAAGATATCTATCCCTTCTTTACACAATAATTTTCTTAGGCTATGATACAGCAGCTGGAGAGCAACTAACTCCACCCCTCTCCTGTCACAAGTGGCCAGTGATTGACTGTGGGACCCCAGGAGAGCTCCACAGTTGCTCTTCCTCCCAGATGTGTGCAACTCCACTGGTTGAGCTTTACATTCTGCCAGCATTAACTAGGATCTCAGCCCTAGAAAAGTAGCTTTTCCAAGCTCTCCTTTGAGGACTGTGTGACTTTGCATAGGCATAGGGATTTACATTCTAGGTCATCACATTTTTGCCAAGTTCCCTCCAACTACTGCAGCCATCTATACTAAATTCTATACTGTTCCAGAGAATCCCCCCTGCAACCAAAACTTTTAGAAGCAGCTTTGGAGGAGGCCCAGGGGGCTGGAGTGGGGAAGTGAAAGTTGGTTGCCCTGGCTTTTATGAGCGCTTCCTTCCCATTAACACCACACCACTATTGGCTACAATTTGTTGTCACGTTTATGGTTGGAAATGGAAAGTATTTTTACAGCCCCTGCTGTGCCATCTTAAACAATTCTTTACACACTGAGTTCCAAGAGCATGAAAATAACATTAACACTAATAGGAGCCTCATACTTGCTTCATTTGGACTGTTTTCCAAATATCATTGATATCTGACCTGGAAGCAGCTGTTGCGAGCAAAACTAAATTTAAAGCAGGAAAATGCTGTTATTTTATAAAATAGAAATAAATCTGTCTCCCTTTCCCCTTCCTTCTCTCACTATTCAGTACTTGAAGTTTTTTCTTCCATACCACTTAACCCAATCATCTTTCTGTTATAAAGTTATGGTTACATTTCTCACTTTCCTTTTGCTGTTTTTTTTTTTTAATTTAAATAGTGGTTCCTTTTTATTACCCTGACACTTTTATTCCTGCAGCTTGGGGCTTCTGGCTGTTGAAGGCCTTGCTACACAAAAAGATTTAAGCTGCATGCCAGTAAATGAGACCTGCTATGCTTAGTCAAATCTCTGCTCTTTCTGCTGATTTGCCAGCCTGAAATCTTTGGCATCGTTTCTGGCCAGGTTTTTGGCAATGAAAGCTCAGGTTTGGTTCGGTTTTTGAAAGAAAACATATTGCCTTATTTTTGTTTAAAATGATGTGGTTGAAACTAAAAGTGCCGTAAAGGAAGCCCAATGTCTTAAATAATCTGGGGTTGTTGTTTCTTCAAAACCTCAAAACCATAGCAAATGAAACATAAGTATATATTGGCAGGTGTAATGTCAGTAGATCACCATAGCCGGTATACAGTTACAACACAAAAGCACAGATTGCAAAGTGCTGTATCCACAATTTTTAACACTTTGGCTACATAAACTACTGGAACCCTTTCTGAAAGTGTCTCATTATAGAACAGAAGAATTCCCTCCAGCAGCAGCTGGTGGCTCCCATGTCAAGGCTGGGGGAAATCTGTTCCAGATTTTAGTTTGAATTTTAAAGGACCAGTCTGAAGCACTGACACTATTTGAAGGATAGGTTTCAGCACTTTGCATAGTTCCATTAAAGTATGGACAAAGCCTGGAGCAGACTCACTGTCCCACCAACATGGAAGACACAAACTACCAGTAGCCCTGGTCATTTTTAGTTGTTAGGGGCATATTAAATTGACCTGAGCATTCAGCTTCTATGCATGAAGTGATGAAGCAAATCAACACATGGATGGATGGATGGATGGATGGATGGATGGATGGATGGATGGATGATGCAATATGGTGGAAGTAGTCATTAAAATTTAAAAAAATAGAAATCAATTGGTGATTGCACTTATGCATATTTTAAAAATTGCAAATCTGGGTTCATAATATAGCTGAATAACATATAAAAGCATGAATTCTATTGTTTGTCTCAGTTATATTAGATCCTTTGAATCAGTGGGATTTACTTACCTGTCAACTCACCATCCAAAAATTGATTCAATGAATCTACTTTAGTTGGAATCAATCAATAGGATTCAGGCCAATGGGAACCATTAAGAATATTACGGCCTCAATCCTACATCTCCTAGCATAGAGCAAATGCCTGCATGTGGACATATACCATGGCAGTACCACAAATTGCATGCAGAACAACAACATTGTGCAATATATGTAAACAACTGGGTGCCATGTGCAATGCACAATACACAGTGCACAACAAGAATGCAAAGTATAGGATGCGCAATTGCAATGTGTAATTACAATTCATGGTATAGGGTGCACAATCAAAATACAAAGTGTAGTATGTACAACCACAATGCACAGCTTGCAAGGACAAGGCACAGATGAACATGTGGGCTGCACATTTCTATTTTCTCTGCTATCAGCAGAATACATCTATTGTGCAATGATGGCTTTGGCTTTGCATGCACAGCATGACTTGTGCATGCATAGGTTCCCAAGTGAATTCTGGTCCATGTCTGTTTTCATCCTTAGAACCTGAGAGCTGACTGAGAGAAAGTATATTGAAACATGATTTTATGCTATATGATCAAGTTGATTGTAAGCAAAGTGGTTTTGTGAACCCCTAAAAAATTAAAACTAATACATCCAATATGGAATAGAATTGTCACCCTTGTTTTCTTGTACTGGCATTCCCAACCCAGTGCAGAGATGGGAAAGAACTTCCTTCACATTTTGAACTTCCTTCACATTTTCAAGATTGAATTTCCTGGATAAACATGCAAAGTAAGACAAAGTGGTTCTTTGTCATTCATATTTTTCATAATTTTGCTATGCAGCTCTCTGAAAAAAGAGAAACTATGCAAAAATGAATATGTTAGTGGAAAATGTGCAGAAAAATGCATGTGTAAATTGAAGATATAAATGCAACTTTATATGAAGGAAAACTGAAAAAATATATATGGCAATCCCACAGGTAAACTTGCATTTATAGAAACACATATTGAAAATAATACAATTTTAATGCAAACTTTTTAAAAAGTCAGAGTAATACTGGGAAAGGACAGAATAAAATTAAGACAGGGAAAAAGAGAAATAGAAATGGTCAGCTGTGTCCATCCTAATGAGATTCTGAAACATAAAGTCTCTCTTTCTGAGAAGGCCAGTGGAAACTATGAGTGTGCATACACTAGACCACATGTGTCAAACACAAGGACCATAGGCCGAATCCGGCCTGCCAGGTCATTTCATGTGGCCCTTGCACCTCTTCTGCAGCTGTGTCACTCCCCTGCCACCTGGCGAGCCTGATCCCCACATTGTGGGCCCCTGGCTGCCGGTATTCTGAAGAGGGGCCCAGCAGTCAGGATTGGCCATCTACTTCTACTTCTGACTGCTCCTCTGTCCAAGTCTCACCATCAAAGTGTTGCTGCAGGTTACCATGGCAACACTCCACATGGCTCGTGAGAGTTGGACAGAGAAGCAGTCAGAAGTAGAAGTAGATCGCCAGTCCTGACTGCTGGGCCCCTCTTCAGAATACCGGCAGCCAGTGGCCCGCAATGTGGAGATCAGGCTCACCAGGTACAAAGAGGACAAGGGGACAGAAAGAACAACAGGGGAGGAAAGGAGCAGAAAGAGGCACAGGGGAGGGGAGAGGAGCAGAAAGAAGCACAGGTAATATTTGTCTGATGATTAGAACATAACTTTCTGTTTTCAAAACTCATTTTTCAATAAATTGCACAATAGTTGACACTTGAATATCTGCTTGCCGTTATTTTTCCTAGATTTCTAGTTTCAGAGCTAGTTATTACTAAAATCAGTAATAATCAAATGCAAAGGCAATTATTTAACATGATAAAAGAGTAGATACATTTATATAGTCTTACAGATACAACTGGCCCTTTGAGAGCAACCATAATGCTGATGCAGCCCAAGATGAAATTGAGTTTGACACCCCTGCACTAGACAGTTGTAGGAAGTTTGAATTGTAGCAAGTCTGTATCGTGGCTGTATCCCGTAGAATCCTGGACAACATAGTTTGGTGAGGCATTTAGCATTTTGTGGTTGACCGTTCTATTCTACTTCCCTAAACTACAGATCCCAGGATTCCAAGGATGGAGCCAATGCAATGGTATCAAGCTACTATGACTGTGTCATATATGCTGGATGTCTGCAGATATCCATGTATGGCAGCCGCACAAATCATAACCATCTCAGGCATGACTTGAGCTTCTGAGCTCCAATCTTTTCATGCAAACAGCCCCTTTTTTTTTTTTTTTGAAACATTGGCTGCAATCCAGCAGGATCAGCTGCTGAACAAAATAAAAATAAACCAATACTTTCCCATTATTGGTTGTGGTGTGGTTTTCATGTGATATCCTTGTCTTCCACATTGGATTCTGAGAACTGGGCTTCTATGCATTTTAATGTACCTTTCAGGCATTTGAAATCTGTGCAGCCTTAGCCCAACTGCTGTGGGTTCAGGTGAGACTGAAAAGCTTTCTTATCAAGTCTTCATCATTTGTAAGAATTCAGAGGCATGGATTTCATAAGAAGCAAATGAGGAGTGGGCAGGTGAAGCAGGATTCCCTTATGGCAGACACAAAACTTAGATAGACCACATTGTTATCGCAGAAGCCTTTGTTAACCAGCTGAAATGAGGTATCATATTTCAGGTTAAAACGAGGAGTATCGAATTAATGGACAGAAATGAAAGCCTATCACTTTCTGGAAAGCTGTTATTCAACCTACCCAATAATTTATTTTCAGAGAGGCAGGCTCACTAAAGAACAAAAGCAACACCACATTCATGCAATATGCCGGATACGTGGGCCCACAAGAGACAATCCAACAGGGCAGCACTCATTGTGTTACACCAAATGGAGATGATGAGCAGAGTTTGAAAAAGTCCCACACATATACCTTTGACAGCAACTTCCAGGGATGCCTATGCTGCCTATGTTGGATGGAGATTCCTGAGAGCTGAGGTGTTACCCTGCTTGCTGGGGGTCCCTTAGGGGGATTCCCAATGCTTGTCAAAATTGTCACTTATGGAGAAAATTAGCTGTGAACACTGCTGTAGCAATTCAAAGAGGGCAGGGTAATTAAGGATCTTGAGCCCAGTGTTTATGGAGTTGGATCACAGAGAATCAGGCTAACTGTTCAAATTGAAGTATTTTAGTGAAATAGATGTTAAAATCCATACAATCACTCAGCTGCACTCACTCACACAATCGTACAAGATGCTATAGAAATTAGAAAGAGGTGAAAATTAAGAGATAGTGAGACATAGGGGTTTGGATAATACTGTACCAATCCAGAAGCCTTTGGCTGGGAAAGACAAGCAAAGAGCCCAACTCAGCCTCAGGGGGCGGGGCTGAGGGGAGCTTTCCACTGGCAGAGGCATTGTTTGCGAGTCTGGGAGAACTCTGAAATGAAGGAGAAAAAGGGGTTCTAGTTATAGTGCTGAATATGTCCTGGGGACCAGATAGCTGCATTTTTATGAAGATGGATCTCAGCTTTGTAGTTCAAAGAAAATACAGCCAAACATCCTTGTAGTTCCCTGCAAGATGACTTTCTCATCTGGGGATGCATGCCTCCAAAGTGTCATTCCTGGCTGTTTGAAATGTTAATTTGATCCCAGAGACCTCTTGTCTCCTGTTGGTGCTATTATTGCTGAAAATCTGTTCAAATGGTCTGTGAGAACCATTTGCAAGATCCACCTAGGATGCATGACAGGAAACAGTGCTACCCTTTGATATGTATCCATAGCTCTACTGCCTACATGTCCTTCCAGTAGATCTCTATGGCTCACTATGTTTGATATAAAATAATTATGATCCTCAGGACATAGTATATAGATGGGATAACAGAGGTTAAATGAAACAACATTTTTTCCAAGGTCTGATAGTCTCTATGTTGTTGTTGTTGTTGTTGTTGTTGTTGTTACAGTGGTGGTGGTGATGATGATTGCATTCAAATTATTTCAGTCAAATTATTTCAAATTTATGGCAACCCTAAGGTGAACCTCTCATGGGGATTTCTTTATAGCTATATGGAATCTTCAACATGAGGGACAATTATGTTGCTGAATACCAGACACTGAGGACTCATCCAACCTGGCAAAACGCCTCAAGATTTGGCAGGAGTTTTTCCTGTAGGGATCAAGAGATTTTTAAATATCCAAATGGCATGCTTCCCATCTCCCAAACCAGCTATGACTTTTGAAAAGCAGGCCAGGAAGTGCTTCTCTTTTTCATCCTGGGAGATTCTAATATCCAGTGTGTGCAGCAGTTGCTTCTCATGAGATTCCTTTGCCTCACTTCTTCCAGCATCTCTCAGTGATCTCTGATAATGTGGGAAGGAAAAAACCATGGGAGACCATGGGAGAGGATGTGGGGGCAGGGGCTGCATTCACTGCAGTTAACCACACCTCCCACAGGGCAATGCAACTTAGTATATGTACAGCATGGCTGGATGCACGGACAAGGACAAATTGCTACAAAGAGTGTAGCAGAGAAACAAAACTGTCCAAATTTTACCAGGTGTAAAGGAGGAGCTCTGCATCTTGGGGTGCAGGCAAGCAGCTGCTCTGCCTCATTGGTGGGCTTCCAGAACAACCATCTTGATTCACACCGTGGGAAAAGGTCTGTGGGACTTCCTCAGATCTTTGGTCTCATCCAGCAGTGATCTTACATCCTTCTAAAAAGCCCTTTAGACCAGCACTTACAATGAAACTAATTCAGACCATTTCCGCACTGGACTGTTATAGCGCTATGACTCCATTTGCAACATCCTACGGAATCCTGGGGTTTGCAGTTTCGGGAGGGGCCATCTGGCCCCTCCCGAAACTGCAAATCCCAGGATTCCGTAGGATGTTGCAAGTGGAATCATAGCGCTATAACAGTCTAGTGCGGAAATGGCCTAATTCAGTCAATAGTTCAACACCAACTTGTTCTAGTTTCTTTTGAGAGCTGGCTATAGGGACAGAGCCACATGCTTCTCTGATACCTCCTGCTCTCCTCCACTCACCGAATGGCTGTGGAGCAAGCTCTTACAGCTAAAAGGTGGTTTTTTGAGGTAGGAGGAGAGATTTGGGTCATTGTACAAGAACTGAGACCTCCACAATGACTGAAAAATTTACTTACAATGACACATATTAAGCTCACACCATTGTAAGTCACGAATAGGAAATCAGCCAAATGTTTTAGACTGCAGTGTCAAATGAAGTAAATAATATTCTCATGTTATTTCCCATGCTTTATAGGATGGTGGGGGAAAATGACAATAGAATAACTAATACATCTGCCCTTTTGACCACAAATCACACAAGGTAGCATGCAGGCTCAAGTCTTACCATTTTTTTTTCATTCTATGCCAGGGTTTTTTAACTAGGATTTCCTAGAACCATGGAGGTTCACAAGAGTTTGCCAGAGGTTCTGAGAGATATCATGCTTTTAAAAAAGAAATTAACAATTTTGAATGTAGATATAATATTTTAATGTGGGGTTTCGGCGAGACATTAAATATTATTTTAAGGGTTACTCCCGGGTAAAAAGATTGAGAAATGCTGTTCTATATAATATTGCCCACTTTCAGCAAGCAGTGAGATCCTTTTGTCAAAAACTAGTCCCATATACACTGTCTATTTATATCTATATGTGTATGGGCCTTCCAGTAGCTTGTTGACTTAGGGTGATCCCATGCATTTCATACGGTTTTGTTAAGGGAGGAATACTCTGAGATGGTTTTGCCAATCCTTTTCTTTGAAATACAGCCCACAGCACCTGGTATTCATTGGCCACCTCCCATCCAAGTGCTAACTAGGGCTAAACGTGCTTAGTTTTCAAGATCAGACAGAATCTGGTACCTTTATATTTTGCCTAAATCCAGTTGTTAAACCCAACGAGAGTAGACCCATAAAATTCATAGGATTTACCTAAGTGTTGATTGAGCAATAGATTCAATGGGGACTAGCATTTGGGTTTAGACATATAGATATCTGCAGATGCAATAATCATTGTCACAGTTCTTTCTGGTGAGGACACATGAGAACGCCTTCCCGGTGGCTGCTCCCAGGCTATAGAATGCTATTCCACAGGAGATTAGGTTCTTTGCTCTCCATCTGCTTTCCCTCTACTAGCAGATAGAGACCTTTTTATTTAAACCAGTGGTTCTCAACCTGTGGGTCCCCAGATGTTTATGGACTTCAGCTCCCAGAAGCCCTGAGCATTGACCATAGTGGCTGGGGCTTCTGGGAGCTGAAGTCCACAAACATCTGGGGACCCACAGGTTGAGAACCACTGATTTAAACAGTCATTTGGTGATTAATTTGTTGTGCAGAAGATTTTTCTAATTGGGTGTGTGTGCTGTATTTTATTCTTATTCCAATGCTTTGAAATGCTTCTATAGTGTTTTAAACTGGAGATGTTTTGCTAGGATAGCTTATTTAATTTTTTTTAAAACTATCAGCCTGTTTTGTTTTGACCTATGCTATAAGCCTTATTGTGTCTCATGTCAGGAGAAAGCAAAGGAATAAATATAGTAAATATCCAGTCTTGGTGTCTTTCTACACTACACAAATATGACGCAATAATTCCACTTTATTTGCCATGGCTGTATCCTATGGAATTCTTGTGGGGGGGGTTAAGTGAAGAACTAGAGGAACTTTCTGACTGAGAATTCTAAATCCCAAAACTGAAAATCTCACTATTCCATAGTATGAAATCAGGGCAATTAAAATGGAATCAAAATGGTATAATGTGTCATGCATGAAAGGGCATTTAGTCATGCATGGAGTATACTGGATAAAATGAGTGGAATATGTTTATCATGGTTATGTAAAATCCTTTTGTTTCTAAAAGTTTACTCTATTCATAACTAAGATCCAGCCCTATATATCTATATCCTTCACAGGAGATATTTTAATTCTTTCCTTTCATTATTGAACACCTGGAGCTTTTCTTACATTTATTTTTTTTTAACCACAGTCGACCTGTCATTGCCTCTTTGAGATTTAATTGAACTTGATACTTCTTGCTTTGTTCCATTTCCATGCAAATCCATCCTTTAACAGTTGCTGTTCTGCCACCCGAAAGCTGTCTTCACTAGGAAATCACTTTCTTAATCTAATACCAGGCATACAGGGCCATTTTGTGTTGTTGTTGTTTCATTCTTTTCACTTTTGCATTGGCAATGAAAAGCTGACAGCTAACCCACAATGCTGATTCAACTCAAAATTACAGTTCAAATAATAGGTCATCATTTTAAAAAGCTTCTGGCACTTATATCACAAGATGGGAGATTAAATGGTATTTGTCAGAGCAAACACACATGTGGGAGAACATTTTTTCACTTTGGCACATGGGAGCTGTGCCTGCAGTAACTTGCAGTGGGTTTACAGTGCTTTGGAGAATATTAATAAACCATGTATGCTGAATATAGACAGATCTAACAGGTCAATGAAGAAATTAATAAATTATGCCCATATGCTTCTCTAAGAGAAGAGAGATGTGGAAGTGAGGAAAATGCTGCCAAGACCCTAAAAGGGGGAGATGTGAGGCACTGTACACAGCATGACCTGACAGATTTGTTGCTCTCCTCCTTCAAATCATTTCCGACTTACAGTGACCCTAAGGCAAACCTTATTACAGATTTGTTCGGAGGGGGTTTTGCCTTTGTCTTTGACTACTGGAACATCCTTTTTCCTTGTTACGAGGAAAGGGAGCTGTTGTATTCTTTCTAATGGCATATTCAGGACATTTTTTTTTTCTGGGGCCATCTAAAGTTGGTATGAGGCCGAAGAAAAGCAAGTTGCAATTCACTCGTCATTCTGGACAGAGCTGGCCGCTGGCCATGCTGGCTGGAGGATTCTACTGAAAAAGTCATTTTCCAAGCTGTGGTTCAGGGTCATGTCTATTAAATATATGACCTTGTTGGTGGATTAGCATCAAAATGGATGGGCAAGGCAGGAACCATCATGACTTTGGACAGCACGCTGCAGGAGGCCCTGGCTAGAGTATTCCCACTACAGAGGGACCTGTTGTCCTAGCAAAGACCTGCAGTTAATAAAGGCCTTAAGAATCCACTGGTTCCACCCTCACTGGATGCTGACTTAAATTCAGCAGTCTGAAGCTGCAAGAAATGCATTCTCAGAGTCAAAGCTGGATATAAGATAAGATATACTTTATGTATAGAAGGTAGTTGGTGAGTGTTGTCCTTGAAGTAGGATAACCTGGGATGTGATAATTATTTTTGTTAAAAGAAATATATGCCCCCTGCATGGAAACAGTGCATTTTGCTTGATAAACATTGTGAAATATAAATGGAAACATATAGCTGCAATCATAGGGGAGAAACATTACCAGATCTTATGTATTATGCTGCTTCTTGACTTGGTCTTCAGTGTAAAAACTGAACAACAAGCAAGCCACCCAAGAGAAGAAGGAAAACCAGAAGGAGTCCATATAGTCACAAGAGCTGAATAGGAAAGAATATGGTGAAGCAATCCATGAAGGAAATTTTATATATTATCATATATAAGGGACTCTTTGCAAGGAGCTTTTTTGCATGACCCTGTTGTTATAACCATTCAATTTCTTGTTTCTCTAAAAATATGGTGTTCCATTATGATAAGTAGCCAGCAAGAGTCTGGAAAGTTCCCATTGTTACAGATGTTCCCTATCTTATAAAACAAAATACAATTCACCTATCTTTGCTTTCTGATTTTTGAATATATATATATATATATATATATATAAAAATGAAAGAGTTAGTAACAACATTTATAATGAGATCCAGAAATTATGTATTATTTACACATTACAATGCATAAATGACATGTAATTTCTGGATGTGACTGTAACAGTTGTTCCTCTTCAACCTGGTGGCAGGTAGTGACACACAGCTGAGCCACAGGTTTGGCCAAATCATTCCCAGTCAGAAATGCTACTGTGATATCAGAACAAACAACTAGCTCCTAGAGTCTCTCCCAGTTCTTATTCTGGATGTTTACTCTTACTATTATTACTTAGAAAGCTGGTCTTCCTTGTCATAACTTGTTTTCCTTCTTTTTGTGTGTGTGTGTGGGGGGGAGTGCATGCTTATGAGATGGGGCATAATCATACATAACTGAACTCCAATATCTCTTAGAGCTAAAACATTCTACTTATTTAGTACTTCCCTTTTGTTCAAAATCCCCACTTGCTTCTGAGTCTATCATTCTTGTTGTTGTTGTGTGCCTTCAAATCATTTCCAGCCTGTTGTTGCTGTTGTTGTTGTTGTTGTTATTGTGTGCCCTCAAGTCATTTCCAACTTATGGAGACCCTAAGGCAAACCTATCACAGGGTTTTCAGGGGGCTGAGAGTATGTGATGTGCCCAAGGTCACCCAGTGGGTTTCCATGGCCAAGCAGGGTCATAGTCCAATGCTCAAACCACTATACCATGCTGGCTATAGTGGCTCCATCATGGAGTCTTGTTAGCAAGATTTGTTCAGAGGGGGGTTACCTTTGTCTTCCTCTGAGGCTGAGAGAGTATGATTTCCCCAAGGCCAGCCAGTGGCTTTTCATGACTGAATGAGGATTTGAACCCTGTTCTTCAGAGTCACAGAGAAAGTTTACATAGTGAGATTGAAACAAGACAGATCTGTGAGCACATTTTGCTACTGAAAAAGTTGTTGGAAGCCGCAACAGGGACAGATGCTGTTATACCTCCTACTGAGAGATCCATGTTGAATTAAAGCTCAAGACAGTTGGACTGCAAGTATAGGGAAAGTTTGCAGTGGACTTTCAAACATGAAAACATGGTAAGATCAGACATCTTTCAAGCAAATTTGGCTATTGTTATATATTTGGTACTGCAAATCCTTGAACAGCTGAAATTTTTGGACCTAGTCTCAAAATGAACAGGCCATTGCATCCCCCATTATAAGATCAGGGATTAATGAGTACTTCCATACAGAGACTGATACGCCACAGAAGAACCAAGGTTCTTTGGTTCCTTTGCAATCTGATGCCCTAAAACAGCTGACATAGATGGAGATTTCCAAATGCTCATAGCAAGTAGGCTGGCCCGGTCTGGGAACAGCCAAGTAAGCCTTCCTGGCTCCATTTCACGCATTTGCTGCTTTTCAGTCCTTTCCAAAAAGCTTACTCCTTCAAGACCCAGCTTTAGTTAGAAAGTTAAGAGCTTATACATGGAAACAATCCCTCCCCTCTCCAGACCAGCTTATCTCATGATTTTATTTATTGGGCTGGTAAGACTACATAGTCTTGGACTTCCCAAAAAGATATTGTTTCAGTTGGACTTAAAACTGGACTTTTTTTTCACCCCTCAAAGAGGTTCATATGGAGTCCATGGATCCCACAAGGGTATAAATATTTTTATTTTCATTTTTATTGCACTTTTTTAAAAAAAATCTTTAAAAACTATTCAACACATGTTCAAAAAATAAAATAAGCTTCCAACATTCAACTTTAAACATATTTCCTATTTTAAAAAAATACTTACCGAAAGAAGTTATTACATGGAATATTTCTTATGTCCTGTTCTCATACTTTATATAGTCAGTTCATGAAGCCTGACAAGACTATGGCAAAATTCATGATGGTTGTAAAGATTCTATTATGTTCATTTGTATTTGTGTACAAATGCAGAATGTGATATGAGGGCTTCTTTGTCAAGTGTCTAAGGGTTGAACCAAATATTAAGTAGAATGTGTATTTTCTCTCCCAGAATGGAATTTCAGAGATACATGTCCCAGTAATCAGTAATGGAACTTCAGAGATATATGTCCCAGGAATCAGACTTGCAAACTATGACCAAGATCCTGCATGGGTCATATAGCTATGATGACATAGCTATGATTCATCTGATTTCACCCCCTTCAGCCACTTTAGAAGCTAGGCAGCTGCACCAACCAAGGAATTCTGAGTTCATTGAATTGCAATTCATCGGCCAGAGGGGCTGGACACTTTTTCCTTCAGAGCCCTGCTCAGCAGCACCTTAGAACTCCTTGGGTGACGTACCTGGCTGTTTCCTAAGATGGGACTTGGGGGCTTTTGCAGTCGTGGCAATGGTGTAATGACTGTAAATATGAATTGCAAAACTTTCCAGGTTGTTAGCTTGGCTTATGACATCATAAATACCAAATAGAATGCCAGCCAGCTTCAGTGTTCACTCCAATCAAACAACAAAATATGCTAAATGTATAGAAGTATGTAAGGTATGTAAGTGAGTAAAATCATATGCTATGACAGACATCTTGAGGAAGCAGCTGTTCTAAAAACATGGTAAACATATTGTCTGTTTAGACCCTCAGAATTTCAGACAGAGGTCTTGCACATTGGTCACCAGTTTCCTATTGACAGAACCATTAACATTCCTCCTGGCTGGGAGGAGAGAATTTGTTGTGTGAACCTAAGCAATCCAAGAGAGACCATAGAATTTCACTGCTGCTATTGAGCATCAAGTTGTGCTGCTCTTTCCACCTGGGCAACATGCTACTGAGGGTAGATACCAGACTATCTTTCTTTGCTTATCTGCTTCTCTGTTATCCAAACTGCTCTAATTAAGTGCTGACTCTTCAGCTGGGGAAGGGATATGTTGTCATTCGAAAGCACTTGAATTAGGGAATCTGATTAATCATAAGGTATAGTCCAGCCATAGCTTAATACCATACAGTGATGACTATGTGCAATCAAAAGGATTCTGGATCTTTTTTTCCCACTGACTCATATTAGTTTGATTCATACGACCATTTTCCAAGATGTGGTAAAATAATAATTTTATCCTATAGGAAGGATGCACTCATAAGGGCAAGCAGCATGGCATGTCCTGGATGGGAGCATAGTTTTGAGCATGCTTTGATCCAACAGTCCTAAATAAAGGGGGAAATGGTACCAAATGTGCATAACTCCAGCAGCTCTACACTGACAAGTGACAGTTGTGTCGAACATTCTGAGCCAGCAGAGAATTCTGTCATTATACTGTATTTTATTCCAATCAGTTATGGTGCAAGATCCAAGAAGGACTCCAGGAGGCACCAGAGCATCACACTTGCTAGCTCTTCAGAAAGAGATGGTGCTGCTAGGAAAGGACTGGTCAGTGGAAATGTAAATAACAGAAATAAGAATGTCTGAAATGACAGCACAACTGACAAATTCCACAAACATAGCTCATGCCATTATAAACCCTGTGAGTATTCCTTTGACCCAGTGGGTGGGGAAACCCTAAGGATAGGGGCTGTGATGGCTGGTTGAGTTCAGAAGGAGAGGGAGAGCTGGAGAGGAGTTGCAGGTGTGAGGACTTTAAGGTTGCACCAAATGCTGCAGTAATACTGAGCAGGGCAGGCAGAAGAGTCCCGCAGTCAGGTCTGCACTGGCATCTCACTGGGTGGATGGAACTTTTGGGACAGTGTTTATGTGTCAAACTTAATGTACAATTTGTTGTATTGTTTTCAAAATTATATATTGAAAGACAGAGGGTGATTGTGTTTGAAGTATTCAATTATAATTAGTCCTACAGAACCCAGAAAGAGTTACACTACAAGGAGCTTCAGTCTATACCAAGTTGGGGAAAGTGCGGCCTATTGGCCATGTGCTGCCCCGAGGGTTGCCACTGTGCCCTCTGGCCCCTTTCAACCCCACCTCCCATGCTGGGGCCAATTTTTCAACTTATTGAGGGATCAGAAAGACAAATGCAGCCTTTTTAGACCGCGGGGAGGTCCTGATCTCCAGAACTTTCCCAACCCAGTTTAAACCAACAGTCTAACATAAAGAATCTGTTATTGTTTACTCAAGACATAAAATGGTGAAGTTTTGCTGACTGTGGTCATTACCTGAGCATTAGGATTAAAGGTGCGTCACAGCATAGAGATAGAGTCAACGTGTTTCTGTTTGTTGCAGGCTGGATTACAGAGAAACGTTGATTTATCAAAGCCAGATCAAGAAAAGACTGACTTGATAAGATTCCTTTACCAAGTAAGAATTATATGGAAAATTATTTTGTGCCTACTCCTCTATGCCAAAACACTTGACTACATTTTCTTTTAGCAAATGAGAATAAGAATAATGAAAGACTGGGAACTTCATGGAAGCACAGGACCATAGATAAACAGAATACAGTCAGCCCTCCACACTGTGAAAAGTCACAAATATCAAAGTGTGTGTATGTGTCTGTGGGAAGGGGGCCAAGGCATGGTGGGGAGAACTGGCACCAGGGTCCAAACCAGGTCAGGGAAAAGAGAGGGAAAGGGGGTAGGTCAGCATGGCAGCCCTAAACTTCCTCTCTCTCACCCATCTTCCTCCTTGGGCAACAGCAGAGGGTTCATGGTGCTGAGAAACTGGGCTGTGAGCTGTCCTCAGCTAAACAGGCAGTGGCTAGTGGAGGAAGCGGGGGAGCAGAGGTGGGTTCAAAAAGGACTGTGTGACCTGATCAGAGCTGCTGAGAGGGAAGGTTCCGCCTGGAAAAAGAAGCACCTGAGAGTTACCCTCTTACACAAATAATCAATACACAAATAATCAAATCTGTGACAATGAAACCCATACATGAGGAGGGCCAACTGTATTAAAGTCACACTGGGTCAGATTCTGTCCCAACCAGTATAATATTGCTATCATAAAACAGAGGGAGAAAACAGCAACTAGGCACACCTCCATTGTTCTGGGACTGCTGCTAAATTTAATTCCACCCTCTTCCCTCTCAATTCATTTTCCCATGTCTTTTTTAGACCAGACACCTGAGAGCAAGAACTGTCAAATTAACTATTTATAAGTCTTTTTAGTTAAGTGACAGGGTTAAATGCTAGAAATAAACAAAGAAATACATAACCAGAGTTATACACTGGCTTTCATGACCAGATTCCCCTCTTATGAGGCAGTGATATAACCAGCTCTATTCTGGAAATGCAGGCATGACTGCTGAAATCCAGAAATCATTTAAATCGTATTTCCACATCATTTGCAGGTAACACTCACGCTGTGCAGTATTCAGGCATGGGCAGTGCTCACATGCACTCTTTGTTTGTGCCAAGACAAGGGATATTCTGTATTCATGGAAGACTGTTGCCTGATTTTCAGCCAATAGGGACCAAATGTACTGAGTTCACCTTTATCACGAATATTTATCTAATGAAATGGACTTTTAAAATAACAAAACCTGTTTTAAAATAATCAACTATTCCATTAATCATGTTCCAAATAACCTACTGGTTACTTCTATTCACAATTTCTGGAGTACTGGAATAACTAGACTACCACAGCCTAGACAGATTAGAAATCCAACTAAAAATATTTTAGTAAGGTGCAAAACATCGTTTGCTATGAGGCTCCAGTGAGTATGGAACATGGCTACACCAAACAATTTGAGGGACTCTCTTTCATCAATGGTATCAGAATGAAATGGACTCCATAAATTAACTGGGTGCCCAATGGTAATCTGTAAAACAATACAATGTGTCCAGACTCAATGAGAATCAGAATTGGCAGTATTTGCCCATCCCAAGTATCAGGCAGTTTCAACTACAGAAATTCTGATAAGAAAGAAACTGCTGATGCAATGAGCTGCTTGCCAGTGAATATGTTTTGTAGCCTGTCCCACGTTTAGTAGCAGCAGCCGCAATATCCTCAACCTGTTACACTGACTGCTTGGTTTGGCTGGGAGCCTGACAGTTCAGGCTGAGGATGGGAGAGGACTCTTTGAAAAAAAAGGAGGTTAACTGAAGTACACAACTCATCAAAATTAACTGGCTTTTGTACTGTGACAGCCTATGTGGAGTAGTGTGATACAATCCAAACAGCCACAAGCCAGAATCCTATTGCTAGTGCCAACTAGAGTACACTCATTAAATCAAATGTTGAATGCCAAGTTAACACATTGGTAAATCCCGCTAATGGATCTACTCTGGTTGGGGCTACCAATTGGATTTAGGCCAGTACAAGCAAGGAGTAAGGGAGAATCCAATTTATTTCCTGCCTGGGTGAACAGTTTTCATTTGCCCAAAGTCCTATTGCATTCAAACATGCATAGTAATCTTCTGTTTTTCCCATGACTCACTCAAAATCACTCACACATCTTGTTCTAACACATCAGATGTGGCATCTTTCTTAGAAGAACCTCAGGCCTTCTAATGATAGACATGCTTCTTCTTTAACCCTGCAAGCTTCAAAGCTGGGGTAGGGGCTTTAAGGACTGAACGAGAGACTAAAAGCAAATGAACTGTACTGTTGCAAAACTTCACCTGTATCCCAGCAGGGCTGCAGAACCTGGAAAAGTTACTTCTCTGAACCACAACTTTCAATGGCCATGTTGGCTGGAAGTTGCAGTCTGAAAGAATTAATTCAAAATAGTAACTTTTCCAAACTCAGAGTGGATGTTGGTGTACGAGACCCAATTAAGCCATAAAAGTGACTTCTCTAAGCACTAACCAGATGTTTATGTGAGATGTCATAAATGTTACCTTCAAGGAAGACTGTAGAGAAATTTCAAAACTATAACACTCTATGCTGGGGACAGTTTGTGACAGAGAGTTAAACTTTAACAATAATTTGAGTTTAAGCTATTGAAGTACTTCTTAAATCACTGGTCTTTTTTTAAAAAAAGAAGTATATTTTCAGCAAATATATTTATTCAATGATAATGGGCAATAGACTTATCTTCTTTTATATGCCCCCCTCCACTTTGACCTTTGTCCATTTCTCTGTCTGTCAATAAAGAAATGATTCTGTCCTGGCTTTGAAACATTGGCTGGCAAATCCTTGTCAGCAACCAGCTCCATGGAAATAGAGCAATAGAACCAATGAAAATTTCTTTGGCACCATTACATCCTAACATGCATTTTCACAGCTGCTCTTTTGATCTGGGCACAAATTATAGATTGTACTATGAAGCCACACTAAGCAAAAGGGAGGGGAAAAAAATCCTGACCTTTCATTTCTAACCTTATCACTTCACAATCTATGTTCTTTTTCAGCCACACTACACAGCTGTACAGCTGTACTGATGGAAAATATTGCAGATTTCCAGATAACACCTCATTGTAACTGAGCAGATGCTATCTAATGCCCAGGATATGTGAAAGGAAGCAACATTTACCCTGCCAGAACCACTTAGTATTAATCATCTTTAAATGACATGACCATTAGATGTGTTTCTCATGGCTAACAAGCTCATACATGCAGACTTATTCAACTGCAACTGAGACTGTGTAAGCAACCAGCTAGTAACCTTCAGAACTGTGCCTTATTTTGGCTTTATTTTTTTCCTCAGTGAAGGTGCTGAAATCTTTTTTCTTGCTCCTAGCCCAGCTTGCATATTCCCTTTTCAAAATGTTACATCTAGCACACTTGCACTTCACTGTCATTCACCCCTCCCACCCACACTTCTCCACAACCAACTTGGCTCTTTGGTCATCTGTGTGAAAAAAGGGCAAAAGATTCTTCTAACTCCTGTACTCCTCACAAAATAATATTTCTTAGACTTGAGAAAGAAGGGAAGCGGGGAGCTGTGACCGCGGAGCTGTGACTAATATTGGAATTTAGCAAGAAATCAGCTCCAGTTTCAGAAGGCTGCTCTACAAGTTTGGGAACACTTTGCTACTAAAGCTCTTGACGAATGGCTTCAGGAAATATAAATGGGTATGTTTTCCCCCTTCATTTCATCTTTTCTTTCAGAGCTTGTTTTGGGCAGAAGATAATGAGCAGCAAACACCAAACAGGCATGCAGCAAACTTTCCTCTTTCATATACATACTCAACAGAGCTCAGCTATTCTTCAGTTAGACTTCTGATTCCCAGGAAGCAGTGAAACTACTACTACTCAGTAGTTTCAGGATGGTGTACCATAAATTAATTTAAAACAATAAATTAAAAAATGCTAATTTTGAAAAACTAAAATTATATCCAATAATTTATCAGCTAAAGCCAGGCAATTTAAAACTAGTTGAAACAATTTAAAATAATGCTGACAATAGCAGGTGTACAAATTGAATAAAATCAATTAGGTCCTGAAAGTTTTAATAAAAAGCCTTGGTCAGAATCCTGTAGCAGCTTACACCTAAGAAAGTACTTAACTTATGACCTTTTCACACCTTACCCTTTCGGGGTGCTGGGGTGCAGGCTCACGCGAGCAGCCTCCGGAGGAAGGCTCTCGCGTCCAGGGTCCTTCGGCTCCGCACGAGCTTCCTGCTCGCGCGAGAGCCCTGCCACTTCCTTTGGCAGTGCAGCCTGGGACCTTTCCAGGCTGCACTGGATAGGAAGCATGACCGGCCCGACTCCCAAGGCTCCTCACACAACGTGGGGCCCCGGAGCGATGCTCCACCACGCAGCATTTTCGGCTTCAAGCCAAAAATGAAAAAATGCGTGCGCAGTCTGCATCAGGCCCTTGAGTGTCACGCAAATGTGAGTGTGTCGTGTGGACCACTTCTCACATTAACGCAATGCTCAAGGGGCCCTTTCGCTTCGGAAATGCCGTGTGACAAGGGCCTAAGTAACTTATCCTGGTCGGAATCCTGCAAACTTGAGGGAAACATAATTCAGCTATGTTCTGATCTTAGGCAGAATGGACCTCCTTTTCCCCATGTAGTTTGAGCTCAGTAAAGTAGATTGTGGTGTGAGTTATGATGATGTCAGTAGTGTCAAAATTTCAATTGTGTTGTATTTATGATCACTACTTAGTCACAACATTGGCATTATTGCCACCATGGTAATTACCCCCAGCCTATTTTACCAAGAATCAGCTTCATTGGGAAAAGGAGGTCCTTTCTGCAGACAATCAGAGCACAGCCAAATGACGTTTTCATCAGTTTTGGAGAGGTCAGGCCAGAAGAAATCACTTATTTAAGTACTTAGGTCCTTATCACACTACACTGTTAGAGCACTATATTTCTCTTTTAACTGCTATGGCAACATCCTGTGGAATCCTGGGTTTGCAGTTTAGTGAGTCTCAAGAGCTCTGTGGCTGAGAATTCAAAATGCTTCTTCCTAAACCACAAATCCAGGATACCACAGGCTGTTATGTGTGGCAGTTAAAGTGGAATAATAGCACTCTAAGGCCATTTCTGCACTAGACTGTTATAGTGCTATTATTCCACTTGCAACATCCTATGGAATCTTGGGGTTTGCAGTTTCGGAAGGGGCTGGCCGGCCGGCCCCTCCTGAAATTGCAAACCCCAGGATTCCATAGGATGTTGCAAGTGGAATAACAGCGCTATAACAGTCTAGTGCGGAAATGGCCTAACAGTGTGGCGGGATAAGGCTGTTACTTAAGATGACAGAGAATTCCATTCTCTGTCTTTAACCTCCAGCTATTCCCTTGAAATTCTCTTAGGATTGGAGGGAGCTAGCAGAAGCGTATGCACGTGTGCACGTAAGGAGGGAATCTGTGTGTATATACAGGATCGGGCAATGGTGACAATGCAGTTATAGTACTCTGATGATACTTTAATAGTTTGACTATAATTTCTGCAATCCTGGAATCTGCAGTTTTGCAAAAGAATTTCTCTAAAATTACGAACGCTAGGATTCCATAAGGTACAATCATGACAGTTGAAATGATGCCAAACTGCTATAGTTGTGAAATGTGGACACACCCTGTGTGTAAATGGTCCTGCTTGTTCTGGCCCCACCCACTGTCAGACCTGTCCACCAGTATGTCTAATCTACTTGGAAGATGAACAAACCTTATTAGTGAAATACAACAAACTCTAAAATCCACAAAAGAGTGATACCATTATTGGCCAATCAAAATGCAGAAAATGCATCTTGCAAGCCTTTGAAGCTTCACTGGCTTCTTCGTCAGGCAAAGATGTTAAAAATGATACAGAAGAAGAAATGTGATGATGTTTGAGTCACAGGCTTACATTTTGTCTTAGATGTCACTTCTGAGGGTATGGACAAAGGGCAATAAAAGACAAGTGATAAAATTTCAACTCCATTAGCAACAGAAAAGTAACTTCCCTTGAGATCCTGGCTGTCCCTGTCCTGTGCAATGTTTCCTTTTTTAATGGAAGCCCACATTAGTAGCTAAACAGTTCTTGGGCCACTGTACTTTTCCAAGACTGAAGCCCTCACCCTTCCCAAACACCCCCAGCCACCCATTTTCTGGTAAATAAAGTAGAGGGCAGAGTGAATTCTCTTTCCCAGAAACTTCTGCAAGTAAAGAGTCACTATTTAAATAGGTTGTAGGCAGCCCCTGGCACTGTTCAACATTCAAAATATCATTTTTTTCAATGTTCTTTCTCTCTCTCTCCCTTTTTTTTGGCAGTTGCAGAGAGGTGCACTGCTAGAATGGTCCAATCTGGAAAGAGACTCCTCACATGCAAATATTAAAAAGTAGTGCCTGGAAATTAGTCTGATATTCTTTACTTCTAGAGTCCTTAGATTTGGTGTTCCTTCAGATAAATCTTGATGTGAATGGCCTAAATGGATCTACACCCTCCCTAACAGATGCAGTTTGTCTTAGTAATGACAGGACATTGAGCCTAGGTAATTATTAGTGAAATAGAAATCATTCACATAACCATCGTATGATTGTTCTCTTTACTAGTGACAAGGCATGAAATTTCATTTTCCCTCCCCCCAACCCAATGTATCTAAATTGTTCTTTATCTCCTTGATTTACACACACACACAATTGAAGTATGAGCTGTCCAGCTCTGGAGGGCAGGGGACAGATGTGTAATTGTTTCACTGCTTAGATTAGTCCTCTGTATGTAACTTCACACCCACATATCAGCTCAATGGCTGATTTTTCTTTTCTTTGTTTTACATTTTAGGCAATTTAGTGCCTGAAAATGTCTCTTGCTGAAGAGTGTCCCATACAATGTAAATCAAACTGTAATAAAACATACACAGACATGCATACACACCCCTGCCTTTTCCATTGACTTCAAGGCCCAGAATAAATTTTAGATATTTTCACAAAGAATCTCACTGAAAACATTTTAATACACAGCTTTGTGTGGAGGAATTTGAGTAAATTTCCTGATCTGTTTTTGGCAAGTATTTACAGTAATTTAGCCATCTGAAAGATTCTGGAACTGTATTCTTGTGATCTATGAGTGGTGTTCATGTCTCATGCACACAGGCTACTCTAAGAATTAGGGATACATAAGTGGATTTAATATACCCTCGAACTATCCCAATTTGGCAGGGACAGCCATGATAAATTCTCTGTCATCCCACTTTTTTCAGCTACTTTTAGTACTGGCTTCTTTCTCCTCTTCCCTCTTTTCCCGTTTACAGATGGCCCTCCATATTTTTGGATTTGACTTTCACAGATCTGATCATTTGTGAGTTTCTCCAAACCACCACTACCACTTCAGATGCCTTTTTCCAGGGGAACATTCCTTCATAGCAGCTCCGATCAGGCTGTGCAGCCTTGTAAAAACCCATCTCTCCTCCTCCACCACCACGACCAACACCACCACCACCACCAGTTGCTCCCTGGCCAGCTGAGTATGGCTCACAGCCCAATTTCTCAGCACCACAAATCCTTTCTTGTCATCCCCCCAACATACCCAAGAAAGGAGATGGGCAAGAGAGATGGCCACCATGCCAATTCACCCCTTTTCCCTTCCCTTTCTCTCATCTGGTTTGGACCATGGGTAGCCATTGTTACTGTGGCAGTTAGCCCTATCCTGGGGTCCACAATTTAATATTTATTCATATCAAAATCATCTCCGCATGTCTGAAAGGGTCCCCTGGAAGAGCATGCAGGCAGGCACAGCCGAACAGCTGCAATTAGGAAATACCAGGTCTGGGCAGTAATCAGTCTGTCACGTAGCCCCAGGAGCCCTCCAGACATGCATTAAATTAGACAAAGAGTTCTCTGCCCTGAGAAGCCAGCTTGATAGGATTAGCAATCCTGACAAACAGCCTGTCAAGCGAGAGCAATTTACATACTGCCGTGGCTTTTGACGAACCCCAGCAAATCTAGTCAAACTAAGCACTCTGACATTTCGGAGCTTTGTGCTCCAAATCATGCATATTTTGGAGCTTTGTCTTAGCTCTTCAACCCATTGTTCTCCCCGGGAAACGATTAGCCCCCAAGGTACATTTTCCCTATAAAAAACCCTGTTTTTGAGCGGTTCCTCGGATCGCTCCATTTTCCTCTCGGCTCCACGTCACTCAGTCCGGCAATCCTCTCAGCTCTCCACGTACTGAGTTTCCTCTCTCGCTCCGCTGCAGTCTCCGTCTTCCATCTTCAGGACCAGGTGCAGTATACCCCAAAAATACCTCTCTGAAATCTTCTATCAATTTTCCTCTCTTTTATTTCTTTTTAGCTCTTGAGTGAGTGAGTGAGTAAGTAAGTGAGAACTTGCGCAGTGACTTATTTTTAATAAAAATAAAATAAAAATCATTTCTTTAACCATTTGGTGTGGTTTTTGGTTTGGCTTGACCCCGTAAAAATTGGACTTTATGATCTCTCTTTAAGTTACCCTGCCTCTCATAGTGCTGTAGCTGTGCTCTGGCTAATTCCCATTCTCCATTATTTGGAGCACATTGAGGTGTCCCCCACGGGGCCCCAGAAATCAGGGTAACACCATTCTCCTCACAGACACGCACATACGTTTTGATATTTGCAACTTTCCCACTTTTGGAGGGGTTCTGTGCACCTAACCCTAGTGAAAGTGAAATGCCAACTGTCCTTTACTTCAGTTTTTACAAACTGTGTTCAAAGTGCAAAAGTAATTTGCACTCAGTTTACTCGGCAGGAGAGGACACAAGAGATGTAGGTTCAGGCAAAAGCAGCCTCTCCTAGCTTGTATGTTTTTCATTAATAACTTCTGCTATCTTGCCCACACGCTGATGTTGCTTAGCCACACGTGTCTCAGTTTTCACCTGTGGAATTTTGGAGGGTATGCACTAAAAACCTTTATTCCCCCCATAGTTCAAAATTTGATCAAAATGGTGGTCATTGGGGTGCCAAAGGAGCCAAAAGCAGCTAGTTGAGCCCTCCATGCTCCAAAGCATACCTGTCCCTCTAACCCAGGGGTGTCAAACTCAATTTCATCTTGGGTCACATCAGCATTATGATTGCCCTCAAAGGGCTGGTTGTATCTGTAAGACAATATAAATGTATCTTCTCTTTTATCATATTAAAAATTGCTTCTATATTCAATTATTACTGTTTTTAGTAATAACTAGCTCTGAAACTAGAAGTCTAGGAAAAATAATGGCAAGCAGATATTCAAGTGTACAACTATTGTACAATTTATTGAAAAGTGAGTTTTGAATACAGGAAGTTATTTCCAAGCTCTGTTTATTACATTAACCTTTTTAAACTTTTTGATCCCCATTGAGACCCTCTCTGTGCCTCTTTTGGTACCCCAGCCCCACTCTGTGCCTCTTTTAGCCCCTCAGACCCTCTCTGTGCTTCTTTCAGCCCCTGAGGCAGGCAGAGTGCTGCAGCTGCAGAAGAAATACAAGGACCATATCAAATGGCCTGGAGGGCCGGATTTGGCCCGTGGGCCTTGGATTGAACACATGTGCTGTAACCGTTCTACTCTAAGGTAAGTGAGTACAAGATTTCAGCATTAAAGTTGTTCTCCTTGCAGTGCCCACTGGTAAATGAAAACAATCAGGAACCATAGAAAATCTTACACTGTCTTTCTGATAGGACTGTTCCTGCTCAAAGTTCCAAAAAGCTATTCGTGCCATAGAGCTTGGAAAACCTTATTTGTACACTATACTTCACAGAGTTCTACAACCAGCATTGGCCATAGCCATGCCGCAAAGAGGATTCTGGGAACTGTTGTCCAAAAAGTAACTTTTTATAAGATCTTATTATGAATTTTTCCAGAAGGCTACTATAAGCTGTTGGGGACCCAAGCAAGCAAACAGACACCCATTATCCTTTTTTTTTTCTTTTCCTTATCTTCTGAAAGCTACTAATCACGTTTAGTGTTCATCAGGCTGTTCTGAGTGGGATTAGTCCTTTGCTCCCTTGGTTTTAAAAAAAATGTATTGGAAACTTTGGAGTTCCCCAAGCGTGCCAATATCTCCCAGCAGACTCATTTTGGCTCCATTTCGCCTGCCAAAGAAGCAATGAATTCACTATTAGACATTATTCATAATAATGAATGGTAGAATTGATGGGAAGCTATACTACATATTCTAAACTTGGAAAAGTAACATTTTCCCAGGCTTTGCACATGGTACAATATTGTTTCTGCCCTTGTGGATGTTTGGGTCAATGAGTTGTAAATCTAAATGATTTTTCAGAGGTCTCCATGAGTATATACTCAAGAAAGATGACAGAGAAAATGACCTTTGTGCATATTACCCAAAAAAGGCATGTACATTTGGCATGAGTACAGTGTAGGGCCTTCTAAATGGTGTGCCGTGACATATTAGTGTGTCACTTGAAGTGTTTAGGTGCGTTGCCTACAATCTTGGAAGTGTATGTTATTATTTATAAATCATATATTTTTAAAAATATATTAAAGGTTTTCATGAGATCTGTTGTGTCTCCATACATTTTGTTATTACACTTTTTGTATATGTCTGTGTCTCTTATAAGAGATTAGTTTAACCTCCGGTTTGCTAGTAAAATTGAATTACTATGTCGCGAAATGATACATGTTTAAAAAAGTGTATCACCAACATGAAAAGTTTGGAAAGCTCTGGTCTAGTGCCTTGAGGCCACACTTGGCCATGGAAACCTACTGGCTGACTCTGGAAAAGAAACAGCTTCTCAGAGTCAGAGGAATAAATCTTCCAGAGAAAACCCCAATGATAGGTTCACCATCCTGAAGGCACACAGCAAAAAAATAATCAACAACAAACAACTTGAAGGCAGACAGCAACAACATTGGCATACTTCTGTGTAGCACATTGACTCTGGGACATAATGAGAGATGTGGTAAATCAGCATGAACCTATGAACCAAGGCTTCATATAAGTGCTGAAATTTGTATTTTTAAAAAAAAATATATTTTTTTTTCTTTTTGAGAAGTACAGTCAACCCTCCACATTTGTGGATTTCGCTTTTGCAAATTTGATTATTCACGGATTATTTGCTGTCACCTCTGCTGCCTTCCTATGCCATTTTTAATAGGGACTGCAAGCCTTGTGAGACTGAGAAACTGCGAGCGAGGCTTGTAAGTCTCTATTAAAAATGGTGTGGGGCAGCAGCAGAGGTCGCAGTGAGCCCCACCAGCCACCCGCTTCTGCCTTGTGAAGGAACTCTGATGCCTCAAAGGGATCCATGGTGGGTTGAATATGGTGATCATACTTTTTTGTGTGTTAAATATGGTTTGGGAGGGCCTACAGTTATTCACGGTTTTTCCACATTCACAGGGGTCCTGTGCCCCTAACCCTAGCAAATGTGGAGGGATTACACAAAACTTGATGCATTTCATACTAGTTCTATAAAAATTAAAGTTATATTCTGTTACTATGGCATATTGGTTGACATCTTGGTCAGTAATTATGAAGCATGGTGTTGTGGTTTGGACACTAGAGACCAGGTTTGAATCCTCACTCCTACTGGGTGACCTCGGGCAAGTCACACTCTCTCAGCCTCAAATGAAAGCAATTGCAAATCACCTCTGAGCAAATCTTGCCAAGAAATCCCCATGATAGGTTCACCATAACTCAGAAATGACTTGAAGGCACACAGCAATAGCAACAACAACAACAACACAGTCCAACTTATTGCACTGTAATTATACAAATTGACTTATGGTTGCTGTACCTCTGCAATGAGTGCCCAAAAAAACCTGCCTGTGAAGCTGTGTAGTCCCCCCCAATGAAGGAATTTTCAAGACACTGGAGGGTGGAACAGGGAGCAATGACACATCCAGCCCTCTCCCAGTAGCAAGGTGTGTTGTGACAAGCAGTTGCAACAGGACCCCAGAGAGATCCTTGCCACTGCCTGCCACAATGCACCTCAGTACTGTTAAACAGTGCCTACTGCAGTGCACTCTGCTATAGGAGAGGGCTGGCTGCATCACTGCTCACCACTCCATTCTCCATCACCTTGGAAATTCCTCTGTGAGGGGCTGCATAAGGCTGCATGGTTTCAAAGGTGTAGCCCAGGAGATACAGCTATGTTGTCATAGCAACATCTCCCAATGCAAGATCTCAGCCTTTTTTTAATCCCCCAATAATTAAAAAACAAACACTGAAGTGGGCCAAGTTTAACAGAATAGGAAATTGACTGCTCAATAAAATACATTTTTTAAAAAAAATGACAGGGAGTGGTAAGTGGTGAAGATCTCCTTGCAACAAGGTAGGTTTCTAGTCTGTCTTTTTTTAAAAAAATACACAGAAAAAATCCTCCCTGAACCCCATAAATAATTTCTGTTCAGTTTTCAATGTCCCTTCTTGAACAATGTGTTGGAACATGTGCTGGACATATTTGCTCCAGGGGTTCCTGGATGACATGAATGATCTAGGTATATTTAATTGGGCTCCTGGCCTAGCTGTTAAGACAGAGATGACTTTGGTCACCCAGGTCAGTGATATATACTAGGAACTGAATATGGGTATCTTGCTTTATTTAATTTATTCTTAGTCACCTTGCATCCCATGAGCGGAGGGAGAAAGTTGGGGTAGAAATTAAGCAAAATAAATAAGTCTAGAAAATGTTGAAAAAAGGAATGTTTCAACTAGAAATCTGTAACTGTACTTTACCTTTTGTGAACTACTTTAGGACTCTTTGGAGTCAAAACTGGTGCAGAAAGAAATTATATTGTAATACATAATGTGTACAGGGCCAGCCCTATCATTAGGTGGAGTGAGGTGACTACTTTACACAAGAGATGCTGTGGAACAAGAAATACAACTAACTACCTCTCTGTTGAATGACGAACTTGTGCTAATTACAAAATCTTCTTGGAGACCCTGAACTAGACCCTGAACCAGTGGAGAATGTTAGTGCGTTACCAATTTAGTCAGCTTCTCTGTGTGGACTGAAGAAATGAGGCTGTCATGTTCTTCACACCATGTGAAAAAGTATCTTCAGCTGGCCCTAAACATGTGCAGCAAGGGTGGAGAAAATGCCATCTTCAGCCCATGTATGACCTCCATGTCAACTCCAACATGCACACATGCGTGTGCGTATATATACACACACACACACACACACTTATTTTCTTTTTTGTTTTGTTTTCTTTCTCCTTTCTTTTGGCCAGAAATGCTCCCCACCCCTGATCCTCCAGGATTGCAAAGAGGCTAGGAACAATAGGATATGAACTAGAAATTGACTTATTTTAAAAGGCCTCTCCTTGGTCTAAAATGGGCCAGGAGGCCAAAAAAAATGTGACTAAAATGCCTCCCACACTTGGTAGGAGGCATGGAGCCAAAAATAAAGTTGGGGAAAATGGTGAATGGGGATATGGCAGGGTATGCTGGTATATATGGCAACTCCAAGTTTCTGGGGAGGCCCACTGTGTCTCCCCCGCCCCGCCAAAACAGTGGGAGTTGCCCACACTGGTGTATAGACAGTAGCTTTCAGATTTCAGAAACTGATCTGAGCTCCAATATTAGATGATTAAATAGGGTCAACAAGGCCAGGAAGCCCTCACAAGTTAATAATATTATTTCTGGCATAGGTTTGTATTTCCTGTGGCTATTTTCATGGAAGAAAATCCTCTAATGCCAGGTGAGTTTCTGCATTTCACTCCCTTTAAATTTTGTTATTTCATAAGCTTTTAGGCTATGGTAAATCTTTAGAATGTGATCCAACAGCATAAAGTTAGAAACAAAATGTTTTAAGTTTTAAGCCAGGAACTTCTTTCTGCTTCATATAATATAATTCTTTTTTTAAAGACCAAGCAATAAATTCTTGTGTTGCAAACCAGCTCCAAAACTAAAGTCTTTATCCCACAAGGAAAATGAACAAATTCCAACCTGACAAGATATTTGCCTCAGTTCCAGCAATTCAACCTCAAACCAAGACTCGTTTCCTCTCTTTCATGATTCCTGCTTTCACTGGTATTTGTCACTAGACTTCTAGCTGGTGACAAATTCCAAATCTTCTTGTGTGATTATTTTATTGAAATATGAAATGTCCAGGGATTTTGAGTTCCATTGGTTTACACTGAGAGCTGTCAAATGAAAAAATACACATACGTATATCTGGCAGAATACACACCGACATTACCAACTTGTTGAACGTGTTGAAAAGTTGAATATACTGACCAATGAGTGAAGCAGAGCTAGTAGTCAGTCGTGTTGTATATCCAATCAGATCTGATTCTTTCTCGGGGGCATCTACATCGCTGGTTACTATGGTGTATAGAAAACAGAGGACTAGCTCTGCCGTTCAGCAGATGTGGAGTGTCATAAAAGAGCAGCAAATTGTTAGCTGCTTAAGTTATTTTCATTGTATTTTTACTGACAGGCAGAGGGAAAAGACATTGCCTTGCTCTGGGTACAATGCACTGGGATTTGGGTGAATGAAGGCTGTCACTTGGCCAAATGCTTGGGCTGGACCTGAGAATGGTGTTCACTAGTCTTACCAGGTGTTCAGAATGGCAGTACAAGACTGCCAAAATTCATGACATATAGGCCATTTCCACTCGACATTCTTATAGCACGATGATTCCACTTTCAACCTCCTATGGAATCCTGGGGTTTGCAGTTTCAGGAGGGGCTGGCTGGCCCCTCCCAGAACTGCAAACCTCAGGATTCCATAGGAGATTGAAAGTGGAATCATCGTGCTATCAGAATGTCGTGCGGAAATGTTCATACTGTTGACAATCAGGAAGCAGGTATTAACGACACCAAATGAAAGTACTGATTCCAGTTAACTTTGCCATGTGCCTCTCTGTAAAATTAACATATTGCCTGTATTCATAAATTACACGAGGCATACCTTTTTGTCTTTATGAAGGGCCCACATGTCAAAATATTGATTGTTTATGGCATCTCATGCAATCTCTGTAAAAGGAAAAGCTTTCGAACTTTCAGATACTACAAAGAAGGAACACTTGCCTGCCCTATAAGGGACAAGCTTTCTGACCCTCAAATAAGGGACGTCTCTTATAACAGCAGACTCTTGGCAACATTAGCATTTACAGTGAATGATTTTAAAATATGCCATTTCATTACATTTTAATTTTGAATGTATCTGGGAGTAGAATATCAGGTTAGCAAATTAACATCATGATTTTTTAAAAAAACTGATTACATCAAAATCCGTCTGAGAATTCTGTTATCCAGATATAGGAAAAGTATAAGTTAGCTCCAGGTATATCCCCTCTTGCTCCCTTGTACCATTCTAGTAAACATGAATCATTTGCCACCTTGGCCTACTAGCTTTCCTTGAGGACCCCCTTTGATGAATCCCCTCTCCAGGCTCAGCCCACAGTTCCAAACACTTGGGCTGTTGTCACTCACTTTTGCCCCTTTCCTCATCAAGATCTGTCCCTGCATCAGGTACTTGGGCCTCAAAGTGAGCCCTATATGGACCAGTGGATGTGTTGTTCTGTGGGTTCTCTGTGGCAAACATGATCAGACTCTATCAAATCTTAATAGGAACAGCCAGAGATAGTTGTAAAAAATAAACAAGTGGGAGTTCATTAGTGCACAGTTAGAACACACATTAACCCGTAAACTATTTAATCATTCACAGATCCCCAAAACCCTATTCAGTTCTTTCCCGTAGCTGACTATGCTATTCTGGTACAGCTTTTCCCTACCTCTATGTGATCTTCTTCCTATCTCTCCACAATTCTTTCCCTATCTCTAGGCCATCTTTCCTCACCTACCTTGTGTCAGAGACAAGCCTCAGTTTTGTATCTTTTCTACTCCATGGGCCCCATTCACAGCATTCCCTGAGCTGTGCTTGGCTGGCACCAACCAGGCTCACCTAGCTCCTCCTTTCACACTCCCACATAACCATTAATACTTGTAACCTTACAACCTTTTGGAAGATTTACCATGGGAAAAACACTGTTTAAAATGTGCTCTTATGATCTATACTTGGGAAGAAAAATACTATTACAATACAAAATGCAAATATCAGTCTAGCTACATCTTCCCAGGTGAAGCACAGAGCTGGAAATGGGCCCTGAATCAGGTCAGGAAGGAATGACACACATCTTTTCAGATGCCACTCTCATGAGAGTCTGTTCAAATGGGCAAGCTTTATTTGAAACATCAGCATATGTATAGAACTTTCAGTGTTAGATGAACAGAGAGAAAATGATTATGGAAGAAAGTTGCTTAACTTCTAGAGAACAGGGCCTCTGTGATCATTCTAACATAGGCATCATTCTCCCTAGAAACAAACAGATGTTCTTAGCCAGTTATCAAATTGTTATTACCGCCTTATTGACTTTAGACAGTTATATGCAGTTGGCAGCTTATAAGAAGCCAGTGAAATAGAATGGATTCAAATCAAAATGTATTCAAAGAGTTTTAATCCACAGAATGCCTTATTTAGAATTGCTTAGGAACTCAAAAACAAAAGGCTAAATGCTTGGAAATATTTTTGCACCTAGCACCTTGACTCAGTTATAAATCAAAATGGAGACTGCAACTCAATAAATGATAAGACTGATAGATAAGATCCTCAAGTGCAAAGTTATATCATTAGATACTAGTGAGGGACTTCCATACCATCATACTTCTGATTTCTATGTATGGTTGTGAACACAGAACAGCAAAGAAAGCTAACAGGAAGAGAACTCATTTGAAATATAGGAGATTTCTGCAAATACCATGGAGTAACAAAACAAAACAAAGAGATGGGTACTAACATGAACTCTTAGTAATAATAGTATAATAATAATAACAATATTTATTTCTTGCTCACCTTTCCCTATGCATTCAAGATTACTAAACTGAAGCTAGTACCTGTGTGTGTGCCTCTGAGGTGCCTATCAACTTATCGTGAGCCTATTTCATAAAGTTTTCTTAGGAAAGGGACACTCAGAGGTAGTTTGCCATTACCTTCTTCTGAATATAGCCTGCACCACCTGATATTTTTTGGTGGTCCCCCATTCAAGTAATAACTAGGGCTGACTTGACTTAGTTTCCAGGATCAGACAGGAGGGTATTTGAGGGTATTTAGGCTGCTGAAGATGTTGCACTTTTGAGATATCATAAGACAACTGATTCACTGGATAATACAAATGTGTTTGGTAAAGTGGATCTTACTGGAAATGAGGGAGACCATATTATAGATGGATCATTTCAATCAAGAAAGCCGTGGCCCTAAGTTTGCATGACCTAGGGAGAAGGGTAAATAAAAGTGTCTTCTGGATGCCTCTCATTCATAAAATTGCCATGAGTGAAAGTCAATTTGCCAGCAAATGACAACGACAAAATAACGTACAACACTCTCCTGTACTACAGAGGAGCCTGGTTCTGCTCTAGAGAAAGGGAAGGGAAGGAAGGATAACTACTAAAGACAAGATATAAAAGCATTCTTTGTAGGTTCATATATTTAATGCCTGTCAGTGCAACAGAGGTTAACGTGCCTAACGTCCACATCTGGAGGGACACCAGAAGTGATTCCTAAGATGAACACATTCTGCCCTCTACTAATAGGCAACAAAACCACTAATAAATACTAATATTCATATGAAACCAACAAAGTGCTTATTCTGGTGTACTGGGGGCACACCATTTCCCTCCCTGTTGTTAATCATTGCATTTATTTATTTATAAAATTGTCTTTGGGTGAGATGGGGAATAAAATTAAATACTAACATTAAATGGATGATACTTCACCTTTACATTAAAAATGCTGATAAATGAAATAGTTACACCTAATTTATTTAGTGCTGTTTCATTATTATTCTGCTAACTGTCTGAGTGCCTTAATTGCTTTCCACCTATGCCCTCATTAATTTCACACCATTAGTTTATTACTTTCGTCTTTGTTCCTTTGAATATTTTTAACTCTGGGGGGTGGTCTTTCAAGATGCCAGTACTTTTTTTAATCTGTCCAGCTATCTTCACTATTATCTTAAGAACCTAGCATGCCCCCATAACATTAACAAGAAAGCAATGTGGGAGGGGACTAATAATATTCTCCTTTGGATTCTTGGAATAAACTTTGATTCACTGCACAATAGCATGGGATATGTTAACAGTCGAATAAGAGCACATGCTGAATTGGGCTGCTGACAATTAGCATATAACAGAGAGGGGGTGTTGTTGTTGTTGTGTGCCTTCAAGTCATTTCCACCTTTTGAAGACCCTACAGCTGTGGGGTTTTCTTGGCAAGACTTATGAGGAAGAGGATTGCCTTTGCCTTCTTTTGAGCCTGACAGACAATGGCCGTTTCCATACTACACTGTTATAGTGCTATTATTCCACTTGCAACATCCTGTGGAATTCTGGAGTTTGTAGTTTACAGAGGCTAAATTGCTCTCTGGCTGAGAATTCTAAATGCCCCTCCCTAAATTGCAAGCCCCAGGATTCCCTAGGATGTTGAAAGTGGAATAATAGCACTATATCAGTGTAGTGTGGAAATGGCCTGTAACATACCTAAGGTCACCTAGTGGGTTTCCATGGCCAATCAGGGATTTGAACCCCGGACTCCAGAGTAATAGTTCAGTGCTCAAATCAGTATACCACACTGGCTCCTCAAAGAATGGATGGTGATTTATTTATCTTACTCTCCACAGTCATTTCATTTTGTTATTAGTGCAGGTTTTATTTCAGAACAGAAGCTGGAGCTAATATATAGCCTTGCTTCTATGAGGACCACCCCTTTGAAGCTTTTTTGACCCCATGGGCATAGTCTTGCTGAGTGTTAAAATACTTTTTAAGTAACCACTAGGGGACAAATCAGAGCTGTTTTTTCTCTCAAGTCAACAGTTTACCTTTTTTTAAAAAAAGCTGTTGATGTTTTCATGGAAGGGGAGAGTGAATGACAGCTCTTTGACAGAGGATTATTAGGAGAGAAAAAACAGAGCTAATGGTTCCAATTTCACTTTTTAGTCTCCTGAATGGAATTAGATGATTAGGACCACTGTTTTTTTTCTTTTGTTTTCTTTACAGCAACTCCAACACACACACACATACACACACACCAGCATTACTAAATCAAGAGGGCTGCAAATTTGCTGATGGAGAGACAATATATTTTTTATGAATTCGATCATGAATGTGTCACTGGACTTTCTCTAAATGTCATCAGGCCAGATTAATCATGATGCTATGAGTGCTAAAGAAAAAGGGCAGAGTCACTCTGAGGTCCTTCCACGTTCATTTCTGAAAAAAAGTGTTTCAGTACAATTTGTGTCCAGCACCATTGCATGTGCTACCCTCTCCTGAAATAAGTTGGTCTTTCCTTCAGAGTAAAATAGGTGTCTTTTAAACACAATAGGCAGTATCAGTTCATGGGCCAAGCAAGGGAAGAGGTACTCACCTCAAAATGATGCAAGAAGAAAAACACACACCTTACTTGGCCCATGAGCTGCCATGACAGGTGAACATTGGCCATATTCTCAATAAGTGGATTTAAGGTATATTGGAGTCCTTGAGCAATCCTGCTCCGAGGAAGAGACAGAAGAACATGCTGCCAGTGAAAACACCTTACCTACCCACTTCTTGGATAATTTACCCAAGGGCAGGGGTAAAGAGGGGGGAAATGTTATTCTACTGAGGATGAGGGCAAGAAACATTGTCCTTTCATTGATTTGCCTTCATGGCATTGTAACATAGCCAATTCTGATAGGCTACATTGAGTTATTTGGGTGCAATGGCAGTGTCACATTGAGTATGTGATCTCTCACTGGCTGGGATCTGATAGTCAACATTAAATTAATGTTCTTTGGAAAACTGGGCTGATGGAGTCATCAATCCAACAGCAAAGAACACTCTAAAATCTTCAGAGAAATCATGGTATTATAAATGAAGCAAGTTTTCCCCTTTTTATAGCTTCATTATGTTACTAGCCAAACTATTTGCCATGTGGGCTCCCAAATATGGCCCCAAGCTCCCGCTGCTTACAGCACAGTAGGTGGAACTTCCCCATTATGATTCCTCTCTGCTTGCTTTTATTTTCTCTTCCAGTCAGGAAAACAAATACATGGGAAGTTTTGCTTTCTCAAGCCAGATAAACAAGGATAGATTTCATTCTGCTGTATATGCTATACATAAGGGCCCTTTGAAACCATGAAGTGAATGGGCACAAAATGGGACAAAAATAATAAGTAATCAGACAGAATATTGTGGACCAGCAAGGAAGCAGCACCAATGAATGAACATTAAGAGCTAAATTCTAGAGACAGAACAACTCTGGAAAGGTCAACAAGAGGTTTAAATAGTGAAACACTTTTTTTTAAAAAAAATGCCAATTATACTTCCCTTTTTATAGGTGTTTCTCTATAAAGTGTTTTGTGTATTAGCATCAATGGCTGAATTTATCTTTTTTGGCTTCTCTTGGTTGCTCATTTTTCCATTTTTAGGTTTGCAATATCAATCTCAATCAGTTTATGATTCTTTTAAAAAAGCTATGCTATGTGTATTTTCATGCATATTTCTCTGAATATATCCATATTTGTACATGTTGGCAAGCATTTTCCTTAAGATGAATAGCCTTCCTCGAGGAGAAGAAAATATAAATAGCCTTCTCTAGGGAGGAAACACTCCTGGCTGTTAGTGCATTACTTGTTGTTGTTGTTGTGTGCTTTCAGGTTGTTTTCAAATAATAGCCACCCTAGGGCTTTCTGGGGCTAAGAGCGTGTGATACACCTAAGGTCATCCAGTGGATTTCCGTGGCCAAGTAGGGAATAGAACCCTGGTCTCCAGAGTCATAGGCTATTTCTGCACTAGCCTGTTATAGTGCTATTATTCCACTTTCAACATCCTATGGATCCTGGGGTTTGCAGTTTAGGGAGGGGCCTTTGAGGCCTCTCCCTAAACTGCAAACCCCAGGATTCCATAGGATGTTGAAAGTGAAATAATAGCACTATAACAAGCTAGTGTGAAAATGGCCATAATCCAGCACTCAAACCATTATGCCATGCTGGCAACTAGGACTGGGCAAATCCAGCATGACTGTAAGAGGAAGTGTTGATATTTGTAACGAAAAATGAGAGTTTTCTCAATGGCAATGACATTTTAAATAGTCATAGAACAAACCCTTTGACCATCCCCATCTCTAGCATTTGATTAACTGATTAAAATGAATTTATCTCCTGGTTTTACAGGAATACTTATAGTTTTGTGAGGAAAAGAAGCTTGGATATCTCTCGCAGAGACACTTTGAAGGAACTTTATAATGGTTAAAGCAAAATAAAACTGACACTGTATAACTTTTTAGATGGAATTTGTGAGGTGGGCAAACATTTTTATTTGCCAGGAGATTGTTGTTATGAGAGGACTGCCAGGGAAGAAAAATGGAGGATGGGACCCAATGCATATTTCTCTAGATTTTTTTTTAACTATTAAACATCCTTGCCACATTTCTCATAACAATATGGTAAAGGATAGTTCATCTCAGAATCTGTTGGCATCTACAGATCCCATGGGCTACGTAACTCAAAGCAGTCCTCTATACTGATCATAAAAAAATTACTTTATTGGACAACTACTCCCAGAATCACCTAGGCAGCACAGCTAGTGGCCATAGAGGTAGTTCTGAGAGTTGTCATCCCAAAAAGTAACTTTTTTCAAGCTCTGTTTCTATCTACATGACTTTCAGAGACTAGTTTCCTCTTTAATCCTCAGCACCAGATTATCTCCAGTCAGTTCTCAAATGCTGATACAAATAGGATTCAAATATACAGCAATGTCTTTCTGTGTTGGTATCTGATGAAGGAAACTGAGTCCATGAAAGCTTCTCCTGCAAACTTCTTTCTCATGGTTAATCTCAAAGGTGCTACCAGACTCCTTTGTATCCTGATGTTATCCTGATATTAATGGCTACCTACAGGTGGCAGCGAACCTTCACTATTAAGGAAGAAATTCTCTCTCTTTCTCTGGCTTGGACATGGATGAGTTTGTGCAAATCAGCTCCTTTTGTACTGAAGTTCTTTTTGCGGTACTGTGATTCAGCTATTATAAAACGCACAGTAGCAGCTGACGAGTTTGGAGAGGTTCCCCCCCTAAAAATTGCTGAAGTTGTCTCTTCCTCTTACTCAGATGACTGTTGAGAATGAATATGTAATAGCACATTATTATTTGTGAAAGACAATGGTAACACATGACGACTTTGGCAGAATTATGTTGTTAAAAGTCCCCCCTCCCCCCACACATACACATGCTGGCTGTCTATCTATCTATCATTTATTTTATATCATTTCTTTCTTCTAATAAGGCAGCTCACAAGACAGATTAAAATGAAACACAACTTTAAAAACCCTGCCACCTACTATATAAAAGTCAAAGTTTGTGAATTTGTGAGTTTGTCTGTGTCACGCAGGTGAAGACCTCATATGATTGGCTATGTCAGGCAAGAAGACCTTATATGATTGGCTTTCTGTGAAGATTCTATGGAATCCTGAGGTTGGCAGTTTAGGGAGGGGCCTTAAGAATTCTCAGCCATAGAGCCCTTAGGCTTGGCTGGTTGCTATGGAGATGAGGCCTAGCAGCAAAGAGGAGGCCAGTGTATTCACTCAGAAACCAAACCTCTGTATGTTAACAACTATGAATACAGATTGGATTGGGGAATATGTGGAAAAGTTACAGCTACTGGACAAAGCAATTTGGGGAATTAGAGATACAGGAGCTCAAATCTGTGTATTTCAACCACATCTAATTGCTAAGATAAGGAAAGGTAATTCTTAAGATATTTCTTTTCTTCTTTTTTTATTTTTCCAAGTATTGTTCTTTCAACATCAACAACAGATTACTCCCAAAGCTTTGTACATTTAAATTTTACATATTTACAATCATATGGATTTTAAGTGTCACATCATTGTTAATCATATTTTCAGTCCTGTATTGCTTTTAAACTTCTTTCACCAAGCATGAGGAAGATAAAATATCTGTCACAAAGTTCTCCAATGTTATTCAAATTTTTTGATATTTGTCTATGTAATAACATGTTTATCTTAATATACCTATTAATTTGTTAACAAAATCCTACTGTGTAAAAATGTATACATTCAATCTCGTAATAAATGTTCTAGATCATATGTTTGTTGTTTATCTTTCACAAATTAGATTTTGTTTTGGAGCTAATTTTCTGGGTGTTTTACCAGACACTCATTAGGTCACCTATAGTGTGTACACTACATAGTGAAACCTGTTGTAGATAGTTTACCCCATGTTTTTTCCCATAAAAGTAACATTAGCTTCCAGATCTCGTTGCTTTGGTTAGTTGAATTGTGAGATAGAATTTCTGTCAGTCTATCTAATTCTACAGTTTCATATAATTTCATTAGCCAGTCCTCAATTGACGGTGTCATTGTATCTTTCCATCTCTGTGCTAGCGTGATTCTGGCTGTAGTTGTCATACTTAATAATGCTTTTTTTTTGTTTTGTTTTCTTCAGTAGTTTCAGTTGGGGGAAACTATCTATCATGTTCAACAAGTATATTTTGGGGGCATAGTGAGAATTGCATTTATAAAGCTTCTGTTATCTTCCCGTGAATTTGCTTCCACAATCTTTTTATCAAAGAGCATCTCCACCAAGTGTGGTATAAAGTTCCTGTTTCATTGCATTTCCAGCAAATAGGATTTTTATTATTTGTCATTTTTGCAATCTGCAACAGGGGTAGATGCCATCTATAAAGTAGTTTGTAATAATTCTCCCTTAATTTGGCAGGTTTCACAATTTTCAGAGTGTTATTCCAAGAACTTTCCCATTCATCTAGGCCTATAGAGGATTTCAAGTCTTTTGCCCATTTAATCATATTGTCTTTTATTAAATTTTTTTCTTCGTTGAATCTTAATAGCAATTTGTAGATTTTCCCTGTTTTGTTGTTGACATTATCCAGCAAGATTTTATCAAATTCTGTGGTTTTATATTCAATGCCATATAGTTTTTTATCTATCTTGAATTTTTCTAGTAGTTACCTGTGGAGAAGCCAGTGTGTGTTCTTTTATCAGTTCCTCTTTGGTTTTAAGTTCAGCTGAGTCGCATTTTATCTTTAGAAGGTCTTGATAGGTTATCCATCTGTTCCAGCTCAGCATTTCTCGTCTATAAAAAGCTTCATGTACTGATGTCCATAATGGAATTTTGGAGTAAAGGAATGATTTATATTTCAACCAAATTTTTAGCAGGGATCTCCTTAAAAAATTATTTGAAAAATCTTTGTTAATCTTAGCTTTGTCATATATAATATAAGCATGCTATCCGAAAGGTAAATTTGATTCTTCCACTTGTGATATTCTTTTTTTCCCAACAGGATCCATTCTGTGAGCCAGTTCAAACAGTTTGAGTGGTAGTATAGCTCCTCTCTCTTTGGCGTCTTTTAGGGACTATAGTTTTATTCTCAGTTTTTTGCTTTTCCAAATAAATTTTCTCAGTTCTTTGTCCCATTCTCGAAACAGTTTGTCATTTATAATAATTGGGAGATTCTGAAAAAGGAAATTCATTTTGGGTAGAATGTTCATCTTTATGGCTGCTACTCTACCCAATAGTGAGAGATTCAATTTTTCCCATCTTTCCAGTTCCTTTGAAATTTCTTTCCATACTATTTTGTAGTTGTTATCAAATAAGTCTTTGTTGTTCTTCGTAATATGGATACCCAAATATTTGACTTTTTTTGTTATGGTGAAATTAGTGATTGTTTCAATCTCACTTTCTTCTGGTCTTGTCAAATTTTTTGGTAACAGTTGTGTTTTTTCTTTGTTCACTTTAAATCCTGAAGCATCTTCAAACTCTTTTAATATTTCAAGTAACCTGCCCATGCTAGGTTTTAGTTTTTCATATACAATCACAATATCAGAGTTTTGTAGGTTTCTGTCTTTACCTTTACACCCTTGATGTTTGGGTCTTCCCGCACTTTTATTAGTAGAGTTTCTATCACTATTAAGAATAGTAATGGAGAAAGGGGGCAACCCTGTCTTGTTCTTTTATTTACTTTTATTGTCTTTGTTTTTTCTCCATTAACTAGTATTTGTGCCTCTTGTTTTGAGTAGATAGCTTGTACCCATCTTATAAAGTTTTCACCCGTTTCTATCTTCTTTAAGACGCTAAACATGTACGACCAATTTACGTTGTCGAAGGCTTTTTCCACGTCAAGAAAGGTCATTATTAGTTTCTTCTCATTATGTATGTGGAAGTGTTCAATAACGTTCAGTAGGAGGCGAATGTTGTTCCTCATGTGTCTTTTGGGTAGGAAGCCATTCCTAAGGTATTTCTAACAAGTATTACCTATGAGAAAATAAAATCCTGGGCAACACCAGCTAAATACACTAGTAATAATATAAAACACTTTGAAACAGTTAAAGAAACTATCCTATTAAAAGTTGGGCCAGTTTAAAACAGTTTAAAATCATTTAAAACACAACAGTGAGAATAAACATATAGCGTTAACCATATAAAAACCCTGCCAGAATATATCCTCCAAGATTTCACAGGTGAAAACCCAGACACGTGAGGGCAAACGACAACAGATTGTATTGACGATGCCAAAAGTTATTAATGAGGACTAAAGAAATGAGCTAGGAAAGGCTGCAGCAGTTTGCTTTTGCCTGAGCCTATTGGGAAGGGCAACATTCTGCCCCTTCCTCTCCCCCTCCCCGAGTTAACTCAGTGCAAATAGTTTCTGCACTTTGGACACAGTTCGCAGCTACTGAAGAAAGCTGGGGACAAAGGGGGAAAAGTGGGACATGTGCAACATTGTGAAAGTAGTTCCAGAACACCAGTGGACTATACCAGACAGGGGGTCCTGGATTGTCCTGGACTCTTGCTCGATTAGCTCATGTCTTATTCTGCCGTAGGTGATGAGAACATGATCAGTTTCAAGGAAATAAGGCCAGATGCAGGCATGGAACAGCAAGCTTGGCCCCTGTTCTGTCTGAAACAATGGGTTGGGTGATAGATCAGCAAAAAGTAGAGCAAGATGAATAGGACTGTAGCAAAAAGAACTAGGTCTCTGCATCTCTCCCCTTCCCATCAAGCCTGATGACCCTTTCCTTTGTCAATCAGTGAGAGCTAAAGAACAGCAGATCCCAAAAGCAGCTATCTGCCGAAGTTACGGTTTTGTCTTTCCCCAGCACTTTCTTATACTTCTGAAAAGTTGTCTACCTGCATAGTTCTTCAGGCAGAAGATCTGACAATTAAACTTCTCTCTAAAACAGAAAGTTTGAATTATTTAGGTGAGGACTAATCCAGGCCTGAGATTTCAGGGCCAAAATCTGAGACCTTGTGATGTCACAGGGAGTCGGCTTTGGTGATGTTACAAGCAGCAACTATTGGTGAGGTACTTGAGTATGATATATTAAGCATCAGTTGCTGAGAGTATAGCATTCAAATAAAAAACACCAGCTCTAACAAGGTGTCGCTTCTCGGCCTTTTGGCTAAGATCAAGTGTAGTACTTGTTCTTATCAGTTTAAACCTTCCCCATCTTGAGATGACTCAGTTGGGTTTTTTTTAGAAGAAGAAATGATTATTTAATATAAATTGTTTTACTTATAGCTATAAATGAATTAGGAATAAATTAATTAATACAAATTGCATTACTAGTAACTATAAATTAATAATTAAAGAGAAGAAGTAGATAGCAAGGACTTATAGACACCAATGCTATGATGGGAATAAAAAGTAACTATTGATCTCCTTTTTAAAAAAAGGACATGCAAAATCTGTGAACAGAATCAATAGCAGAATGAAGTGGCGCACTCATGCACAGCCATGCCTCGATCACCTCCTTCCACATCTTTTGGGGAAGAAACCCATTCTTCCACTCCAACAACAGCGATGCCTGTGGGCGGCCAGGTATGTGTTGCAGGCGTTGTTGAAAAGATCAACTTCTCCCTGCCCGTAGAGTTGAGCGAGCACCACCTGCAGTTCATCCAGGCTGCATTCCTTCACTTTGGAGATGACTCAGTTTTAAGCAGAAAGTTAATCCATGTGAGAAATGCTCAAGTTCTGACAAGAGAAGATGAAGGAGAGGGTCTTCTTTGTTGTGGAACCACAGTAATAGACCAGCTTCCACCTGGTGGTCTGCCTCACACCAACACTGTTGTCATTCCAGTGCCAAGAGAATACATGGTTGTTCACTAAACCTTTTGAGACCTAACTGGCTTTACATAAACCCTTATATGTGCTTTGTTTTAAATTGTTTTAAACTGGTTTAAATAGGTTTAATCTGGCTTTTTAAAAACTTGCAAACTGGTTCAATATGGTTTTTGCTTTTTAAAATTATTTTTTCTATTGACATTGTTTAAGTTTATCAGGCTGGTTTTATTGTATGCCTCCTGGCTATCTCTAGACAGAGCATGATATATATTTGTTTGTGTGTGTATATATATATACATACATACACATACAAACAAACAAATAAATAAATAACATGAATAAGAAAGGGGAAGCAGGAGACGAGTAATATAGATTCTGTGTACCCTTTTTCCATTTCAGTTTATTAATTTCTTCACAAAGTGGTATCCAAAAAGATAGTTGACTAAATTGCTGTGGTAATAAAATTCTAACTAACTAATTAACACTTAACTAGCCTGCTCTTTGAATCTGATCAGATTAGGTTTCACAGATGAAAGAACAATTTTCTAGAAGAACTTCAGCCTTGAGTGCATGCATAAGGAAAGAAAATACTTTCTTACAGGAATGGTTCTCCTCATAATTGAGTATATGAGGAAATGCTTTTGATATTTGAGATGCGATTCCTACATACAGAATCATGTGTTGTAAAAAAAACAGATGTTTTGGAAAGAAACCTCACTGGCCATTTCCCTTCTTCTTGACATTAGGTGGAAGAAAATGCGTTAATAATTCAAATTGACTATATTGCACACAAAGAATTTACAACCTGATATTGGTGTGCATGTGTTAAATGCTGACTGTTTTAAGAAAGGGCATATATTTTATGTGTGTATGGGACCAATTCTTCTTCTGGCTCTAATCAAGTCTTTGATATATAGAGAGAGAGAATTTTTTTTTTTTAAATCAAGTTAACTTGCTTGTATCTTGCCCATGACTGAGTCTTAGTTAATAGAATAGAAGTATAGCTTCCAAGTCAAGGGAAGTAATATTCTGCACTGGTCAGGCTTCATGTGATATATTGTGTTCAGTTCTGGGCACTTCTTTTTAAGAACGAACATAAACAAGTTAGAGCAAGTTCAGACAAGGGCAACAAGGATACAAAGAGGTATGAAGAACAAAACGTATGAGAAAAGGTTGAAGGTGGACGTGTTCAGCCTGCTGAAGAACAGATAGAGGGTGACATGATAGTACTCTTTAAATAACTCAAGGTTGTCATAGAACAGAGGGAGCAGGCCTGTTCTCTGCTGCCCCAAAGGGTAGGACCAGTTCTAATAGTTTGAAGTTACAGGAGAATCAATTTCACTGGAAAGGAACTTATTGACAGCATGAGTGATTCAGCAATGGAACCAATTGCCTAGAGAAGTGGTGAGGCCTCTTTCTCTGGATGTCTTCAAAAAGAGGCTGGACAGTTACATGCTGGGGATGTTTTAGATGAAGATCCTGCGCTGAACAGAGGGTTGGACTCAGTGCCCTAGAAGGCCCTTTCCATCTCTATGATTCTATGATGCAGAAGTGTCCCTCATAGGTTGGATCGAGATATGGGCATGGAGTGGGACCATTCCAACCAGTCCTTCCATTGAAATTGTGAAATATAGCAGAGATTATACCCTCAGTAAACCCATTCACCAAATGACAATTTCATTTCCCAAATTACAATTTGGCCCTCAGACACAGCAATCAGTACAAGAACCAAACCAAAACACTAATGACCAAAATGGAAATCCAACATCTTTCTAAAAAACTGCTGGAAGAGTGACTCCAGCGTTCGTAAGTTCAACATGAAAACCTGTCTACAACAGAGAAATCTTTTTATGAACAGCTGTGCCTATAACAGTTGCTCTGCTGCAGATGTTTGGGCTGTATGTGTGGATGGACACCAGAAGATCACTTAGCGCTTGAGCAATGCTTCTGAAGGGGACTTATCTAGCCTTCTGACTTCCTGAGAACATAACCTCATGTCCCTGTCAAAAGACTACAGTACTTGCTTCTTCTTTTTTCTTCTACATGCCCTTTTTCTTTCACGTCATATCTTTTCAAATAATAAACCTGCAGACAAGAGCTGCTTTTGATTGTTTGTTCATTAGCTGCTCTGGGAGTTTTTTTCTTTTTTTTTCTTTTTTTTTTTTGCACCAAGGAACCAAATAAAAATCCTTTAAATAGACGTATAGCGGGATATAAACTAGATATAAACTCCTGCTAAACAAGACCATAACTAATGAATATATAGAGAATAAAGAATTGAAACAATATGTAATATATCAAACATGTATATAAGAATAGTAACCCAGTGTGATAATATGAGAAACATGGGATAATGTGCAATCATCAATGGAATAAAATGGAAATTTAACTTACTATTGTTATTATTCCACATTTCTTCCAGTTTGGGACTCAAAGGGGATTATAAGAGATTAAAAAACAAATAGTTAAAAATTAACAAAATAAAAACATTCAAAAGAGATTAAATGATCAAAAGAATTAAAATCAGTTAAAACATAAAGCATTAAACAAACACACACAGCCCAGCACAATTAGAAAAATCCAACACATTTTTTAGGTGGGACAGGTGTTATACAATAAATAATCAAATGCCTATCTAAACAGAAGAGTCTTTATTTGTCTGTGAAAGAAAGTAGAGATGGTGCCAGTCTAATTTGTCTGTGAAGAAAGTTCCACAGCCTAGGAGTAGCCACTGAGAAAGCTGCATCCATGTTCCCACCAGATGTACCAATGAGGGTGGCGGGACAGACAGAAGGGACTTTCCAGCAGATCTCAAAGCATGGGCAGGTTCATAAGGAAGAACACAGTCCTTCAAATAACCTGGACCTGAGCCATATAGGGCTGTGTAATCAGCACTTTGGATTGTGCCTGGAAATGGACCAGCAGCCAGTGGAGCTGTTGCAACAAGGGAGTTGTGTGTTCCCTGTAGTCAATCCCAGTCAGTTCTCTGGCAGCAGTTCTTTGGACCGGTTGAACTAACCTAACACTGTTCAGAGGCAGACCCATGTACAGTGTGTTACAGTAATCCAGCTAGGCTTGAAACTAAAGAATGTATTACTGTGGCTAGATCTGACATTCAAGAAATGGGCATAGCTGGTATACATGCTTTAACTGTACAAATGCACTCATAGCTGCTGCTGAAACCTTAGCTTCCAAGCTCAGGGTTGAAACCAGAAGCACACACAAACTGTGGACCTGTCTCCAGGGGGAATGTAAACCCATCCAGCACAGGCTGAATTGCTGTTCTCTGATCCGCCCTTCAGCTGACCAAGAGCACTTCTATTCAGATTAAATTTCACTTTGTTACCTTCATCCAATCCATTACTGATGACAAGCACTGGTTTAGGACCAAGACTGCTTCCTTGGATTGAGGTGGAAAGAAATAATAGCATTGGGTGTCATCTTTATACTCCTGGCACTAAACCCAAAATTTCTAACAACCTCTCCGAGAAGTTTCATATGTATGTTAAATAACATGAGGGACAGAACCAAGTTCTGAGAGATCTTTTTATATGAGTTCTTGTAAACAAATCATGTGCTATATAAGTTTCTTCAAGTTTTTTTTTCTGTTCAGGTCGTTAACATTCCAACAAAAATATTTGTAGTCAATATTTAGGCAGAGAATCAGAAAATTTTTTCCCAGAAGCATTCATCATTGAAAGATCCATGCATTCTTCTTGCTGCAATAATTGCACCTCCTTAGATTTCTCCTTGCCATCATCTTATCCCTCCCCTTCCAAATCTTTCTTAAACCTTTATAGAAATTCACATGCTTTGTGCACTGAATTCATTCAAATTCTCTGCTGATTAAAAGTAAGAATAATTCCTTCAAATGTATCCCATCTGAATGGAATCCTTTTTTGTTTAAGCTTCTCAGTCAGGAAAACATAGTCCCTTCTTCTACAACAAATCTGTATTAGGATGTTCTTTAAGAACAATAACACATTTCCCACCAGTTATCAATATTTTCAAAGTGTTGCTGAAAAATCTGATCCCTTGTTGATTTCTTGGTAAAATGAACTACATCATCCCTTGACACCTTTCTCAATCTGTCATAGCATGCATTTATTCTGTAGATATGGTCCCCCTCCATTGCCATGTCTAACACCTCTCATTCCCAAAATCTGCCAAGGCTATAATCATCTTCTCCTTAGTATCTTGATCAGAACTCTCCTCCACACCTTTAAATCTCAAACAGAATTATTTTTCTTTTAATTCTATCAAAGTCAAATTGTCTTGGTCTTTCTGCATTTCAACATTCATTAAGTTCGGTTTTTGACTCCAAGACCTGTACTTTCTCATTAACCTGCTTCATAGTAGAATAAAACACCTTTTAAATCCTTAATCTCATTGTTAAATTCTCTTATCAAATCCACTCTCATTTGAATCATCTCTTCTCTTATTAATTTAAGTTCATCCACCACTTTTAAAAAAGCATCAGGAGATCCAGCTCATAGCCAAAAAACAGTTGAAAATGGCTGATTTAGAAAACCAGTCTTTATATCTAGACGTTCAGCATATATTTTTCTTGCAGCTGCAATGCTGAGAAGTGTTGTAGTGTGTTTCATAATTGGAGCAAAAGTATGTTCATAATCTTCTCTAAATTCTTGTGAATTAGGCTTGCTTTGTACTTTCTGTACAATTTTTTCCTTCTGCATCATGCTTAATTTTGAAAAACCACTTGCATTCCACAACATTCTTTCCTTGTGATAGTACTGTGAGAGTCCAGGTTTTGTTCTTGTGTAAGGACTCAATTTCTTCTTCTGCAGCTTTTTTTCCATTTGTCTCTTTCATTTGCAGGCATCTTGTCTAATTCAGTGCCTGTGGATGGTTCTGGCACCTCTTCCAACTTTGCAAGATAGGAAAGATGCCTGGGTAGTTTTCCTTTATTAGATCTGTCTGAGCATCTCAGTTGCATCTCTGCATCTCATTCTGATGGGTTAGGTACCTTGACTGTCCTACACTGTCATAGTGGATTCCTCTTCCCATTCATTGGAAAGTAGAGTAGAAATTTCACTCTCCAACACTTCTTTGCCTGGCCTCTCACATCAAAATATAGTGCTCTGGATATAACAACTTTTCCATTATTTAGGCATAGGATTCTATTGCCTTTACATCCTGGGGCACAAATATACCCACTTTTGTTTTGTTTTCAAGCTTGGCTCTCTACTCTTTGGTATATATACATAAGCCTTGGACCCAGTACTCTCAGGTGTCACACACTTGGCCTTTATCCATTCCATAACTCATAAGTGTTGCCATTTTGGCTTTAGTTGGCCATCTATTTTGGAAGAAAGTTGCTAATGCAACTGCCTTTCCCAAACTCTTGAAGGCAATCCTGCATCTAGGATCATGCACTTTGCCATTTCCATTAAAGTACAATATTTTCTTTTCTGCTACTCCATTTTGCTTCGTGCTATATGGCACAGATGTCTCATGTTTAATGTCTTGCATTCTTAGAAATCATCTATTAAGTTGCTTGTGAATTCATCTCCATTACGTGTTCTAAGAATCAATGGCTTTCTGTTCAGTTTTGTTACTCGCTGCCGTCATAGGCCATGTCCACATGACAGGGTTGTGCCACTTTGAGGACAGGATAGCAGCAGTCAACTGGTCGTGATTCCACACAACATCATTGCTGGCCCACTGCCATCCCATCCCCAAGCATCGCACTCATGTGGTATTCGCAAAACAGAAAAAATCAACTTTGCACCTATGATTGTACATCGCTCCCATACTTACTGTCATGCAGAAGGGTGGGGAAGCCTGATGCAATGCTTCGTTCCATAGCACAGCATGGGAAATGCCTGGCTGTGCTGCAGAAAGAAGAATCGTGCTCCCTTTTGCAGGGAGCCGGTGAGGTGCAGAGGGGAGCGTTCCTCTCGCATTCCCTTCCCTGCCAGGATCACTCTGTGAGAGTGCACAAGGATGTCATTGTGCATAAATGGCCATAATCTTGCAGCTTTTCTAACACTTGGCTCTGTTCTTGGATTAAATAAGTGATTACATATATGCTGTAATCCTGAATAAAGGTAAAAAAAAATCTATTCCATCAATTGTTTTTGTTTTCAAGGGTCCAAAGACATCACCGTGAATTAATTATAGAGGGCCCTATGTCTCTCTGAGTCTGCTTGGGAAGTAGGGGTCTGGCCCCTTTTATCTACACACAGCAAACACACTTTATTACACCACAGCAGTCTTTCACATATGTCCCATCTTTATATGTCACAGTTTAAAGCAGTTTTCATGGTTGCACTATTTGGGAATCTTTGCACATTCAATTTTATAATCAAAAACATAAAGATCACTGCCTTCAGCAGTTGCTTGCATGATAAGTTTCCGTCATAGCAATAGCATGTATATTTCTATACCACTTATCAGCTAAGTGCTCTCTAAGCAATTTACAATCTATTAGCTAATTGCCCCCAACAAGCTGGGTATTCATTTTACTGACCTGTGAAAGGATGGAAGGCTGAGTCAACCTGGAGCCTGGCAGGATCGAACTCACAACCTTGCGGCTGCAGTACCGGCATTTAGCTACGGTGCCACCAGGGCTCCTTCAATACAAAGCACTTTTCTCCTTTAAAATGAATTTCACAACCCCTTTTGTGTTAGGGCTTTAACACATATTAGATTGGACCCCATGTCCAATGCATGCAAGACATTACTAAGAGTAAGTATCTTTGTGCTACCCAGTGGAATTTTGCAAAACAAATTTAACAGTTAGCAATTCCTGTTCCTTAAGCATTGCTGATCCTATCCTTACACATGGTTCTCAATATTTTCATTTATTTCTGAGAATACCTTGCTTCCATTCAAATATGAATTGGCTCCACTATCTAAAGTCCATATATCCATATTTTACCTGAGTCATTTTTAAAATCAGTTTTTCAATTCCAAATGTCTCTGTATGGAAGTAATCATCCATCTGACTGTGTCTCCTTCAGGGAAGCCTGTTTGGCCTGCTTAAATCACATTCTTCTCCCCTTGTTTCCTCTAGGTCTTGAACCATTATTCTTAAAGCAGTTAGTTTGTCTGTGACCTTTTTCTTTTCCCTCAGGGGAAATTTTTCACACCTGAAAAGAGGTTCCTGTTGCAATGCTGCATTTGTGTTTTGGTCCTTAAACTTGAATATGTTGAAGAAGGGAAATCTGCCCTTTTCTTTTCAGACTTAGCATTTTCTTGTCCCAGTAACTTGCTCATTAGAGTGTGCAGTTGCAGATTTCCTGTCTGTGCCTTAACAGCAGTCACCAAATTCTCAACATTTTTGGACAATCCCTTGAGAACGCATTCAGTGATTAATTCCTCATCTAACTCCAACTTCAGTTGTTCAGAAATGTCCTTTATATCAGACTAGCGTATTTACCCAGCGTTGCTTGGGATTTTATTTTCTCATAGGTAACACTTTTTAGAAATACCTTAGGAATTACTTTACCTTACTTAAGCAATTGGATGCGGTTGAAATACACAGGTTTGACATCCTGTGTCTCTAATTCTCCAAACTGTGTTGTCCAGTACTTGTAACTTTTTGCCATACTCCCCAATCCAGTCTGCATTCAGAGTTGTCAGCATACAGAGGTTCAGTTGTGAGGGAATACACTGTCCTCTTTCTTGCTGCTAGGCCTCATCTCCATAGCAACCAGCCTGAAGCCCAAGAGCACTCTGGCTGAGAATTCTAAGGGCCTCTCTAAACTGTCTACCCTAGGATTCCATAGGATCTTCACAGTCAGCCAATCATATGAGGTCTTCTCACCTCCCTGACACAGAAAAACTCACAAACTCTTATTTTTATATATTAGATAAGCATTCTCTGTCAGTTTGACCAGCTTCTATTCCACACAGATCAGTTGTTCTAACAAAGAAAGATGCTCATTAACTTCTGATTTCTGATGCATCTTTTGAAGAGATTCTTTGATTTAGCAGTCTTTTCATTTCTAACATACCTGTATGTCTGTTCATCAACAGCACTTGCTACAAGACAATGAGCCTCAAGGTCCTTGCTCTCCCACCCTGCAAGTCTGTCTTCATTTGTAGGCCTCTGATCCTTGCAACAAGCAAGAAGTTTGGCTCTTGATAGTTGCAGTTCACTTCTACAAATCAATGAAAAGAACGAGCACTGACACCAGTGGTTATAGGCAATAAACAAAACTTTGATAAGCCATTAGAAATAGAAAAGCTCTTCAATGGTGCTAGGCAAAGCTAAGCTAGAACAAGAAGAGGACCAAGTTAATTTTATTAGTGAAGGACCAAAAAGGAAGTGGAAAGAAGAGGTAGCATGATCCCCGAGAATATCGGTCTAAGAGAGGTTAGGATAGGTGGAAACATTAACCCTATCATTGCTGCTCTCTCTAAGACATATTGAACTCTTTAAACACTGAACATTGTTGCCCCTTCAGCACTGTAGATATAGCAGTAAATAGACTACATCTAGTACACCTTGGGCAAGGTGCTCTCAATGGCCTTCTACCTGAAAGAAGGAAAGCATAACACAGTTTGCTTGCTTGCCTCCTTGCTTCCTTGCTTGCTTGCTTATTTATTATCTCATCTTTCCCCTGACATGAGACTCAAGGCAATTTTCAACAACGTAAAAACAAGACAGAACTAAAAACATGATGATAAAAAAGTTAAAATGCAGTTAAATAATTAATCATGTAAACATAATTAATTATTAAACAGTATATAACCATCTTTAAAAACATAATCCTAAAGGTAGAGCACACATACACAACATAAAAAAGACCATCTCACAATCAATTAATGCTCAAATTTCTATTTAAAGAAGTGTCTTTATCTGCCAGTGGAAGGTGAACAGAGAAGAGGCCAGCCTAGCCTCCTGTAGAAGGAAATTCTATAGGCTGGAAGCAACTTCCAAGAAGACCCTCTCACATGTACTCCTCAGATGCACTTGTGATGGTAATGGGACCAAGAGGTCTAAGCTGTCTAAAGTTTCACAGGTCTTTGAATTCTGGCCAGAAACTGTTTCAGCAGTGGAGTTTCAACAATGGAACTATTTCAACAATGAAGTGATATGTTCCCTGTGATTGCTCCCAGTCAGCACTCTGGCCACAGCATTTGAACCCAACAAAGTTTCCAAACAGTTTCCAAAGTCATGCCCACAGAGAGTACATTACAGTATGTAATCAAAGCATATGTTATCACGGGCAGATCTGACATCTCCACAAATGGATCCAGGTGGCATACTTGTCTCAATTGTGCAAATGTGCTTCTGGCCACTGCTGAGACCTGGTTTGGGGTTGAAAGCAGAAGTACAATCTAGATGTGAGTTTGAGATATAAGGAGTAGTATAAACCCATCCAACTTTGTCACATCACTTCTGGTCCATATTTCCTGGCTTGTCCACATTTGGGGTGCAGTTTGCATTTTAGAAGTTTCACATTGACAGGTGGCTGCATATGCATCTGGAGAAAAAGACACACATTTCAAAAGTGTGCAAAACATTGCTTAAAAACACTGTGATCAATGGAGTAAAGCTGTATGTACATTTTTTTTAAATTGTATACATCTGAAAAAAAAATCCAGCAGAAGGGAATGGATTTTCTTCTATAACAAGGCAGGGGGACAAGGAGGATAGACAAATCTGGGCAGACATTTGATGCAGTTGAAGGAAAGTGAAGAAATACCCAAATGTTCACATCCATAATCCAGATCATGGATCTCTCATATCCCATCTTTTTGCTGTTATTTTCACTTGGGATTAAAACACTGCCATTTATGTTTTGGAAAACATGATATACGCTCTGCATATCAATCAATCAATTTATATCCCATATTTTCCCTCAAGATTATGACTCAAGGCAGCATACATGGCAGTCTTGATAGAAGATAAATGATCTATATGATGCAATTTTTTTTAAAAAAAACTGGCTGCTTATTTATTGTCTCCAAAAGAGGAACAAGCCTGAATGGGTCTAAAACCCCGAGATAACATATTGACCTGAATCCAATTGGTAAGCCCATATCACCTCTTATATGGTGAGCCAAAACATAAATAAATCCATTTCATTCAGTCAGTATGATCTAGGTTGGACTGCCAATAGAATTCAGGCCATTGATCGAGGACTCAACTAAAATGTTATAACATTCAACATGGTAGTTTAGTTCTGAATCAGTGTAGTAATCTTCATCCCAGTCTTTTTTTAAAAAAATTTCAGTTTGTTCATTTTCGGGACAGCAACTTTGCCATAAAACATTCCAAGGATTACAGATTTAGAGAAGTACATTTCTGATATCTTCCACATGTCAAATTTGATTTTTGAGCTTTGTGTTAGAGAAGCCACTAAATTCTATATATCTTTTGAACTTTTTGATATTTTAACTTTTTTTTATTACTGTGCATTGTCTTTAATGGGCAGACTTTCAGATTTTCTAATTGGATATACAATGAAACATGGCTGACCTCCTTTACTTTAGCTGTAAAGGCCAAGAAATCTCATGAGGTAATAGGGAAGGGAGGTTGTGCTTACTCCACTGTGGTTTATTTCCTTTTGTCAGCCAAGGTTACTAAACCACAAGAATAGCCTTTCTTGTGGTATTTTGGCACCTCAGTTCTCAGCCAAGATGAGGAAATGCAAAAGAATTTCCACATTACAGAGGAAAAGAAAGAATGCCAATTGAATTTATATGAAGTCTAAGATGATCCCTGTCCAGTTTTGGTGTGTGGAAACATACATAGCAGACATTTACTAATTCAAACCTTGTTTATTCATATAGGTATAAGAGAACCTGAACTAAGGAAAGAAATTCAGGAGTCGGGAAGACAAAGCTTTATTTTCTATACAACTTGGACCTGAAAGGAAGTTGGAAAGATTTGTTCCCTCTTCTCTACCTACCGGCAAAACCAGGCAAGAACTTAAATTTGCTATGACATTCCAGATCTGAGACTTTGCTGAAGAATCTCTTCCTCTCCCATGGTTTTACCATTAGACCTAGTGAGCCAGTGATTTTTGTTTACAAGAAACTATGCCTCTTTTACTAGATCTTCTAGTAAACCTTGGGGAATTCCATTGGCATTGGCATTACATTGACAGTGTATTCCATATTCTACTAGTGCTTAGGAGGTTCTGCTATATCCTAAAGCTCTCTCCATGACCAGTCATCAGATCTTCAGCACAGAACTGCCATCTGTGCCTTAAAGGTCCACTGCTAGATAGCTTCTACCAAAAAGAGGAGGCACTCTTCTAATTTTTTTTATACCTTTATGAACGTGTTTAATTTCCATCTCACTTTTCTCCAGTATGGGCCCTAAGGTGCCTGACAATATAAGTTGAAAGGGAATACAGCTAAAAGAAAGCATAGCACAAAGTTTAAAGACAATTCAATAAATATTTACATTAAAATTTTACAATTGAAAAAGCAGTTAAAACATAATAATGGTGATTAAAAAAAAACAAAGCACACCCCAATTAAGGAACACTGCTGCAACCTGAGCCAAGTTGAGGCCTCTTGCTAAGTTACTTAGATGTTCTGTTATGCCATACTGACTTAGGGTTTCCAGACTGATAACCGGACCAGGCTCCTGTACCTTTAATGGTTGTGCAGAAGATAGAATTTCTGCAGGTGTTACTTGTCACACAACCAGGTAACAGACAATATCTGGTGAAACTTCCTGCCATAGACAACCATTAAAGTTACAGAAGCTGTCTCCAGTTTTCATTCTGTCGACCTTGTGTGTGTGTGTGTGTGTGTGTGCGCACATATGTGCACATATCTTCAAGTTGTCTGCCAATTTATGGCAACCCCATGAATTTCATAAGGTTTTCTTAGGCAAGGAATACTTAGAAGTGGTGTTACCACAAAATCTGCCTTTCCCTCAGTTTATGAAGCCAATAAAAAAACAACTCAGAGAGATTGAGTAGAGTAAGAAGGCTTATTTAATTAGGTCAATTAAAATTACCATTAAAATTATCAATTGATCAATTGGACTGACATTTCTTTATACTAATTCTGTCAGTGATGAACATATTCTCCATTTGAAATTTATATTCTTCTTGTCCCTTCAAAATGCACATTATTGGTTAAATTTTTACACTGTCAGGCTGACATAGCCTTTTACTTATCTCTAGAGCTACATTGCTTGCAGTTCTTTCTCCTCAGAGTTAAAATCTTTATTTTCTAGCACAAGCCAGCCTGTAGCCCCTTGTTTTTCACTCCAGTGTCTCCTTATCTTTTTCCACCTCCTGCTAACAAAAAGGTTCCTTTTTACTGCTCAAAGTATGCTCCCAGTTATACTGTAACACCCATTATCTCGCTTAAAGGCACATATTCAATTGCTAACTTCATCTATTAGAAAAATACTGATTACTTAATTCATTTATTTATATTATGTGTTATCTGTGGTTTTGCCAGTTTCTTCCTCTGAAACATAGCCTGCAGCACCTACAAATTGTATAATAATGGGATGAGAAACTATTGCGCATTTTCAGCTACTGTTCACACATTTCTTTACCATTACCATTGGCCAAACTGCTAGTCCCAGTTAAAGTAGGCCAAGTGAATCAGTTGCTGCAGGTAATTTGGTTGTTTGCTTGTTTTCTATCATGCCATTCTCCTGACATGGGACCCAAGATGGCTTACAACAAAGATAAAACAAAATAAAAATTTTAAAAACTTGAAAATAAGAAAGTTAAAACAAGACAGCGTATTAAAATTAGTGGTACATCCACAATTATAAAAATGCCAATGAAAGCCAGCATGATGTAGTGGAGACCAGGGTTCAATTCTATGCTCAGCCATGGAAATCTACTGGGTGACCTTGGCTATGTCACATACTCTCAGCTCCAGAAAACCCTGTGATAGGGTTGTCTTAGGGTCACCATAAGTCTGAACTTGAAGGTACACAACAACATTAATTTAGGGCCTTTTCAGACTACATTATTATAGTGCTATTATTCCACTTTCAACATCCTACAGAATCCTGAGGTTTGCAGTTTAGGGAGGGGCATTTAGGATTCTCAGCCAGAGAATTCTTTGGGGTCAGTAAACTACAAACCCCAGAATTCCACAGGATGTTTAAAGTGGAATAATAGCACTGTAATAGTATGCTGTAGGAAGGTCCATACTAGGTATATTCTAGTTGTGCTTAGGAAACGGATTTAGGCTTCAGCTTTATAAGCATGGAATAATAGTAGGCCATCTAATTGTGCAACAGAGCTGAGAAAAGTTATTTGTTACCTGAGGAATTGTGAGAGTTGTCCCAAGTTCTATTATATAAAACTATGAAATAATATCATATGCATCAAGACACCTTATGCTAACCATATGACGGTGACATTCTTTGTGAACACAACAAAAGGAAGCATTTAATTCCATCTCAGAGCAAAGATACAGATCAAGTAATAAAAAGGGTTTAACTCTGTTTACTAAATATGATAACTCATATAGTGTAGCCAGCCTGGAACTACAAAACATGCATTTTAAACTGGTTTGCACACACAGTTTTTCTTCTGATCAGACAGGCCTCCATATATTTAGCCAATATTATAACATGCCTTAAATGTATGACTCCACTTGTCTCTTTTAACTTGTGCATAAACACTAAACAAAAACCAGTTCTAAGGATGGAAGAGATAACAATGTCATGTGTACGTTCTTTAAAAACATGTGCAGAAATACACCCTGTTGCATTTGGAGTCAAGGAGATATGAAGGTTAAAAAGCTGTCTGAACTTTCAGGTAAACCAATATGGCTGACTTTTTGACTTTCATCTGTTCCAAAGACAAAATAAAATGTCCAAATATTTTAAGCTTCCTGAATCTTATCATATTACTTTTCATCATTCATATTCTTTATGCAAAGCATTATGCTACATTGTTCCTGTAGCACATTTCAGTTGGTTATGCGGTTTGTGTCCTCCTCCTGTAACATCTATCTTTCATCAGTTCCTTATCAAAGGTCTTTTCCTATATTTTTCTCCATGGAATTTGAATGCTTATGATTATGCCTGGCTTTTCTTTTTATATTTGAAAGTTTAATACCAGAAGAGCAACATTGCAGGTTATCTGGCTATCTGAAGAGAATTTGTCGATCATCCTGCCTGCAATAGGAGCAGAAAACAGAATACTCAAGATTTCTGCTGAAATGAAGATTCAAGTTCTACAAGTTCAGATGCAAAACACCACAAGGCAGGATTATCCTGTTCTTTTGGAATCAGCTGATTATGGAGCCAATCCAATTGCAGAGAGTCTTGTCTTGATAATGTATGCTAACTAAAATAATCAACCAAGCAGTCTTTCAATAATTCATTTGAAACCGTATGGAAAGACACACTGGGCTAACCCCTTCATTTTCTCTATTTTACCTGTCTTCTCAAAGGAACTCTTGGTGCCATAATTTATTAATATTATTTTATAATGTAGTGTTATTGCCATTCTGGATTGTGTAAGTTTGCTAATGAATTGACAGTCATCATTTTAAAAAGTAAACACATTTTAAAAAGCTCAGCTACATTTCTCTGTCAGGCAACCCGGAGGAGGCAAACCTTTGGGATTGATTGATTGATTTAAGTATTTTTGTATTGCTTCTGAAGTAATGAACAAATAAAAACAATTAAAAGAATGCAGAGAATTAGCGGAAAAAATTAAAAATGCATGTATTAACATGATCTTTTAATATTCCTAAAAACCATCATAAAACCCAGTTTTAAAAACAGGAAAACCAGAGTTATTTCAAACATTAAATTCCCTGCAGAACAGCATTGTTTTACTGCCTGCCAGAAACTCAAAAATGATGGGACCAACCTAACTTCCCTGTGTAGAGAGTTCCACAGTCCAAGTAATGCAAAACTTCTGGCCTACTGCCCACTCTGTTTCAGATACTCGCACTTTCTCCAACTGTGGAATCCTCTGCATCTGGCCAGTGCTTGAACCTAGCTGTTCAACATCTGCATCCTCCAAATATCACTTGATATCCCACCAACCAGCCTGCTACATCAGGAGCACAAACAAGCCCCTAGAGCCCTAAGCCATTAATGGAGGACTGTGTAGCCCAGATTAGTCACTCTGCAGTCCTAATGCCACCCAGATGTTCTGCACAGAAAGTGTTGCCCGCCCTGGCTTTTCTGATTAACAGAGCTCTTTACTTTTCTCCTTGGGCCCCATCACCACACATCCACTGTCACCAGCAGCAAGTGCAGGAAAAGGGAAAGCTCAACATCTCTTCAGGAGAAGGGCTTAATATAAAATGTCAAATGGGACCTTTTTATAGGTAGTTAAAAGCCCTGGTGTATGTCATCTAACACACTTAGCTACATTGCCCCAATCAGTGGAATCTGTGGGAAGTCTGGGACCTTTCTGGCACACCATGCCAGGACAACAAAGGCTGTGTGTTCCTAGAACTTGACTGGATTAAGGATGCTGACATAACTGAAACTGTGAGATGCCCCCGATCCCATTCCCTCTTCTTTAGAAAAGAGTACTTATGCCTAATAGGCTCTGTATTTTCACATCACTGCTTAAGAACTTAGAATGCGTTCAGTTTGTCTTCTTGTTTGCTTGGAAGGCAGCTGCAGTGATTTTAAAACCACTGTGTATTATGTAAGCAACTCTTCAAGATGGGGGAGTGGTTACCTTTCTCCTTTTCCTGACAAGCAGGTTACATGTAATTTTGTTTTGAAATAGTTTTCTGTGTGATGACAAGGAAGCTGCTTCCAAGTTCCATCCTGTCAAAATGGGAAGAGCTCCAAACCAGAGAGCAAGAAAGGGTCAGAACTTGGAAAAGTTCTGGTCATACTGGCTAGAGGAGTCTGGGAGTTGTAGTTAAAACAAAACAATAAAACAAACCCATTCTCTTATAGGGACATATTACTTCCCACACTGGGAATATCTGAACCAGTTTTCTCTTTACTTCTCCCACACATACATAAAAATAACAATAGCAGTATAATGTAATGGAAAACTTCAGCCAAAAATGATGGCTGCAAGCAGTGTACACCAGGCATGTTAACTTCACATTTCATTGATCTTAAGCCTCTTCATATTTTTGTGATATACCATGCAGCACAAAGTCTCCAGGCAATTGTAGTGGCTCACAGTTTCCAAAGCAGTTACAGACAGCTGCATCTCTTCCCCATTCCAGTTGTCTTCCCATTTTATTCCTTCAGTCATAACAAAAGCCATTTCTGCATTAGACTGTTATAGCGCTGTGATTCCGCTTTCAACATCCTATGGAATCCTGGGGTTTGCCGTTTCGGGAGGGGCCAGCTGGAATCATAGCGCAAAACAGTTTGGTGCGGAAATGGCCAAAGACACTGCCATTTAGCCATATCTGTGGCAATGTAGTTCCCATCCGTGAATGATTTCTTTGTAAACAACAAACTTAGAAACAGTGGGGCTTTGCCCTAAGGTGAGCTGAGTGACTTGGTGGCAGATATTTTCACATCCCTTTGACCCTTCCTTTATGTATTTGTGGGACCCCAGAAATTGAGGATTTGCCTCATTATTTGTTCTTTTGTCCACTATATTCTGGACCAAGAACTAAATTTTGGGGAGCTGTTCTGTCTTGTTTATGTGTGAATACAGTTTCAGAAAAAAATCTTCTATCTCCTGTCTGACAGACTCTATGGTAACCCAAAAGGTTACCTCAAAGAAAATTAGGGCAAGATTTATTACTGATATTTATATTTATTACTGATTGAGCAAGATTTATTACTGATTTATTACTGATATTGTAGTTGATTGCTTTGGAGATGCCCTGCCCTAATTTTAGAATTCCTGTTCATATTTAATGTGTTTTAATTGTATTGGATGCCTCTTTTTTTAAATAATATGTAAGATTTATAGACTATTTATTTTATGTTGTATTTTTATACTGTTGCATTTTGATAGTCTATCTATTAACTTTATATGCAAACGGCCTATAGTCTAAGCATTAATAAATTACTAGTAGTAGTAGTACTACCAGAATAGCTATGTCTTTCTCAGAGAGCAAAGCCCTATGCAACAAGATGACTGAAAGGGACACCTGGAAGGCATGGCATCTTTCTAAATCAGAAGCCACTACAGCCATTCATTCGTCATTCATTCATTTATAAGCCTCCCTTGGGAGGCTTAGGTCATTTCTGCACTGCAGTCTTATAGTGCAATTATTCCACTTTCAACATCCTATGGAATCCCAGGGTTTGCAGTTTAGAGAGGGGCCAGCTGGCCCCTCCCTAAACTGCAAACCCCAGGATTCCATAGGATGTTGAAAATGGAATAATAGCACAATAACAGGCTAGTGTGGAAATGGCCTTAGTTTTATTTGATGCTTTGCTTAGGCAATCCATGTAAGGCATGGGGATTTCATGGATTTTTTGTAAAAAATATGTTCTTTTATATATTAACATAATTTGGTTTTCAACCCTGAGAGCCAGGGTTCGATTCCCCCCTCAGCCATGGAAACCCCACTGGGTGACCTTGGGCATGTCACACACTCTCAGCCCTAGAAATCCCTGTCGTAGGTTTACTTTAGGGTCACCATAAATTACAAATATCTTGAAGGCACACAACGATGACAGCAACAACAAATTTGGTTTGGTATGTATTGAGTAAAAGAGATAATCAGGTAAAAAGCTGATGGGAGGGGTGAACAAATAGAAGGTGAGTAAGAAGTGATTGGTTGAACTTTTGAAGGGGTTTGAAAAAGGATGGTAGTTGACAATTGGATTGGAGTTGAGAGTTGAGATTGGTGTGAAATGTGGGATTAATGAGGGAGAATTACTGTTAAGAGAGTTAGTCAGATTTGTAATTAACAAATAGCGTTTGAGAGTCTGAGTTAATAGTTTTTTCAGTGAAAGTGTGAATGAGAGTGATACTTTGTTTTAAGGATGTTAAATTGTGGCTCTCTTTTGTTATGTTCACCTTCTGTTAATAAAGTATTGTTTTTGTTTATCATATGCCTTTACCAGGAATCAGATAGATAGATAGATAGATAGATAGATAGATAGATAGATAGATAGATAGATAGATAGATAGATAGACAGACAGACAGACAGATAGACAGACAGACAGACAGGATTCAGACACAATGTCTGTGGTGGCAACAGAGGATAAAGAGATTTGGTGTCCAGTGGGGATAGAGGTGGCATAATATACCACACAGGAACTTTAAGGGCTTCTAGTAAGTCCCCACAGTGGTGACCATAGCAGTGGGACAGGAGGTCTTTACATTGGTGGCAGAGGTGGGGATAATGGAAAGCTCAATTGGTGTTAACAATGAGATTAGTGGAAGTCTTCACATATGGTGGCAGTAGTGAGTCAAGCAGAACCTTATATCTGGTGTGGAAAGTGGTAGAACAAGGGGCAGGAGCTTCATGGGTGTATAGATCCTTACTGTGGGCATGGAATTTTAAAGCTGTTTTAGGAAAGAGGAATAGGAAACAATGTCACATTTCCCCCCTGCTCCTCCTCCTCCCCACATCAGATAACATTGGACCATTGTGAAGCAGGAATGCCATAACATATTGAGGCAGAGGTTTATTGCATCATTACCAGCTCTACCATGAGGCAGCTCCCTGTAATGTTGCTACAAAGCACAATGCCCACACAACTGTACCAAAAGGCATTTCAACTGAAGAAATTACAGAGAAAACAACAGCTTTACTGTGTAACCAAAGAAATGAGAACAAATTGATATTAAAAAAAAAAAGAAATGTATACAGAAAGATGATCAGTATGATGTCATCTCTCTAAAGAAATTACTTGGCACAGGAAAGAAGAGGCGGCAACAATGCACACAATTCTCAGTCATAGCTGAGTGGATCTTGCTGCTAATTATTCTGCAGCTGTCTAACAGAGAGTATGGGAATGCTGACAAGCCACTTGACTTGCATGTCCACAAAACAGCCATATCTGATATCATTTCTCAAAAATTTGGGGCGATACAAGCACTTTTTTTTTTTTGGGCAGATTTTCTTTGGCTGGCAAGAAAACACAAGCAATGCCATCCTGTCTCTTCTGTGGACCACTTGAAAGCAAGATAGATTGCTATTCCAGCCAGCAGAACAGAGCATTAAAGGACAGGTATGTTCTCAGAACGTACAATTGGTCGATGACACTGGAATACAAATTAATTGTCAAATTATTCTTGATGTGTCAAATGTGCACCCTGATGGCATGTCAAAGTCTTTATGTTTTGAGGAGATAGGTTGTGCTTACAACAACATAACTTGGAGAGAGTCACTGGGACACAATGTGGAGGAAGACCATCTCTATTTTGCTCCCCACCCATGTGGAATGATCTTCCCCTTGAAGTGTGGTAGGCTGTCAGTGCAGGGTGTATCTATTACCCACTAAAAACTTCCTTGCTTCCTTAGGCATTTTATTTCCCTGATGGATAATATTTATCAGTTAGCTTTGATTTTTCATTAATTTTAAAAGGATTTTATTGTTTTGTTGCTTTAAACTATTGGTTTCATTACATCAGTTTTTATTGTAAACTAATCAAAAGCAGTAAATAAATAAATGCATATTAGAGTATTCACATTTTCTTTCTTGATCTAATCAGCATGGCATCCCTGTAAGATGGGTGTTTGGCGTTATTCCTCTATTGAAGGGAGGCCTTATATTTAGGATGGCATGTTCTTAGTGACATATCCCGTGCAATACTAGCATACAGTTGGCCCTCCATTTCCGTAGATTCTATTCCTCTTCTATTCTCCCAGTAGGAGATCATTTGAATTCAACCAACTATGGCTTGAAAATATCACCCCCCCCCAAAAAAAATCCAAAAAGCAAACTTTGATTTTTGCCATTTTACAGAATTTACTACACTACTATACATAATGGGACTTGGGCATCCATGAATTTTGCTATCCACTGGGGTCCTGAAACCAAACCTTAGCAGATACAATGGGCCCATTGTATGTCCTTTTCGTTATTGTTGTGCTTTATCAGATGAGATAGGTAAATTGCAGGATAATAGCATTTGGAAAGCATTTCTTTTACTAAGGAGGTCATTAATGGATCCATTAATGACTGTCATGTGCAGACTAACATGCTTTTCCAAGGAAACACTCAGACTTTTAGCAGCGGTGTTTAATTAGGAATTGGCAAGCAACATAGCAGCTTTCAGTATGGCGTATGTTGTATGGTAACAAACTTTAATGTCTTGCAATACAAATTCAGGCATGAATGATATTAATTGGTGGAAGTCTAAATGTCACCTCACTCCACCAGACTCAGAAGTTTCCCAAGCATTCTGTTGTTTACATACTTTCATCATGAGAACTTAGTTCCTGCATTCTAATTTTGTCCAACCTGGTTGTTCTCACAACACATTCCTGTTGGTATCACCTTCCCCTTCTCTGATCCTTCCTCTCTGGGCACCAGCTGTCACCAGATCATCTCCACAGGAACCTGGAGCCCTTTAACCCATACTCAGATACAAGCAGCACACAAGTGACATTTGATGCATTGTTGCAAACAGCAATTAGCAATGGACACACTGTAGTATTAGCTGTCTCTAATCCTTTTCACCTACTGCCTAAGCTAAATCTATTCTCTCTATTATCATGACAGGAAGCGAGTCTCCTGACAATGACCTCCTTTGTTAAAGAAACACTTTTCAAATGGTCTCCTACTGGGAGAACAACAGAAGAGGAATAAGGTCATGTGATAAGTCCCAGCCAACGATCCTATTATCGTGCTGTACTTGTGATTTACCTACCTTATGTGATAAAGTCCATTGTGGAGGAAGGAATTTAGCACCTCCTTGGACAACAAACCCCATCCCCTTAAAACCTACCTATCTTTTCTGTTGCTGCTCCCCCAGCCATGACCAATGGGGGAGAGACCTAGAATCAGCTGACTATGTATCTATAGTCAGATGCATGACAATGAGGGGCTCCTCTGAGACCTCCTGGAGATCCTCAGACACCATGAATTATGACAGGAGGTTAGCATATCTGGCTATAGGTACATATCTAGATGCTTCCTGGCTGCCTTCACTCTCCACCAGCCACTACATAACCACATCTGGTGGGTGGGAAAAAGCAAGAGATAGGTAGGTTTTAAAGGAGGGAAGAAGGGAGGTGAGGCATATTTATACCTGATGATGACATATGCTTAGTAAGCTCATGTCAGGAAGACTTGAACAAGGGATATTTTGATTCACTAATGAGGATGCCATGTCACCATATTTCATGCACTTATAGGAAAGAAATAAAATAATTGTGCTACTTTGGTTTCCCAATGCAAATCCACGAGGGAGGGTGAAAATTTGGATTTCTAAATTTCAGTTCCGGTTTAGATCTCAACCAATTCATATCAGAAGCAATCCAGGACCCCAACTGGATTCCAAACAGAATTAGGGCACCTTGCACAGCCTTGTTTTTAAGTTCTGTGTTATGGATTCACTGATTGTCATTTGGACCAACAACCTCCAGTCTCCACATTTCTCTACTGTAAAATTTTCCCCTTTGCCTTTTAAATGCTTGATTTCTTTATGCTGTGCTGCCCCATGTATGTTTTTCACACGGCTTCACGCACAACCTGACTGAGCCTACCTACTTGAACTATGAACTATTAATTTTTTTCTGCTTGGAATGTAACTGGAGTCTGGATTGTATTACACTGATTTGTGTTGTCTTGCTAGTATGTATGGAATCACTGCATGGTAGCAGGGGGCTTTGGAAGCATGTGGAATAGCTGTACACTTTGCAATCTAAGTCTCAAATGAGTGGAACATTTTCCATGGACTCTGCTCTTTTACCATTAAGCTCTGGAGAATCTAGCTTGTGCTCTGGATCAACTTCCAAGCTTTTTCATTTTTTTAATCACAGAAACCCCTGTAATGATTCATCTTTTTTTTTTCAAATTTTCCAGAAATTGTAGCCAAATACCATCAATCCCCATGCACGTTTATATGATATGTTTTATAACTTCTTCATATGTTTCAGAGCTCTTAGCATAAATTATTGTAAGTTATTCAAAAGCAGTTTTAAATAAAAAGGTCTGATGCTTTGGTAGGTCTCTAGTGCATCACAAGAGATTCATCCCATACTTCTCTAAAGAAACCAGTTTTAAATTACCAACCTGCACCAACAGTTATGAACTTCACAGCAAAAGTTCAAGAGGTGTAGATCAAATGTAATATAAATATAATCATATTTCCAAATAAAAACCCTTCATCTGCAGCCAAAAGGTTTGATGAATATTGTTTGGCCACATTGCAGAACTCTATAGGCCAGCGAGGAATAAAGAATTTACTCACGCCATATTTCCACTGAAAAACAATAGAGCTCTCTACTTCATCTTGCAGTGGTTCCAATCTTACTCTCAGGCGGGTTCCAGATAGTTGTGCTTAGGGATAGCTGCTCCTCAAAAAAAGGAGCTGTTACATGGCATGCCATGAGGTGCCATTCTATCCCCAATGCTTTTTAACATCTACGTGAAACTGCTGGGAGAGATTATCCAGAGCCATAGGACAGAATGCTATCAGTATGGTGATGACACCCAAATATACTTCTCCATGCCTTCAAAAACAGCTTCTGCTAAGGACAGCATGTCTCCTGTGAATGAATGCTTGAAGGAGGTAATGGGTTGGATGAAGAAAAACACCTTGAAACTGAATCCAGACAAGACAGAGGTGCTTACTATTAAGAGTCCTAATCTGGGGCTAGAGGACTGTATTCACAGTTTGAGAGTGCTCTTGGATCTGCCCCTCCAAATGTCAACTTAGATAGATGGGTCAGGAGTGCTTTTTATCAGCTTTGGCTGATATGCCAACTGCGCCCATTCCTAGAACTGGATGACCTAAAGATGATCGTGCACACACTGGTAACCTCAAGGTTGGACTTCTGCAATGCACTGTACAGTGGGCTACCTTTGTATAAAGTTCAGAAGCTCCAGCTGGTTCAAAATATGGCAGCCAGATTGGTTACAGGTACATCAAGGAGTGAACATATCACACCAATATTAGAATCACTCCACTGGCTGCCAATTAGTTTCCGGGCAAAGTACAAAGTGTTGGTTATTACCTTTAACGCCCTACATGGTTTGGGTCCAAGTTACCTGCAGGATGACCTCCCCCAACACAATCTGTCCCATACACTCAGGTCCTCTGGGGGCCATTTACTTAAACCAGTCAAGACCAAATTGGCAGTAGTCACCCATAGGATGGTTTCATCAGCTGCCCCTACACTGTGAAATGACCTCCCGGAAGGGATTTGACAGCAACATACACTGTCCAAATTCAAAAAAATGTACATTCAGGAAGCATGTGGTTGATGAAATAAGCCTTTGGCAGTGACACCTTCTACTAAACATAACCATATAACATACATGAAAACTATGCAAAGAGAACATCAGCAAGACACACAGTATTTAACTATACACTATTTTATTTGGACTCCAAAGGTGACATGAAACAGAATTTTTTATTTATTGCTACATAAATTACTGGGCTGCTATCATTCTACATAGATTACTGGGCCACTATCATTCACACACACCTATCAAAATACTTATTGGAACTTCCAGTAACCATACTCCATGTACTCCATTACAGCATTCTCCAAAATCCTTTATTAGGCAGGGGAATGATACTTCTGCTTCAAAGTGGAACCAACAGGTACCCATAGCTTGGTCATGAGACTAATGCAAAGGCCAGCATATACATTCCTTATGTTGGCAGTTTCTTCTTATGCCATGCTGGAGTCTGGAGACATTCCTGCGTATATGCAAATGAACAGAGAATGTTTAAAAGGGAAAAAGTAATAAGCAAAGAAGTCAAAAAGTTTATATTACTCAGGGTGGTGTATGACTCTCTTCTACAAATGTGTCTTATACATTTGTACAGTTTCATACAGCAGTCATTGGACAGTTTTGACCAAAGCAGAAAGTCTGTATTCATTTCAAGATGGAAGAAGCAGAGGTGCACAGATGGTTCCATTCCACATGGATATGAAGTCCACGTGGCTCTGCATTTGGTTGTGCATTAGGTAGCACATTTGGTGTCTTGGTTCACTTATGAAACATCACCATTCAAAACAACAGTTGGGTAACACAATTAATGTGTTAACTCTCCATATTCTATGCAGCCCTTTAGAATCTTAGCTATCATATTTGACTACTCTGGCTCAAACTGTAATATCAGTTTCCACAAGGTTCTGTACATGTGTGTTTAACATTAAGGGCACCAAAGTTAACTGCATCATAGGAACATACAGAAAAGTTATTTAATGTTAAGCTTTCACTGTTACTGACATCCTTGTTTATTTGTATGCTAACAACACATGGATAACCCAACCAACTAAACTTTGATTTAGTGTCATCCCCATTTAGCTCATTTAGTTCAATTCTGTCCAGAGAATATTTTATGTAGCTGCTTTCCTCCATTCAGATCTAAAACTTTTTCTTGTTCTCAACTACTTTGGTTTGGAGATTTCCAACCATTTTTCTGTCATGGGTTAGTTTGCAACAGTTTCCAAGAGTTAGCATGCTATGGTCCATTTACCATATTCGCTGGCATGTAAGACGCACCAGCGAATAAGATGTGCCCCATTTATACACCGGCAAATACTATTTGCCAGCATATAAGATGCACTGGGGTATAAGACGCACCACATTTTCAAACAGTATTTCTTGGGCAAAAAAAAAATGAGTCTTATACGCCAGCAAATAGGGTAAATGTCACTGTCAGCACCAGGATATTATATGTTTGGACTACAACTTCCAAAATTCCCCAGCCACCATGGCTAATAACTTTTCCAAGCTCTAAAAAGTAACTTTTAAATATTTTTCCACGCTCTGATCAGCACACTTCTGCTATCATTTTGGAACAAGAGAAAACTCTGGTGAAAGAAAACAAAACAATACACACTGCAGCAAAAGTTCATTATTGCAGACTCACTAGTAATCAGTAACTTACAATATTTTATGCTTTCATAGTTTTAAAAAACTCCTTACGATACAAAGGAGCAAAATGCATAAGGCAAAGAAGCTATGATACCAGTTTCTGGATAATATGCCTGCATGAAGTACCATTAAGTCTTGATGATTTTCTCCTGGCAGAAAGGATAATGAGAACCCATGAACAGCACACCATGTAAAGGAAGGATTGGCAATTGCACAAGGCCAGAAGCCATTTTTCAGCCCTGCATACCTTGTTCCATACCAGTGCATTGCTGTACACTAGAAATGATGTCATATCACTCCTAGCCACCATTATTTAGTCCAGGCCAGTTACTCATTCATCCATGCCAATGGGATGCTCCGTTGAATATATGGCTTTTGAAACATTTAACTCCTTCCCAAAATGAGTTGCCAAGAAGAGGATAGGTTGACCTTATATTACATGGACAATTTCTTACTGGCAAAACCTTCCAGCTCTGGGAAATATTCGTGGCTCCTGCAGGAATTCCAGGCCTCTGCTCAAGAATCAGGAATTTGTCTGGTGCAGAACAAAAACAAAGCTCTGGCAACTAGACTCACGTACGTGGTCAATAACCTAACTCCATGGCTCCCACTTCCCAATTGCTGGCAGACAAACTTAATATATACCACCCAATTTGGCAGGGACAGTACCAATTAATTCTCTGCTACTTTGTTTTTCCATGAGCTTTTAAAATGTTCCCAATTGTCTCTCCTGTTCCCACTTTCCCCTCTTGTCCTCAGCTTACTTTAATTACTGCAAACTCAGTTCAAAGTCCAAAAGTAGTTTGCTCTCAATTAATATGGATCAAGACTATCTGAAAGAGCCTATGTCCATATATGACCCACCCAGTATTTAAGACAGGATAGGATAGGAGGCTTTCTCTGGGTACCACTACAATCACAGGCATATTTGGTGAAGACTTCTCAGCGGCAATTCCCAAGTTGTGGAACTCGCCTCCATGAAAAATTCCTTTTTCACTTAAGCAGCACTTGGGCCCTTTCTGCACTAGACTATTATAGTGCTATTATTCCACTTTCAACATCCTATGGAATCCTAGGGTTTGCAGTTTAGAGAGGGGCCGTAGAGGCCCCTCCTTAAACTGCAAACCCCTGGATTCTATAGGATGTCGAAAGTGGAATAATAGTACTCCAACAGTCTTGTGCAAAAATGGTCTTGATTTTTAATTTGTTACAACAGTCACCATGACTGTTGCTACTGTTTGTTTTAGTGGACGATGTTGTCTTTTCATTTTATTATGTTTTAAATTCTTAACTTGTGTGTTCTTAACTTGTTTTAAATAGAACTTTGGTTTAATTATTTTTTTAACTTTGGTATTTATAGTTTAAATTGTTCTTTGTTTTAGATGGTTTTGAGCCTCCTAGAATCCCATGCAGGGAAAGGTGGGATATAAATTAAATACATAAACTCAGGAGGGGAGAAAGAAGAAGGGGGCAAAATCTTGTGCTTCCCAGTAAATGTAGGTGAAAGCAAACTGCTCCAGCTTTTCCCGGTTTGTGTGTTCTTCCTCATTAATAACTTTTTCCATCCTGATCACACTCCAAAGTTTCTTGGCCCTCACATGACCTGTTTTCCATCTGTGAAATGTTGGAGGATATGACTAAATGCACTGCATCACTTACTTCAGCAAGAGAGTCTTCTACATCAAATGCACCCTCTGTGAGTTACAGGTGCTCTTTGCTCATGTCAGTTTCACAAGTAAGTAAGTAAGCTGGCTCCCCGGCCAAGGATTCTACACACTCACACTTGTCACTGCTACCCCCAAGATTCCCTCTCAACCAGTGGCAGAGCTTGGAGCGTGTGGAGGGGGGGCGAGAGGGGCGGGACTATGGTGCAAGGGGCATGATCACTGTGTGTGGGGGCGTGGCCACGGTGTGCGGGGCATGGCAAGGGCACATGGGGGCATGGCTATGGGCTGGGATGCCCCAGAAACATTGCTGCCTGGGGCAAATCATCCCCCTGCTCCCATGTCTCTACGCAACTGCTCTCAACACTATAACATTAGGATCATTTGGGTAATGAAAATAGACCTCAGCCTCTGACTGTCCTTTCCCAAATTCCACAAAGTTTTCATTTGGCAGGAGCCAATTCCTTCAAAAGAACCAGCATAGTGTAGTGTTTTGAGCATTGGGCTACAACTTTGGAGAACAGTGCTCAAATGCCCACTCAGCCATGGAAACCAAGTGGATGACTTTGGGCAAATCACATTCTCTTAGCCTCAGAGGAAGGCAAGGGCAAACCCCCTCTGAACAAATCTTGCCAAGAAAATCCTGTGATAGGTTCACCATAAGTCGGAAATGACTTGAAGGCACACAACAACAACAACAACAACAACAAATTACTATAAAGTGAGCAACAAATTCATAGGTAAACTTTGGTGGTTCAAATCCACACATCTTCTATAGCATGGACTGCTTTAGGACAATGTAAGGAACTGATTTCAGTTGTCCCCTCCCCAAAGTTAAGTGGCCTCATGGAAGCCGATAGTACACATGAGGTGTCTTCACACAGATCACCAAACGTAGACTAGTACTGTGCAAGAGGATCAGTAGAGTGAGGCTATTGCCTTTTTATAATCAGGACAGCAAGTCATTGAATGATGTTTAGCTGCATCTCAACTCACACTGGAGTATTCAACAGTCATTCATGATGCAGAAAGCAGACCTCTTGGTGGCAGATGAAGATACAGATGTGAATTGGCTCTTCAGCTAGCTTTTTGGTTCCTAGTTCCTTTTCTCATCCTCCCCCCACACACACACACACAATTTCAATAAGCAGCTTGGATAATGCATAATATTTTAGCCGTTCACTCATTTAACTTCCGGTCTTTTGTAATCAATTGCTACCTGCCATAGAAGAGAGTTCTACTCACTGTCTTCTATTAGATGCTAATAATTCTATGTAGCCCAGGGCAATGGCAAGAGTAAATTCATCAGTCCTCTCATTTCTGACTTTTTTTCCCCAAACTACAGCCAATAGTTCAAATCTGAATTGTTAGTGGAGGTTTTCTACTTTCTCCTCTGGCAATAAAATCACATTTTCCTCCTTATCATGAATGTCGGCAATTCTTAGTCCTTGAACAGCAACGGAAATCAAATGTTCATTTGGAAATTTTCCAGTATGAAATGCAAACACCAATATTTTAAATGCAAAAAGGTTTGCTCTTTTCAAAGGTTTGAAGCCATTTTTATTTAAGAACTCAGATTATAATGACTGTTGTCCATCAACACAGAATGACTTTCTTGCCAGGGATCTTTATTGTTTCTTTCTTATTACATGGTATAACAGTTCTTTGGTACTCATTTCCTGAAGAAGATTACTTTTCAGTATCAAGCTTCGCTAAAGGGCCTTTTTTCCAAGCCAAGATCTGGAAACCTGTATTGCAGCAGAGCAGGGCAGCTTTCCAGTCATTGCAGACGGCACAGAAAAATATGGTGTCTGCTGTAACTCTTCTTTCTTTTCATATTTACTGCTGTTTATGATCACAAGCTGTACTTACCTAAAGAATCATCAAGGGTTGTTTGCAATGAAACACAAAACCAAGAAAGACTTGGCTGGTTTGGAGTTTCATTTACAAAATCAAATTGCAGCCAGGTTTTTTTTTCCTCCAAAGGTTTGCAGCCCCTTTGGAGTAAACGTCAGCCCAGTTTTGAGTGAACTTGAGCAGATTTATGGATTTTACACTGAAATAAGAGATGGCTTAAATAAACACCCAGGTTTCTTTCAAAGAATCTGGATCCATAATGGGCTGAGAGGGACTGTTGTAAATTACAAGAAAGGGACTTAACAAGATATTAGCTTCAGATTTGATAGTATAGCTATCACACAAGCTATTCTTGTAACACCTCTGCACAAAAAGGCAGAAATCAAAGTGAGCCTAGAAAGAATATAATATCAGGGGTTTAGCAGGTCTAGTTCAGGCAAACAGCAGAAGAGGAGGTAAAACTGTTCCTGTGCTATGCCACTTTAGACCACTGGTTGCCCCAAGCGGGGGGAGCCTCTCTGCTCATATCAGTCAGGCATAACACGGGCAGGGGAGTATAATAAAGCCTTTGCCCTAACATGTTTTTGTTCTACATGAAGTATTTCATATAGAACAGACAATCATGCTCCCCGTCATCCACAGCCTTAAGTGGAAAGTGTCATATTTTGCTGTTGCAAACTTTGAAGCAAAGCTTGAGAGGGTTCCTTTTGGGAAGCACAACTCACACAGGAGGATTCTAGGAGCAAAAAGAGTAACTTTTCCAAGTTTTGCACATGAGTGAAAATGTGTCAAATAAGCTTTACTTAACAGTATGGAACTATAGAACTCAAAATGGGACTTAAAATGGCCTCACCCCAATGTAACTGGTCGTACCATTACGCAGAGTGAGGCAGCAACCCCAAGCATCACATGGGGGGCTTCTCTCTCTCTCTCTCTCTGTCTCTCATTCTCTCTGTCACTCTATGTCAGATGCTCCCCTGGTGTTGTTTCATGTCCTCCCCCTGCCACATTAGCTGTAAACCCCAGAGGGGCCCCTGCTGCTGCCACTACCTAAGGGTGGAAAGAGAAAGGGAAAGAAGCAATTCAGATAATGAAGAAGCAGCTGATCTCAACTCAGAAGATGAAGAAAAAGAGCTCATGAATGGAGTATACCCCCTTTTCCTTCCCCCAGAGTCCAGGGTAGCTGCTTCTTTTAATTTATGGTATTTATTTAGCTTTTATTTGTCTTTATCTTCATTGTTTGAATTTCCTACTCCTCCTACACCTCCCCACCAGCAAGCAGCAGTAGAAGGACCTGGGCGTCACAGCTGTGAAGGCCCTTTCTCATAATGCATCCCAGGCAAGCATACCCCAGATTAGGCTTGCCAGCTGTCCATTATTATAAGGGATGTGTCTTATTTGAAGGCTGAAAAGTTTACCCCTTTATAGGGCTGGCAGGTGTCCCTTAATATAAGAGACATCCCCTGTTTGAAGTTTGGAACACTTTTTCTTTTCTGTAGACTGAACGAAATGCTGAAAGAAAAAAACCCTCTATTTTAGGATGTGGGCCTTGCAAAAAGGCATAAATCCATGCATCATGTAACTTATAAATGTGGATAATATGTTAATTTTATAGAGAACTACATCGCTAAGTTAATTGAAATGGATATTTTAATTTGGTGTTTAGGTATGTGCTGGAGTTCTGCAAGTGTGTGGCTATCCTGAGTGCCAGAGTAACTCAGGCCCTTTCCGCAACTCACCTTTTCTCAGCGCTGGGGTGTGGGGATCGCATGAGCAGTTTCTGGCGAAAGGCTCTCGCATCCCCGTTGCTTCAGCTCTGCAGCTGCTTCCCGGTTGCACGAGAGCCCCACCTCTTCCTTCTGCAGTGCAGCCTGGGAGTTTCCCAGGCTGCGCTGGGGCAGGAAGCGCGAGCACCGCGGCTCTAGAGCTCCACACGCCAGGTAAGTGTGCATGGGGCCCCGGAGCAATGCGCAATTGGGCACCATTTTTGGCTCAGAGCAGAAAATGAAAAAGTGCATGAGCAGTGCCTGCCAGGCCCTGGAGCATCCTGTGAATGTGAGTGCGTCATGTGGACCGCTCCACATTCGCATGACGCTTGAGGGGCCCTTTTGCATAGCAAATGCTGTGCAAAAAGGGCCCTAGAAACAGGTTGGCAGGCAACCAGAAAAGCTGCTCAGGAGAAAAACCCAGCTGCTAAGTGTGAGAGAGGGGCTGGAGGCTTGAGAGGAGAATATATAAAAAGGCACACACTGATTGTCTTTGGCAGTCCTTCAGTGAGTATTTCAGCCAGAGAGAGCTCTCGAATAAAGTTCCTCAGTCAGCCAAGGGGATTGTCTGAGTGGGAGGGTTTGTTTCTCAGGGAAAGCCTAAAGAGAGTCAGAAGAGAAATCAAACTATTATAAAATCTGGTCAGAAAGTATGACCTAGATTTCAGGGTGATAGTGCAGCCAAAGGGCTGTTTGTGATACTGGTGCTTATATGAGGGTTTCAAGATGTCAGGAAATGGTCTAGAAGAATTTCGAAGAACTATATTAGCTTTGATCTGTATATGAACTCCAATTCTTTGTTCTGATTGTTATTTTAATAAAGATTATAGTTTATTTTTATAAATTTTGACTCCACTGAGTAATATACAGTATTTAAAACTCAAACAGAAAACACGCTACCATAAGTCTCTAAAGGAGTTCCAAATAACCATTGAAACATCTCACTCTTTACTCAGAAGCACTGTTTAAAGGGGAAGGCAGAGGTCTGTGTATGATTTGTCAGGGCCCTTTATCTGATCGGGGAGCTGCTCTACCCATCTGAGAGAGAAAGAAGCAGGCCATGTCACAAGGAAGAACACAAATTTCTTAATGACTCCTTTCTGATTGTCAGTCTTTCATGTCATGAATTTCATTTGTCCTTTATTGCTATTTTGAAAACTTGGCAATACTACCTCAGATAGTGGTGGAACACAGAGCAAGGTCTTCACTGCTAGTTACATATGGGAGGATGTGTCCTTCTAGACATCCTTGGTCCAAACCATTTGATTCCAAGTTTCTCTCATTCAAATATTTTCCTTCATTGTGAAATTATGTCATGGGTCTGCCTATGGAGATGCTGGGACTGGACATGGAGTAGACAAATGACCAGAAAAAAAAAGAATTGATAAATTTCTAATGGAACTTTTCCATTTATTTTTTTTAAAAAAACTTTTCAAGTCCATATGGTGAGCATGTTTTATGAAGCCGCTTATGTCACCCAACAACCCCTTGTTAACATATGGTCTCCTAAATGTAGATGTTCATCAGCTTGACTTTCTTTAAAGCTACTAGTAAAACATGCCTAAATATGAAACAGATGCCCAAGTGCACTTTGGGATAAATGTATTATGGAGACAAAACCATCCCTCGTCTCCTCAACACTCTGCTCAAATGTAGCTAGTTGAAAACAAAAAAACAACAAAAAAAAAGTGGGCATGTGGCATACACCTGCTTCCTGGTTGCGGCACAGTTCAAACTACTTTGTGCATTTAGTTTCTTGTTTGTGTTCATTTCCCTCCATCTGCAAACTGTATGGCTTCAGCGAATTCTTATGAAGATAGGCTTTCAAACATTTCTAAAACAATTTGTAAAATCTGTGGTTTTATTGGATGTTCAGGGGTTTGTTTTATTTTTATTTGTACACTATTGTACATTGCAATAGCTGTAACCTGAAGTGAACACAGGTTCTAATTACAGAAATCAAATATTTAATATCTTAAACGAGATTTCCAGATCCATTATATGCTGTTCTAACTAAAGGCAGACATGTTTATCATCAGTAAACAGAATTCTTAATTTTTGTAACTGAATGTGCTACACTTTACCATTTCTATTTTGATCCATTGTTAACATTTTACAGTACATCTGTTTCCATCAAGACCACTTCTGGTGTACTCACAAATAATTCTTATGAGCCCTATTCTGATGTTTAGTATCCACGGATACCAAAAAAAGTGAAGGGACTAAGGCAGGCTCACCTTATCCACTGAGCACTTTAGACACAGTGCCTAAAGTTTACGAAAAAAAATTTTAACAAAAAAATAGGGCCTATAAAAACAAGATTTACAAAAAATTCTGTTCCTAAGAATACAATTAGCTCTCCACATTTGCGGGTTTGACTTTCACAGATTTGATTATTTGAGAATTTCTCCAACCCCTGCCCCCACCTCAGACACTTCTTTTCTGGGGGAACTCTCCCTCTTGGAGGCTCTGATCAGGCTACACAGCCCTTTAAAAACCTGCCTCTGGTCCTCCTCCTCCTCCTCCTCCTCCATCAGCCACTGCTTGACCAGCTGGCTCACAGCCTGATTTCTCAGCACCAGACCCCTCTCCCAATGCCTTTCAATACCCAAGGAAGGAGATGGACTCCAAAGAGGAAATATAAGGCCACTATGCTGACTCACCCGCTTTCCCTCTCCTTTTCATGATTTCGTTTGGACCCCTGGTGTCCATTCTTCCCATCATGCCGGAGCCCCCTTCCCACAGACACACACATACATTTTGATATTTGCGATTTTTCCACTTTTGCAAGGGTCCTGCACCCCTAACCCTAGTGAACGTGAAGGGACAACTGTACATTGATGCAAGATAGGAAGTTTAATACAAGAGGGCTTAGAGCCTACAAAAACCTTTATGCAGCCCCGGACTAGAGACAATGTGCAGGTTACCCTGCCTACGAGGCTCACTCTTCCACTCCCACTAAAAACTGTCACTACCATTTATGGTGTATTGCCACAATTTCTTCTTCTGCTGCTGCTGCTGCTGCTGCACTCTCCCAACATGCAGCGCTTTCCACTAGAACCCCCCTGCTTTGGTGCTAGTGGTGAGCACTCTCAAGGGTCACAAAAGTGGCCGAGTATTGTCCTTTCCTGCCCTGCAGGCTGATATGCTTACCAGCTTTTACCTTTCCAGTCAACAAACACCAGGCATCAATCTGAATGGGGCCTACATGAATAGAATTAAACCTCGCCCTAAGATCTGCTTGATACAAGTGATCAGAGCTTCATCAATGCCTCCCTCCATACGGAGGAAGCACTACATGTGTATCTATGGCCTTCTGACTGATATGAATCATGTATGGTAAAGCTTGGCAAGTTACTTTTAAAAATAACCGGTTGTGTAATTTTTCACATGATCCTGCAACTAACCAGTTACTATTGGAATTATTTGCCATTAGTAACTCATTGCTTTAGTCATTGGCCTGGAATTTAGCAGGGGGAAAACCTTCTGTACACCCCAAGAAAGCATTTTTAGCCCTCCAAACATAACAAAGGAAATAAATAAATAAAAAGCAATGAATAAACATTACTTTTTTTTCCAAAGGTACCATTATTGTGGCAAATTGCAGGTAACATCATTACTATATGATGGCCAAGTTCTGATAGATTGCTGGTGTATATATTGACAACGGGGCAAATGTTGTATATTTATTCTTATTCTTATTTATTCTTAATAGCTCTTTCAAGCATTTGTCATGCACACATACTGTTTATCTGAACAGGAATACAGGATTACATGACAGATGTGTTGGGACAAGATGAACTTTGAATGAGGGTAAGCTTTTGAATAAACAATAGAGGAGACTGGCAGAGGCAAAAAGTGTCTTCATTGTTATGTGCTCATTTAACATATTCTTGTAATAAGATGTCCTCAAATATTTGTTAAGAAAATTTAAAAGGGAGGGGAAGACTCAGGGTACCAGATCTTAGCTTTGTTCTGATTCAGATTAGCATCACAGAAGAAATTGTATCTTGCACCAGAGACTTTTAAAACAGTACATGGTAAATTAACTAAAATGGCACACAAAAAGCAGCCCAACTCAAATTGAGAACAGCAACATGATACCTGATAAATTTCTTTAAAAAGATCAGTTAAGAATACCAGAAGTTTAACATCCAGGAAACATACTGAGAAGGGAGTGTTTGCTGAATATGTCTTAGGAATGGGAACCAAAAGAATATCCTACTACATTCTAAGGATCAGGAGCTGTGACTGAGAAAGCCTTAATTCTTACAGAGACAAATTGGACTCTGAAACTGAGATTTTATTTGATGCTGGTGGAATACAAAGCCTCACCAGTACACTTACAGTGGAAGTTTAGGGTGCATTTTTCCTCTCTAGATGTGCAACAGCTGCAGGATGATGCCAGTGTGAACCTCTGTGGCCAATGAGGAGCTGCTTGGATCAGAGGGAGGAGGTGTGGCTGGGTGCTATCTAGCACTGCACAAGGAGGTACCTCTTGTCACAGTGGTCACGCTGATATCCAGCATAAATCACCAAGGGGATATTGGCCTGAATAAATTAGCACTCAGAACAGATAATCCTCAGCTGGAAGGAAGCAATCCATGAGGTTTCTATTGGTTTTTTTAAGCTGTTTATTAAAATAAGTTAGAATCATAGAATCGTAGAGTTGGAAGAGAACACAGGGGCCATCCAGTCCAACCCCTTGCCATGCAGGAACCCACATCAGGGCACTCCCAACAGATGGCCATCCAACCTCTGCTTAAAAACCTCCAAAGAAGGAGACTCCACCACACTCTGAGGCAGCATATTCCACTGCTGAACAACTCTGACCATCAGGAAGTTCTTCCTGAGGTTTAGGTGGAATCTCGTTTGAACCCATTGCTCCTTGTCCTAGTCTCTGAAGCAGCAGAAAACAAGCCTGCTCCCTCCTCGACATGACGTCTCTTCAAATATTTAAACATGGCTGTCATGTCCCCTCTTAACCTTCTCTTCTGCAGACTAAACATACCCAGCTCTCTAAGTTGAGAGTTGCAACAAGATTAAACAACTAGTATAGTGTAGAAGTATAAGAGAGTGATCTATGTTATCAGGAGGTCCCAAATCTGAACCTCACCTCACCTTACACTCTTAAAACCAACCAACACTTTTGGTAGCTGGAGGCAATCTCCCACCCACTTCAGTTCTTCTCCCTCACAATACGAAGAGTAATAATATTGACCTACCTGATAGGACAGTTGTGAGTATTATAGTTAGCCAACACATGTGATATGCTTCAAACATTTGAAAGTACTGTGGAAAATGCTCAAGAGAACCAGAGCTGGTACTAATATCAGGCAGATTGGGGCAACTGTCTCTGGCAGTAGAGTAGAGCTTTTCAAACTTTTCATGTTGGTGACACACTTTTTAGACATGCATCATTTTGCAACACGGTAATTCAGTTTCATTGGCAAACTATAAATTGTAAGAACAAAATATATGAGGACATAACATAACTCATGAAAACCTTTCATATATTTTAAAAAATATATGATTTATAAATAATAACATGCACTATCAAGATTGTAGGGGACATACCTACACACTTCAAGCGACACAGTAATGCGTCACGGCACACCATTTGGAAAGCCCTTCAGTAGAGGCTGGGTTGAAGCAATGACCACTACCTGCTATTCCTCCAAAGTTCACACACAATCCAAGCTATTTTCTTCCATATACCACATAGCCAGTCCTGCAGCTGCTAAACAAGCCTGCTGCTCTCAGGTACCATGGAGGTGTTATCCACCTGAAATAAGATTCAGCTTTCAGGGTTGTTTTATTTTTAAAGCAATGAAAGTGAGGAATCATTTTGTTCTTTGGCTCAGAAAGGTCTTGGACCAGCCCTTTTATGATAGCTACTGAGTTTGGTTTTCAGACTACAATATATTTCTTTATTGCAAGTATTTCCTACCGTGTATCCAAGGAGGTTTACATTGTTCCAACATTTCACAGATAAAAACTGGGACACATATGGCCAAATGACATCAAAGTGTGGACAGGATGGCAGAAGTTTTTAATGAGGAAGAAAGCACAGGTTAGGAGAAGCTGCAGAAATTTACATTTGCCTAAGCCTACAAAAAAAGTCAAGATTCAGTTCCATCCTCTCTTCTCAGCCTTCTTGAATCAATTGAGTGGTTTGGTACTTTGAACTCATTTTGCAGCAACTGAAGTAAACTGAGGACAAAGGGCAAAAGTGGCAGGAGGAGAAAATGAGATTTTTGAAAAGAGTTTGAAAAAATGGGATGACAAAGGATAAATCAGGATTGTCCCTGCCAAATAGGAACAGCTGAAGGGCACATTTTCTCCTCCTCCCACTCATAAGGTAGATTAGGTCGAGAGATAGTGATTGACCCAAGATCTCACAGTAAGTTCTGTAGCTGAACAAGGATTTGAATCTGAGTCTCATAGGACCCAGATCCAGTACTCTAACTGCTATATCATCCTCATGCTCTAACTGGCTCTTAGTAAAAATAGCATTCAAATAAAACTGCAGTCACAATGTTTAAGTCAGTTGGCATACCCGCGCAGAGCTTCTCTGCTTGTTAAGTCTCTGTGGAAATTTAGTAGCAGTTCTTTGCCCCTGTGGAGTGAGGAACACGTCGACCGAGTTAAGCACAGTGGGGTTTCAGTCTTGACTACCATGTCTGGGCATTACTGTAATCCTACGAGCTAGCCATTAATTCTGATATTGATACCCTATTTATAATGATTCTGTGTGCAGGGCATGAGTCCAAAGGAACACTAAAGAAATTCTTGGAATAAATGGCATTTGGGCAAACATAACGGTCAGCAAATTTGATTTCGTTATGCGAGCTATGCATATGTTCTTTAATTTCATGCTCCACAATGGAACACAAATACATACTGAATTACAATAGAGCCCCTATGTGTTATAGTATATCCATAACAGAATTAGACTTCAAGTATTCAGTATGGCAAGTGTGACCAATACATACAGAAGGGAAATTAATGTGGAAACTTAGCACAGGAAGCAATGCTGTGAATTCGAACAAATCCTTTATGAAGTTACTCACTGCACCAAAAAGCAACTGTTTACAAGGGGTGTCCTGGCTCCTGGGCTCACAACAGAACATTGTGTTTCACATGCATATTTAAGGGCGATACACTTGTACAATGTGCAAGATTGCTATGCGCATTAAGTTTTACCTCTCTTTTAATATTCATTTTTCTGATCATATAGACTTAGGTGCAAGATATCTGCTCCTAGGCCCAGACCCATTCATTTAAAAAATGAATGTACCAGCTTTTTGCATGCTCCCAGCTGTGCACAGAGCCTGAGAAAGTTCCTTACTGGACTACAACTTCCAGAATCCCCAAAACATATGCTTTCCAAAGTCTGGCTGCATATAGGCCTATAAGATGACTTCGAAAAACATTATATGAATCATTATCAGGGTTTAGCTTTTGCAAAAAGAGGGAGGAAGAATATAAATTAAATGAATAAATACATATCAGGGAATGAATACAAATAAATAAACAAATGCGTTTGGAGGTGGCTGGTGAACACAACAGTGAGCAATAAAAGCCCAAATAGGATGTACTGGATAGGATGATGCATGTGATCAGCTCTCATAACATCTTGGCTGTTTTTAAAAATGGAGGCAATTGCTGGTGAACACAATGCCAATGGAAAAAGTCATGGCAGCAGGTTTTTCACCTGAGTGGTGAGCCCAGCTTCTTCTCACTTCAAGAACTTGCATGACAGGCAGACTTACCAATTAACTGAAGGCTTAGATAGCTACCAGACTTGTCCTTCTCCTCCAATACTATTGGCTAGATACCTGCACTGAAGGAGGAAGAGAAGCACTGTGTACACACTGATCTGTTTATCCACTTATACAGGTATGCAGCCGGTATAGCTGAACCAGTGAACTCAGTGCATGTACACAGATCATGCATACATTTCATTACAGTTTCATGTATGCCATGCCAAAGGGCTATTGTCCAATTAACCCTATATGAGATCCACACAATATAGTAAATAAATGTATACTTTCGAGAAATAACACGTTGACAGAAGGAGAAGTGGACAATGTGGAACATGATAAAAACACAAACATAGATGAAGAAAGTAAAACACATTATAGGCACCCAGTCAGGTCCCATTTCAGTGAGCTTATCTAGGAATGGAAAGATTGTTTGTTGTTATTTCTTTCATGGCTGAAAAAAGAGTTTCCCAACACTTAAGAAACCAGTTGGAAAGAACAGGGCAGCAGCAAGACTTAATTCTGTCCATCTGAGATATAATCTTCCTGTTTTCCTTCTGCCTTCTGATTTACTGAGAATTATCATCTTTTCCAACAAGTCAGGTCATAGAATCATAGGAGCTGGAAGAGACCACGAGGGTCATGCAGGAATACACCATCAAAGCATTCCCAACAGATGGCCATCCAGCCTCTGTTTGAGGTCATCTCATGGTATGTCCAAAGTATTATAGCCTCAGTTTAGTCATTTTGGCTTCAAGTGAGAGTTCAGGTTTAATTTGTTCTAGGACTCATTTCTTTGTCTTTTTGATAGTCCATGGTATCTGTAGAACATTTCAAAAGAGTTGATTCTCTTCCTATCAATTTTCTTCACTGTCCAGGTTTCACAACCACACATTAAAAGTGGACATACTATGGTATGAATGATTCTGAGCTTAGTACTTAATTATGTATCTTTGTATTGTAGATAACCATCTGTGGATAACTAGCTACATTCAGTTGGTTTGTATTTCAGCCATGAGAAGTATCTCACAATCTAGTAACATGATAGAAGAGGAAAAAGAGAAGAGAAGGAAAGATGAAAGCAAACATTGGAGTAGCAGGTCCTTCTGCAGTCAATGGACAGGACAATGTTGGTTTCAGTTCTTAATATACAGATTGTGGAACAGAATGCAGACCCAGAATGCACACATACACACACACACACACACACACACACACTGCTTAAGGAACTGGAGGAGCCTGGGTACTCACTCATCTCTAGTACATTAATAACACAATTCATGCTATTTAAAACAAGAAGCATAATATGGATTTGTTTTGATGCAACATAGTAGTCCCAATTGGAGTAGGTACTGGAGTACTGAGTAAGTGAGATTTGCTCAAGTGTCAACTCACCATTCAACCATCAGTGTTTGGGACAAAGTCAACTAGGGCTTAGCCAACGGGTTTACTCCCACCTGCCCTTACAAATAGGTAAATGCCTGGCATCCAGTGCATCTAATCTAGAAGATGAGTAATCCGCTCTAGAGGATGAGTGATTGTACAATGTATGTTTTAATCTGATTTTAATATTTTTATTGTTTAATCACTTTTTGACTTTTGTGAATTGTATAATGTATGTGTTGATCTAATTTTAATTTTTTATTGTTTAATCACTTTTTGACTTTTGTGAGTTAACTACATGCTTTTTAATTTGTTGTAAGCCTGTTTGAGTCTTGAACTCAGAAGAAGGCAGAATAGTAACAACAACAGCAAAAGAATTTCCACCAGGTAGGTGAATCCCCTTGGTTTGGGGCAGAAGGGAATCTGCAGTTTGCAAATAGCATGAATAGATTTGGAAATGTTTGCTGGATTTGAAAGAGTTAAAGATTTTAACATGCAGAATGACATTAACTGAAGCTTTACCTTCTTTTATAATAGTAAACCTTATACTTCCATTATTTAAACAAAAAAAAATCCCTTTCAATAAGCAAAATGCTTCATTCCAAGCTTCCTCTGGGCTCATGTTTCAGACATCCCTGTTTCAGGCTTCTGTACAGAGAAGGACTTGATGGCTGACAGACAAAATACCTTAATGCACTTCAAATGAAGCCATACATCAGCAGCTGAGGAGCCAGCCTTGTAAGGGAAAATTAGATACTTTGGTGGTGCTTACAGTACATACACCTTTGCCAAGAAAAAGAAAAAAAAAAGTCTCCATTGTTTGCGGGGGACATCGTCAAGTTACAAGCAGTGAATGAGGAGTGAGAAGCAGCCTGCCACAGTAATCTGCTCTTTGTCAAACAAAGGACAATTCTGCTGGGTGAAACTCTGCTGTGAAACTGAAATTAGGGAAGAAATTTAAATTGATTGTTGTTTGTATTACAGGGATGAGGAAACCTGGCCCATGGACCATATTCACCCTCCCAGGGGCATACTGTAGCCTCACAGGCTTGTGCTACTGTTCCAAAGCCCCTGTGCTCCCTAATTTGGGGGGAGAGCAGTAATTTTTTTTGTTTCCCAGAATAGTACTTTACATCAATACAACTCCCACCTACCCTAGCCCCAAGAAAAGTCTTCCATACCAAAAAAAAAATAAAAATAAAAATAAAAGAATACCAATAACCTGGGCCAAGAGAAACCGGAAGTATAAACCAAAAATCACTACTGCTTAAATTTTCAGCCAGAAGTGGAGTGGTACAGCCTTCCATAGAATGCAAATATGAAAAATTCCACCCATACCACTGTATCTGCCTACCCTTTGTCATTGTGTTACATTGTGATTATGGCATTTTATACACAGACCCAAACTTTTATCTCCTGGTTCTGTCCCTGAAATCTTCCTTGTCCTTCTCTCTACCTGCCTGTAAGCCTCTTTCCCTCTCTTTCTTCCTCCTCCTCCTCCTCTTTGCCCCACCAATGGCAGTAGTAATGGCAGAAGCATATGAGGAAGCCAGTTGACTTCTTGACCCGCCACGCATTTTCTAAGATGTCACAAGGATGGCAAATGTGAAGCAGAAGGTTGTCAAAGATGAGCTGGATCTCCGAAACAAGGCCATAATCTGTAATCCAAAGCAGAAGGGGCCTCTAGGGAACCATCTGTCTTCTTAAGAAGCCTTGTGAACTGCTTTTTAGTATCAGGTGCATCATCTTGAGAAACCATCCCACATTCCAAGTAAAATTAGTTTAATGTTCCCACATAAAAAGAGCCATGGCCAGGTGGAGGATCATTACAGGAGGCACAAGGGTGTGGAACTAAAAAGGTTTGCACGCTGCTGGAAAGAATTTATGTGGAAATTTATTACAGGTCCATTTGATATGTAAATCACAGCCACTTATGATTCAGTTTCTGGAAGTGGGCAGGTTTATGAGGGCTTAATATCTTTATGAGTGCGAAAATATCCCTTTTCAGGTTAGCCTTTCAGAGAATTTCTAATGAGAGGATTTTACAGTTGTAGAGAAGAAGAATTTAGAAGACCCAGGCTAGTCCAAAACTAATTTTTAAATCTATATTCTCAGAACAATAGCAGCAATCACTGGGATCATTATACTGAGGTCTAGCACTTCTAAGCATAGCAGATGTGATACTTTGAGGGATTCATGAAAGTTTTCCTATATATGCCTGTAACATAAGTATCATAGATGTAACAATAAGCCAGACTGTAGGGAAGGATCTTGGCTACCTGAGACCAAACTGCCTACCTTCATTTAGTTCTGCTTGAAATTAGAAGAAATTAGAAATTAGAAGTACATTTCTTTCAGTTATCACATACAATAACAATTAACTGTGGTGGTGTACCTAGCCTATCTAACAACAGTGCGGATCATTTTTTTAATACCCCCCTTAAACAAAACAAAATTATTTTCAGTAATAATCATGATGTGAAACTAACACCAACAATAACAACAATAGCCAAAAAGAAACACCAACAGTGAAAATTCTCTTTTATTGAACCTTGTCCATTCAATCCTGCCAGTAAAAATAAGTTTACAGTACAAAAGAGAAAAAAATAATGCATTACTACTTGTAAATTACAATAATGTATATCTGCAATATGATCCCTAGTGTCTTTTCCTTTCCTAGGCCCTTTCTGCACCTTACCTTCTTCCGGCGCTGGGGTGCGGGTATTGCACGAGCAGCCTCTGGCAAGAGGCTCTCACATCTGGGGTCCTTCAGCTCTTCACGAGCTGCCTGCTCCCACGAGAGCCACACCTGTTCCTTCCGCAGTGCAGCCTAGGAGTTTCCTAGGCTGTGCTGGGGCAGGAAGCGTGACTGGCGTGGCTCCAGAGGCTCTGCATGCCAGGTATGTGCATGCAGGGCCCGGGAGCAATGCACGATCATGCACCATTTTCGGCTTCTAGCTGAAAATGAAAAGATGCGTGATAGGCGCCTGCCGGCCCCTGGAGCATCGCATGATTGTGAGTGCATTGTGCAGATCGCACAACGCTCCAGGCGCCCTTTTGCATGGTAAATGCTGCGCAAAAAGGGCCCTAAACTCAGCTCAGATATCTGGCATTTCTCTCTCCATAAAAGGAGAAAGTCTTTGTTGTAAAATTCTGAGCATCACTTTGCTTGTACAGGAGATTAATCCAATGGTACAATGGTGATCGCAGGCCTTGAGGTCCTGTTTCCTGGGAACTGGAATGTATATTCAACATTTTCAATCTGTCGGCCATTATTTTGTTTTCCATATTTGTTGGAAGACTTTAATTAGAATTTGAGTGGATTCTATCTCTATCACCTGAAACGGCTCTATTGGTAGGCCACCTATCCTTGGTGAGTCATTTCTCTCAAGTGCTTTGAATGCAGCTTCCACTTCACTTTCTGATATTGTGGATTCATTTTCAAATGGTTCTTCCTTCAACTAATCTATCACCCTTTCATCTTTTATCCATAGTTCTTCATTTCATCATTTCCATCATTTTTATTTCTCCTTGATCATGTAGTGCGTTTTCCTCATGATCATATTCTCATTCTTGGTTTAAATTTCCCTTTGATTCCTCATATCTTTCAGATGAAGTCTCCTTTTCTACTTTTTTTTTCCATCTTCTATTTTGCTGCATTGGTTATTATAGTACTTATCTTTGTCCCTGCACACAAGTTGCGGAACACTTGCATTCAAGATTCTGACTCATTTCTGTCATCTTTTGCTTCTTGTCTGTCCACAACTGTTTATAAATGGTCTTTCAGTTCTATAGGGATATTCTCCAGGTTGCATTTAGGCACAGTGATTAATCAGTGTTGTTCTTTAGAGTAATTACATTTACTCTATTGTTTTATATTAACAGTTCATGTTCCATGACACAAATTGCTTCTGCTATTTTCCTAAGAAAACCCCCATGGTGTTACCATAAGTTGACAGACAACTTGAAGGTGCATGTGCATCCAGACACACTTTTGCAGAGAGAATGGAGCTTCTCCATCTTCTGCTTCCAATTATGTAGTCTATCTGTAACTTTTGCAACTTTGCATTTTATTACTTTGTTGGTTTAAATTTATATACAACATGTGTATTTTATAAAAGACGAGCAAGATGTAACAAGTCACATTGATGAATTCACCAAACATGCACAACTTGAGATGGATGTTAAGAAAAGAGCCACAAAAATTCCACAGGAACCCTCTCCTTGTGTCCATCTGGTCATGGTTTCCTAGAATGTCATTATGGGCCAAGTTCTAGAATTTGGCTCTGATTTCAATAAAAAATTTTCAAGCTTGTTGCATCACTCCCACTTATTCTTCTGCAACTGGTGAATTTGATAAGCACATCTATCTGAAATGTTGAAGTTGTGGGCTGTTTTCCAAAAGAGAGATGTTTTGCCTGCAATGGATAGTAAAATGTGGTCCCTGATCAGTTTCAGTGACTTGTGACATCACTTCCATCTTGTCTTGAGCCTTTGCTGAATTTGGTGTCCTTGGTTTCCTGAAAAATTGCCATTCCCAGCCATTTTCTGGAAGACAGATATCTTTCCTGGAATGGGTACCAAAAGGTAGCTTCTATGGATTTTTGCGGCTTGTGGAATCTTTCCCATCTAGTCTCCCATCTAGTCTCATGTGTTTGATGAATCTGGTAGGAATGTAAGAACACACACACATATTCAAAGCAAGTAATAATCCAATGTGGCAGACCTGTTTCCCCATTAACACCACCCTCTCATATTTTATTTCCACTTTTAAAAATGAATTCCTCCAGTCCTACACCCCTATTCACCTGATACCTGCTTTTGTTTCCCTGCTATGGAATTCATTGCCATAGTGAATAGAATAGAATCTTCATAAACACAAATATAGAACTCATATTTATAGAACTCATATTTAACCATTTAACTTGGGACTCATGCGTTTGAGTAAAGGGTTTGAAAGACCATACCACATACCAAAGACAAAGAAATGTGAAACTAGCCCTTCCCCAAGAACTTCTGTTATCATTTCAAAGTACTTACAAGAAACCTAAGATCCACAGCCAACATCTACCTTTCCTGAATGAGCTTCTGTCTCTCTGTCTATCTATGCATCCATCAGTCCTCTACCTGGCTTTCTTGTCTTCTTTCCAACTGGAAGCATCCACATCAGCCCAGGAAATACACAATGGTTCTTACACATTGTTCTGGAAACCCTGCAGTAATTGCCATGTCTTTGTATTGTGTGCTGGTATGCTTATAGGTCTGTAAAAAAAATCTGCTTTTTGTAGACACCAGTTTAGGGGACTGGCAAATCCAAGGGGGGTGGTATCATAATCCCTTCTAATCAAAAAGTCCCCATGCTTTGACCTTGTGAGCTCTGACTCCACTATACCAATGGCCATGTGGGGAACCACACTGGTCTACTCTTAAAAACCTGAAATGCAGGAAAAAGCTGGTGGTGATGGTGTGGAGGTCAACATAATAGCCAGCTGACTGATGCAGATCAAACATTGGTTAAAAGGGACCAGCTAATGGGATGTTCCAAGAGCTAGCAATTGCTTATTGTGCCAAAATGAAGGCCTATCAGCCCAAAAGGGAAGGAAAATTCTCTTTCCATGTTGAAACAGTATTTAGGTACAGATTTACCTTTAGCCAACCAGACAAACTAATAAGTGTCAGGATGCCATTTGCTCATTTCACCCTGACAAGTGGTTAACACATGTTGTTTGGGCATTGCAACATGTTCAAGCTCACACTTTGTTAGGAGTGTCAACATTCTGTCACGACCCACTGACCATATGTTTCAGGTTGGTTACAGTAGAGAGAATATAGTTAGATTCTTGTTTTAAATGTAGCACATTGCTAGAGAAAAAAACTAAGATGCACGTCCAGCCGGAGGAATTAATGTGAAAAGTGCAGTAGAGATAAAATATAATTTTTTCCTTGCCAATTAAGTAAACAGCACTGGACCTTCCAGTTAACTTGTGTGACCAAAGGATAGTTCTTCTAAGTCAAGTCATTCAGCAGCCAGCCTGCCCCCTCCACACAGACACGCACACACATTTTTTTTCTGTCCAGTGTGAATTCATTAGCCTATTATAAATGATTCCATTATTCTTTCAGGAAAGACAGGTAATTTACACACTTTGTCATTTATCAGTAAGACAGGGAAAAGTGTAACCTATCAAGAAAAATAGCCAAGCACCCCTGGACATATTTATGTGATTAACATTTCAGAGCATCCATGACAAATCAAGGCAGTGAGAGTCTCTAGATCAGTGGTTCTCAACCTGTGGGTCCCCAGATGTTTTTGGACTTCAGCTCCCAGAAGCCCTGAGCATTGACCATAGTGGCTGGAGCTTCTGGGAGCCGAAGTCCACAAACATCTGGGGACCCACAGGTTGAGAACCACTGCTCTAGATTAAAAGAAGACACTTCAAGTTCCCTGTACCGTACCACTCAGAGTTTTAGTCTGAACTTGAGAGGAGCCAGCCAAGATGCTGAGACCTTTCCTCAAAATAGGTTCAGTACGTTGAACATTATTGCTGAACCTATCATGGGACTTCCTTGGCAACCTTTGTTCAAAGTGGGCTTGCCATTTCCTTTCTCTTTTTGCTGCGAGGGTGTGACTTACCCAATGTTATCCAGAAGGGTTCCATGGCTCAGTAGAGATTTGAACTCTGGTCTCCCAGAGTCTTAGTCCAAGGTCCAAACTACTACACCACATTGGATAATGAACACCTTGGGCAATTTCTTTAACATTCAAACTAAAACTCAGAATAGATCCACCATCTGCCTCTGATATGGGAACCAGCAGCCACCACAGTTCATATCCTCCTGCTGCAGCAATGTAACTATCTCAGAATAATCCTTCACCTGCTAGAACAGCATTGTGATTCACCAATGCAAGGAAATACAGAGCGGTACTCCCCTGCCGACAACCACAGTATCTTTTTGTAAGGATCATTTTGTAAGTCACTTCTCAAATAAACAGGCTCCTCCGAAGCAATTATAGAAAAGGAAAAAGGCATGTTAAAATAACTGTAACACAATCAGCAGAAAAGGCACATTACAATATGTATTTGACAAAATGCATCAGTAAAAATCAAGACAAAAAGACAGCTTAGGTCCAGAGTGTCTGAAATATCATATCTCCCTATATGAGCCCATCAGAGTTTTAAGGTCTCAAAGTTCATGGCTTGTTGCATCACCGCCATCTAATCTTACAGGGCTGTGAATTCTATTAAAATGCCTATCCAGAAAGTTGGCATTCCTTCATATTTTCTGGAACAGAGATGTTTGTATTCAGAATTGGTACAAGAAAATAGTTCTTGTGGAATTTTTGTGGTTTGTGGCATCTCTTCCACCTAGTCTTGTGTAGCTGAAGAATTTGGTGAGCATGACTCACTGAAACGTTAGTGTTCCAGGCTCTTTTTTTTTTTAGGGGGGCTGGAATCTAAATATTTTTGCCTAGAATGGATATGAGAAGGTTTTCCTGTGGAATTTTTATGTCTTGCTACATCATTCCCATTTAGTCTTGGGCAACTGATGACTTTGATGGGCTTCAGGAAACTGGGGACTCATACTGAGAGGCAAGGGATCTTCTTTCTCTTCCTCCTCCTCCTCCTCCTCTTCCTCCTCCTCTTCCAGTGTTCAAGTTATTCCTGACTTGTGGTGGCCCTAAGTCAAACCTATCACAGGGTTTTCCTCAGAGGCTGAAAGAGTGTGACTTGCCCAAGGTCATACAGTAGGTTTTCATGGCTACATCATACTAGATCTTGACTAATCATATTTCTATTGCCACTAGGTGTAAGACTTGTTTCTTTGGCCAAACATATTCAAAGGTGGGGCAAGCATCCCACACACACACACACACACACACACACACACACAACTATTGTTCATTTTGTCCCATAACTCTGCTTATACAAGGTATAGAAGCTTGCTTTCTTTTCAGTGAAAGTTTAGAATCCAAGTCAGACAGAGGTCCAAATGGACACTGGGTGGCATGCATAAAAAGTGGGTGAAATCTGGTCAAACTGGAAATATGGCAACCTTAACCACAAGTTACATACCAACCAGTTCTGAGGTAGAAGAAAATGCATCAACACACTTTGATCCATGCAGTTGCACTATAAGCTGCTGCTGCTGCTACAGAACAAAGTCCACTTGGAACACCAGTGACCATTTCTTTGATTTTTTGGCAGGGCTCCCATATCAAAAGATAGGTAAAAAGTCAGCGTGTGCATTGTTCTCTGTGCAGAGATGGAACACTGGGGGAAGATTTCTCAGTTTAATTCTGCTTGCTTATTGTATTTATCAGTGGTACAGTGAGCGGGTTGGTTCGTTGAAGTATCCAAAAAATCACCCATTAAATGAACCACAGCTTTCCCAGGAAGACAAAGTGATAAGAATCTATGCCAACATCCTTTCTTCTTACAAGATCAGAAATTTAAGAACACTTCTTCTTTTTTTTCTTTTTTTTTTACTCTTCTCCTTCTGTATACTAAACAAAATTAATGTTTTTCTTTGAAGATTCCATAAACAGTATTCAGTCTTAACTGTGTTCCTCCTTTGGAGTAATCAGAGGTCTCATAACCCATGTCTTATTGTGTACACCTTATCAACATGTTTAATATATTTATATACACTTTAGGACAATGAACTTTACTCTGGACATGATTTAGCCCTTTAAGTCCCATTTGTTTCAGCTGGAAAGTTCAAGATGTTCTTTTTCTCCTAAACCAATTGGTTGCAGTCAACACAATATTCATACAAGAATTCTCCATCCTTCCTCCTGCAGCTTCCTGCACTGCTGAAAACTTTCCTGAGGGTTTGGAGAACTTCAGGAAAAGTTTAGGTTATGGAAGGGGATGGATTTCTAATGAGAGGAAAAATCAAAGGAAATAGAGTGGAAGCAACTGCAGCAGGACAGATCTCTGCTCCCATAATGATGCAAAAATAGACATTTTGGAGGAAGACTCACTAAAGGTCTAGATTAAAATTTAAAATGTTGTTTTAAAATTAAAATTAAATTAAATTAAAATTAAATAATTAATTAAATTAAAGTTAAAATAGTGTTTCCATAAGGAAAGTTGTTGAATAAATAGCCACACATAAAAACCTAAGATAAAAAGATAGGGAGAGGAATATAGTAGCACCTTTAAGACTAACTGACCTATTTTAGCATGAGCTTGTGAAGATATCAGTCTTCTTCCTCAGATGCACTGGGGATCAACATTAATGCTAAAATAGATTGTTAGCCCTAAATGTGCTGTCGGATGCTTCCCCCTTTTTACACTTAGGGATTCTCACACCAGAGGAGTGCTGCCTTCTCTCCAGTGCAGCCGTTTGTACCCTCCAAAGCCTCTCTGAAGGATTTGTTACCTCAAAATGTGGGTGACTCAGGTGTCTACCCACGATGTCAGTGTCTCCGTGAAACAGTGGGGAATATTAGCTCAAATAGGAGGCCTGTGAGAGAGGGGGTTAACCTTACAGGATCTTTTACACCTGTATATACTAATACTGTATACTGTGTACAAATGGAAAGACCAGCTGGAGATTCAAAAGTAAGGTTGTTTGTTGTATTGGGGGAATTACCAATCACACATACACAAGAACCAAGCAGTCTTGCAATCACACAAGGCTAACTGAAGGAAAAGGAAGGAAAAGTTTGGATAGTGAGAGTTTAGGGCAATGTTGGTGATATTTTCCTATCCAGAAGTGAAAAGACAAGATGCTGTGGTTCAGACCAAGGGTCCAAGGGTAGTACTAGAACAGGAATTAGAGTGGCAAAGTGATGGCCAATAAGCCAAAAGTACTGTGAGTTATCTGGTTCAGAGCCAGAGTTTACTCTTTTTCCATCCTGAAGGGGAAGGTGTTAATGGCTCTCTGACAGAGCAGACAATGGGGTCTAGAAAGTGGACAGTGGGGCCCAGAATGAGTTAATGGCCATAATATGAGGTGACAAAGGGACTGATGGGAATTGTGATAGCTCCTTAATCCTGGGACAGGTGAGAGGACAAAAGAAGAGTTTCAATGGACAAAGGGAGACAGTTGACAGTTTGGGGCATTATTGTTCCTAAAAGTCAAGTCATTGAAGGACATCTGCCAGTCCATTATCTTCAGAGTTTCCCTGACTATGACCTTGCCATGCCCCGAGGTCCTGTTCTGACCTAATTTTGCAATGCACATGTGCAGCCAGTTCCTCTTTGCCAGCAAGCTCCCAATCATAGCTGGATAATTTATATTTCATGCCAATTAAATATTTTGCCAATTAAACCATATCATGGAATGGGGGTGTGTAGCCTGGTAACAGATTAGTTAAGGGACAATCAGGAAAGCCCTTGAACCTCTGTTCAGTGACATACTTTCCTTCCTTTTCCTCCACTGAAATGAGCTCTCTTAACACATCAGCTACACTGTGCTAATTCAAAAGTGGTTATACCAGATCTTGCACAATGAGTACCAAAGTACCTAAACTTCAAGTGTAATCTGTGTAATATACAACAAGACATTCTTTCTGAAATGAAGCTCTGTAAAAATATACTCTACCGTAGGCTAAAACAATAATATTTGGGGAGATTAGGAGTGTCAAACAGTAGACAAGTCTTGTAATAAGAGACTCGCCATTGTCCAAGGTTAATGATATTATCTTTGTTTACCTTGAAAGAGGTTGAGAAAGTCTTTTATTTCCATGCCACAGTTGTTGAAATAACAAAAACGGCCAAACAGGATACCAGAGAGCCCTGAGGAGGAGAAATGCCATGCCTATGATGTTAAGAAGGAAAGCCTGTTTCATCCAGGGATTTAGTCTATCACTGTGGATGTGCTGTGAAACTGTCACTATAATGACTGTCTATACCTAACAATTGCTTCATGCAAACCGTTTAAATTGGTTATTATTACTTGCACATGAATGTCTGGTGACTTACCTCATGGGGGAGCCATTTTTCTTCTTGCCACGATAAAAAAAAATTGTTCAAGATCTTTTGATCCAAGATGCTCTGACCCAATGTGAAAGAAAATCACTCCAACAGCAAGCCCTTGCTCTTGAGAGACCTTCCATGCACCTAAGAACATCAACAATGGTGCAAAGCAACTTGAAACACTTCTGAGTAGCAGATATACTTTGTAGATTGGCCCTAATTATCAGCCAATCCATTGTCAACCAAATCCCATGAAGTTTTAGACCTTGGGGCATCCTGCAGCCTTTATGTTAGTGTGTAAGGATTTCGAGACCACCTTGTTTATGATAATAATTACTTATAACTTTAATATCTTAGGTAGTCAGGCCTTGATGTTTCAGTATTTAAGAAATATACTCATCAACTAAATTTTAATTTTATAGCTACAGGATGCTTTACGTTTGCAATACATTTCCACTTCTAGCTTAATGCTTTAATTTCAAACAGAGTTTGCAAGCACACTAACCAAAAAAGCCAGAAATTATGTTGTTACGATTTTATGGGAGAATGAATTATGCTGACATGGGCTAGAACTCATCACCACAACTGACATGAGAACTGCATGGATTCAAGCCCAGGGAAGAACACCATGGCCTTTACTGAAGGGAAGTTAGGCATGCCTACCTCTTGCTAAAATCTGTGGTACTTAGAAGTATATTGCAGTGCACGTGTACTCGATGGTACCTCCTAATGCATTTGATGGGATAAAATCCCTGGAAAGTGTATAGGATTTAGTTCAGGGTGGTATTAGCTTTAATTGCTCAGAGGACTTCAGTACACAAGCAAATACATTTAATAGGGAGTAACTTGATGTAAAGATAATGGCACTTACTTCTACCTAGGGTCACATTGCACAGCTTTAGTCTAGGAAGATTACTAGGGTCCTCACCAGAAATTATTAAGTACAAGTTGTTGTTGCTGCTGGTGGCGCAGTGGTTAAATGCCAGTACTGCAACCACAAGGTTGTGAGTTCAATCATGCCAGGCTCCAAGGTTAACTCAGCCTTCCATCCTTTCACAGGTTGGTAAAATGAGTACCCAGCTTGTTGGGGGCAATTAGCTAAAAATACATTGTAAACCGCTTAGATAACACTTAGTTGATAAGCGGTATAGAAATAAATGCTATTATTATTATTATATTGTTGTGTGACACTATTGTTGTGTGACTCTCCCTATCAGAGGGTTTTCTTGGGAAGATGTATTCAAAGGCTTGTCAACATGAAGGCTTGACAATATGAAAGACCTAGATGAAATCATCAAGGGTAAAGATATATCCTCAGATCCCAAGTCCAGAATTGTCAATGCCATAGCATTTCCAACTTCCATGTATGGTTGTGAAAACTGAACAGTGAACAAAGATGGCAGGAAGAGAATCAACTCATTTTAAATGTGGTGGTAGAAGAGAATTATACAAATACCATAGACTTCCAAAATGACTGATAAATGGGTCCTAGAACAAACCATGCCTGATCTCTCAGTAGAAGCTGAATGACCAAACTGTGGCTATCATATTTTGGACATATCATGAGATGACATGGATCATTAGAAAAAACAAAAATACTTAGAAAAATGGGAAGCAGCAGGAAAAGAAGACTATGGCCCATTCCGCACGACGTCGCTGTCTCGTTTCTGCCACAGGATGGCAGCGGTCGGCAGGTCAGGCTTCCACATGATGTAGTCGCCATCCCATTGCCATCCTGTCACAGAGTGTCATGCTTGCACAGTTTTCACAGAACAGAAAAAATCTGTTTTGCATCTGTGATTGCGCAGCGCTCCCATCACTTCTGGCCATGCAGAAGCTGCGGAAGTGCATTGGCGATGCTTCTTTCCATAGCGCAGCAATGGAAAAAGCCCAGCTGCACTGTGGAAAGAAGACATGGCGCCATTGCATTCTCTTCTGCATGGACCTAGAAGGTGCAGAGGGGAGTGTTGCTGATGTGCTCCCTTCTGGACCTGGAACTGCAGCGAGACAATGTGGAAGAGCATTGTCGTGTGGAAATGGCCTATGTTATAAGTGAATAGATCTAATCAAGGAAGCCACGGCCCTGAATTTGCATGCCCTGATCAGAGCTGTTGATAACAGTGTATCTTGGAGATCTTTCACACATAGGATCACCATAAGTCAAAGCCGACTTTGTGGCAATTAACCGCAAGAACAAATTTCTGAATTTGCATGTATATATAAGCATATGGAAGTTTTATGCAGACCTTTGTCACAGGTTTTGTTTGCATTTTGTTTCTTACGATAACCCCCCTACATGAACATTAATAAAGTTACTCTAAATTACATAGATTATTAACTTAAGAGTTGTAATCTAAAGAAAAGTTCCAGGCTCTTGATCAGGGAGATTGCTCCTTTCTCCAGCTTTTTATGTATATGTGGTACCAGTTTATATGTGAAAACCTGTGTCCATGTGCCCATTGCTTTCTCATTGGATTGAGGTCTGCATATTTTCTATAATTACACATTTAAGTATAAGACTAGCTTGCTGGTCCAATAAGCCACATCTTTGTAAAATTTTGGCCTTTTCCAACAGCATAGCAATTTTTTTCATTTCTACTCAAACTGCCAATGGCAATAAATAAGGCTTTAGGTTTAGAACTGTAGCTCTGCTGCTTTAAAAACAACAACCTCAGGTCAATACATATTAAAATATCCTCCCAAGCCAGGTTTTTTCATTTTGAATGATTTTTCTTGCCTTTTGGAAGAAAATGCTTGTGAATTAGAACCTGACAGCAGGAATTGAATTTATATACCTTTTAAAAAAAATCAAAAGGAAAACATTTTGATTGTAAAAGTACCCTTACCATTGCTATTTAAGATTTAACACCAAAGATGAATTAGGATCTGTGCAAGTCTTGAAGCAGCACAGTTCCTGCCAAGGATTACAATCTGCACTGTGTGACTGCACAGCATCATATGGGGCACATCCCCTCCTTGAAAATCATTGACTGCCACAGACCCCAGAATGGGGAGGAAGACAGTAGGCTTGACCCTACATAAAATCAGGCTGGTGGAGGCTGAGCCTTGTTGAAATGGTCTGGTACAACTGGACCACCAAGATTCCTGTTTAGTTGAGTCTCCTTGGGAAGTATGAGTCAGAAGTGTACTAAAGGATTAAGCATTAAGAAATATTAGGACAGCAATTACTGTTGAGCCCTCCCAGAAATAATAAAAGCTGCTTATAATCTGTCCTAAACACACTTTCATAGGATTAAAGTACAATCAACATATGGAGGACACTTTTAAATACACATTGAGGTTGTAAGGCTCTTTATATTGAAGGACACTTAAATTATAAAAAAAAAAGATGGAAAGGATGGAAAAAGTAATTTGCTGTCCCCTTGCAAGTGCATGCCATTAAACAACATTAATAACAATTTGACTGCCAACGTGGAGCACCCCACCCTAAAAATAATTCTGGTCTCTCTGTGGACTGTCTGTATGCAATCAGCCCTCTACCTAATTTTATTGCAAACTGGGCTAGGTTTAAATAAAAATGGACAAGGATGCTTCCAGTCTTGGCATTGAAGATATGCAAGCATCTCCTTTCATCTTAAAAAAGGAGGAGTTAGTGGGATCTGAGCATCGCTTCTGAGTATTTGCAAAATCTCAAGGGCTCTTGTGAATATTCAGAAGGAACGCTTGCACAAAACCTGCATACCATTCCTTATTTGTGCTGATGAACAGAGGCTGAGGCTGTGGCCATATAAGACTCCAGGAAGTGTGGTCCAAAAAATCAAAATTCAATAGCTTGAATTGGGGACAAATGATGCACAAATTAAAAAGCCCATCTCACTGTCCTCATTAGCCAGAAGAGGCTCATTTTGTTAACAAAGGCAAAGGTTTTCTACTCCCTTAATTCATTTTCTGTTATCTTAATTTGTGAGGCAGGGTTTTAGCTAACATTTCTCTTTGATAATTGACCAGATGTCTCTCTGTTAACAATTCCTATCAAGGGAAACAAATGTATGCCGGGGGAGCATTGTGGTGGGCGTATACACACACACATACACATACCCATACATACATACATACATACATACATACATACATACATATATATATATTATAGCAACTGGTATTTCAAACCACTTCAGAATCATGCAGGAGTAGGGTTGCCAGAACAAGATTTGCTCAGGCACTGAGATTTCAATGCCAAAACCTGAGACAGAGGGAAGAGCAACTGTGATAAGGGTTTGGTCTTGATGACGTTTCAAGGGGGAACCCTTGGTGATCTCATTAAACATGATTCAAACAAGCATCAAAAATTCAAATAAAAAAATATAAAGTCTAATAAAAGAAGAATATGCACACATGTGCATGCATGTGACCATGCATGCTTTTCAAGGCAACCCTCTCACCCTGGAATTCCTTTGTCTTGCACTGAGGACTGGAGAAGAAGAAATAGGGTCTGATTCAGGTACCCTTTGTAAAATCACTAAAACTGGCCTACATGCTTTCTTGGACAAGCCTGCTTTAAGCACTTCATTCTTTTTGTCCCTCTTTTTCTATTTCAGAGTTGAATTGATTTCTTTAAAAAAAAATGATCTGTGCATTTCTGTGCCATAAGAACACAACATAAGATTATTTCAGTTGTACATAAAACTGGAAGAGTTTTGGGTTACATTGATTTGGCAGAGGACTTTGCTTCCAAGAAAGCTTTAACAAGTTAATTTCATTTAGCAGGGTACTAGGGAATTGACTCTTAATGGATTAATCATTATACTGCTATTTTTCAGTGAGTTGGCTATGGAATTCATAATATGTCCTCACCAGCATAAAATCATACAATACCCTCTTTTTAAATGGTTTTTTGTTGTTGTTGTCGTCGTCGTCGTTTAGGTTTTTTGGCTGAGCATCAGCATATGGAGGTAACAGGACATATCTCTCTGTGCCGAGGTAATATATTTGATGGTGTTCACATTTATTCCAATAAAAATTGCATACTTCAAACTGTCCTGATTTGGTAGGGACAGTCTGAATCAATCCACAATCATCCCACTTTCTCAGATGCCTTTAAAATACCCCAATTTCTCTCTCCTCTTCCCAGTTTTCCCCTTTGTCCTTGGCTTACTTCAGTTGTTGCAGACTGAATTCAGAGCACCCTCAATCACCTCAGCAGAGGGAAAAAGAGGAGGGGGCAGAATCCTGCCCTTATGACAGAGGCAAAAGCAAGCTGCTACAGCCTCTCCTAGCTTGTGTGTTCTTCCTCTCATAACTTTTCCCATCTTGATTACACTCTGACATTCTGGTTTTCATCTATAAACACTGGGGGTGGGGGTGTGAAATTGGCCACAATTGAATTATTATGAGATACTTATCCATACTTCCACTGCAGCTTTATGTATAAAGTTGAATGAAGTTTTATTCTTAACCTGCTTCATATATTTATCCAATGAATCTCTTGTCCCAGCCCCCTCAGTCCCTAGGATGATGAAGGCAGCATAGATGGATTACAGTAGCAAGACATAAGGAAGATGTAGGGGCTTTGGAAGGGAATGGGCCACTGCTAGTAGCCCTGTGGTTATCATTTCAAGGTTGTTTTGGGAATGTACAAACACCAGCTCTTTGAGCAAGGGCTCCAGTAATGTCACACATCCACTGAATCATTCAAAGGCCAGCATGATTGCCATTAGGATCATGTACTCCACTTTCAGTCAAGATAATCATGCTTTTCTTTTTTTTCTTTTTTTTTCTTTCTCCTTTAATTTGTTATGTATGTCTGTGTGTGTACACGCAACATCATTTATCACGGGATGAAAGAAGACTTGAGTACCTATTCTGAGCAATAATTCCACTTGTCCACTTAAACATGTGAACAAGTCCTATTCAGAGACTAAATTAATCATGCTTTGAGCATCTTTTAAATTGACTTGTTTGCAAATCCTATATCTGTGTTTGATTCCATTGTAACTTTTATGAAAGTGATTTACAAGCTATGTTCCTTCTTTATTTTCCACCTTTCATTTTCATAATTGTGATTAAAAGCCTATGGCTTAAAAACCACTGAAATGTGATACAATTTTCATCACTCATATTACATACTAAGTAAGAGTTTTAGTTTCTCTGTTTGAGACAAGCTCAGACAGGTTCTTTGCAGAGTCCAGACAGGTAAATAATACTGAAGTCTTTGTCACCCTCCGTCTGAGCTCTGTGATTCAATTTAATATTAATTATTCAACATTTTGTTCTTTTATTTAGCTGTTTGTTTGAGGCATCACTGCCAGAAACAAAAATCCTTAAATTCTTTTCCCTCTTGAAGGATGGGAAGCTTGCATCATTATTTCAAAGCTACTTTAGTAACGCAAGGATTCCTGAAAAGGAGTCTTATGTTTACATATCAGATACCACATTTCTAGCTATTTGGGGCACATTTACGACTACCTATCCTAAAAAATCTGAAGCAGCTCTGGACAAAATATTGTCTTTCCTTCAGGCTGATATACAAGAGATGATCTTGGCTACTGATAAGCAGATGTATCATAAAATCTCTGTTGCATGGCTGCTGCCACACCACTACATGCATTGGCACCATTGGTCACTCAATATCTGATACTTATTCAGTAACACAATAGCATAAAACAACTGAATGTCCCACCTTCTGTCTTCTTCCCATATGGCAAGAGGAGGAGCAAATCAGGAATCTATTTAACTTCTGCTGATTCTTATTTTTATGTTTTGCACAAAAGAGAAATCATGGGGTTTAAAAATGCAGGGGGAAAGTAGAACAAGGGGAATATGGTAACCCAAAAGTCTGCTCAGTTTCCTTTCTGTTTGTCAATCTAGACCATGATTTACCACTGTGTGTGAATGTTCCCACTAAGTTCCATCACTGATGTAATGTGCCATTTCTAACTTTTTGTAACGTTTGAAACTTTTTATTTAACAAAAGTAATTTATTACTATCATTGGGCTTCTTGGGATTACTTGTTACGCGTTATTTCAAGAGTTAACCACATGTTACTTTTACTTTATTCTTTTTCAGTTACTTGAAAAAAAAATTCATTTAGAAATACAAAAAAAAAAATCAAATCTCCCAAATTCCTCAAAATGATGTTTCCCAAGCAAGAATTTAGAAGTAATGAGTAAAAGTTTAGTTGTTACACTAAAAAGAAATCACATTACTAGTTGTTTCATTATTATTACCCCCAAAATAACATGTTACAGTTAACGTCACGAGTCATGTACTGTAATGTGTTAACTTCCATGGCCTGATGTAATCTAACTGATAATGTTACAATGCTGAGGAGATGGCAGTATACCTGAAATCATGCAGTCTTGTTCTTCTCTCCTCTCCTCTCCTCTTCTCTCCCAAATGAATTATCTTTCTTCTATTTGGAGCTAATGATGGTTAGCATCTACATATTCCTAACTCTAGTGATTCCAAATCATAGTTTGCAACTATGGTTTTAAAAAGTGTGCAAAAATAGGCCAAAAAAATGGCATAGCAGCCTTATGAAGGAGTAGCTCAAAAGACAATGCACATACACAAAACATAGCTTCATATTGCTACCTTAATTACATTTTACAAGTGCAGAACAATAAATATTTAATAACAAGTATGTAAGGTTTTCTCTGGTGGCCATGTGAAGAGGAAGATCTGAGATATTCTTAGGTCATGCTGTCTTTAAAAAATGGTGTGTCCTGGAGTTCACTCACACTACAATATTATGATGCTTTCATTCCATTTTAACTGCCATTGACAATTTAGGAATGGACATTTAGAATTATCAGCCAGAGCACACCAGTGATCCACCAGATTACCAAAGCCAGGATTCCATAGGATGGAACCATGGCAGTTAAAATGGAATAATAGAACCATAATTGGTAGTGTGAATGAGTACCAGTGACCACCACTGACCACAAGATATAGAGTATTTCAGGGGATAAATAGGGGGTTGTGGGGAAATTTCAATTTCTTGTCTCTTTTTCAAGCCTTTTTTTTAAAGTGACAATGTAATTATATATGTAAATCATGAGCAGCATTTTGTAAATCTTAATGAATACTAAAAAGAAAAGGCAGTCAAAACCAAAAGAAAAGAATACATATAAGCACTATTAAAGTCAATGAAAAAAAAGTCACTATTTGGCAAAAGAATCAAAATCACTGAAAGTGTATGAATTGGCACAGGGTCATAGCAAAGATAATGCCAAATATAGATGTATGATCGTAGGAGTATAATACTCTGTGGGATTGGCTCCAGACAAAATGTTGTATTGAAAGCAGTTGGGGAAAAAGTTTCGAATTGGGGCCAGAAGGAGATGAAGTTTGTTAAGATGGGAAGAACTTGAAACAAGCAGAGTGTGAGAAAATCAAGAGTCTAAGAGTTAGATATGTGTGTGTACATGCGTGCTGATGAATGCTGATTCATTTCATGATATTAAACTTTCTGCTATGTTGCCTTTTAGGACTTAGCCTTCATGACCCAGCAGCTGTTCCCCTTGGCTCGAAGTATGTATGACTTTATTTTGGGCAAATCTTTAACATTTTCATTTGATTTTTCCCAACTCGGCTTTGCACTTCAAAATTTGCTTTAGATTTTACGGTAGGCTTCCCCTTTCCTTT